>OX371210.1:3000000-3525000 GCA_947310845.1 Yponomeuta plumbellus
CGGCTGTCAGAAACCAACCCTCAAGATTTGACAGGCCTTCCTTCAATGCTGAACCAGTTGTAGCTGAGCGGCAGAATGCTGAACAAGATAGTCAAGCTGGAATCCTCAGATACAATAGTGAAGTTGGAGCTGATAGCTACAGTTTTTCATTCGAAACAGACAATGGTATTTCTGCGGAAGAAAACGGCGTGACAGTAAATGGTGTGCAAGCTCAGGGTGGATTTTCCTATACTGGTGACGACGGTCAGACATATAGTGTGACGTATACAGCTGACGAGAATGGCTACCAGCCCAGAGGTGATCATCTCCCGACTCCTCCTCCTATACCCGAAGCGATTCTGAAGTCCTTGGAGCTGAATGCTAAGGAAGAGGCTGCTGGACTTAGTGATGATGGTGAGTCTACTTTCGATCATTCATTGTTTGTATCAGTTTCGTAAAATCAGATAAATGGCACTGCAGAAAAAAAATACTTAGAAGACACGAAGAAAAAAAAATATTTGGAACATTGCCGGTGGTAGCCTAAGCAGAACAATGGATTCGGAAGCAAAAGACCCAGGTTCGATTGCCAGTGCGGGCTTGTACCTAAGACTTTGTCTTCTAAGTTATGTAAATTTTTAAACTTATAATAGCAATACCACTCGCTAACTGTGAAACAAAACATCGTGAGGAAACCTGAGTGTCTGAGCTATCCACATACTTCAGCGCTTGAAATGGCTATATTTAAAACATAAAAATAAACATAAACATTTACACAAAGGCACATACATTGCTTCTGGTCTCACACTAGGATACCCTGTGTCGTGGGAACCAGAAACAGTGACGTCACAAACATGTAAACATCCAAGACCGAAAAACATGACAAGACATGTAATAATCCGCGGTTGACTCGCTCGTTGCCTGGGCTGCCTGAGTGATCTTAAACGATCACTACAGTTAAGCAACATACGGCGCGTTCAGTCCATGGATGGGTCACCGTCTATGAATAATGCTAGTGGCATTTTTCCGAGCGGTTCCGTGCTTCGCAAGGCACGTTAAGCAGTTGGTGCCGGCTGCCGTCGATAGATGGCAGTCGTTAAGCCAAGTCAGAGGCCTTAGGGCGGCTTGAAAACTTCTGACAGTAAGACCAGCCACTAGTCTTACAAGCATCCACCAATCCGGACTTGGCCCCCGTGGTGGACTATGGCCTATACCTTCCTCAAACGCCTATATCTTTCGGGAAGAGACCCGTGCCCCTCGGTGGTGACATAATGGGTTGATTATGAGACACGGTATATTAAGCCCATACTCTCTCTCTGAGAGAAGGCGTGTGCCCTACAGTGGGACGTATATAAGCTGCTTACGATTGCAGGGAATCATTAATTTTAATGTTATAGTACTTGAAATAAGATCTACATAAAAGCTTTAGTTTTCAATTTATATTTTTTATTTTATTTTATTAGGGAAACTTGCAGCTTACATTAAAAATGAGCACATATTTCATTTTACTAAACGCTAAAAATAAGTTTCCGCATATGGTTAATCATATTGAATGGTTAATCATTTCGCATATGGCATTAATTGATAAATTCGTCAGAATCAAGCTCCAATAGCAACTGGAACTTTACCCGCTGCGCTAAGTGAGCCATTGTTAATCCATTGATTAATGACAACGCCTGATCTATTGCCTTACAAACAACGTTACAAATCACCAACAACTTTCATTTTCTCATTTGCAGGCTCATACGACGCTCGGAAGTACAATGCGGGCAGCGATTACAACGAAAGTGACAATAATAATGGCCGATACAATGGAGCACTGTCAAATAAAGGATCTGGGAATGGTGTTATCGCCTCAGCCCAGGCGGTAAGCGGATCCGTGAAACAAAGTAGTGCTTTCAAACAGACACATAACTTCGGAAACGATCAGCAGAGGAATGACTTCACCTCACAAACGCTTACTGAAAATGTACAGGCTAGCAATGGGTTTGGCAACAACAATAATTTTTTGCAGTCTGTGTCAGCTGCAGCCCAAAACGGCTTCGGACAAGACTCTGGAAATAATGCCTATGCTGTCGCATCTCAGTCTTCAGGAAATGTAGCGGGTGGTTTTGGCCAATCGTTCCAAGGTAGATTCGCTCAGCAAAAACAGGGTCAAAGATTTAGAGGTCAGTCAGTCAATAGTGGAAATGAATTTGATCAACAAACTCAAGATCAAGGATCGGTATTTGGTGCCAATGACAACAACTTGGGTCAGCAAACCAAAGAACAGGCTTCTGTGTTTGGTGACCAATCTAGCAGCACTAATGTGAATAAATTTGCTCAACACACGGAAGCCCAAAGTTCAAAGTTTGGTGCTCAGCCTTCTAATAAAAAGTTTGGGCAGCAAACGCAACAACAGGGTTCTGGTGACCAATTTGCTGCTACTAGTCAATTGAATAGCTTTGGTCAGCAAACGCAAACTTTAGGTGTCCAGTCAACTCAAAGTCAAGCACCACGTTTCAATGCCCAATTTACCGGCAGTGCCAACATTTTTGGACAGTATACACAGGCACAGGCCTCTGGATTCGGTGGCCAAAGGTTTGGTTACTTACCACCTAAGCAAAATGGAGGGAGGACACCTCAAGGCCCTGAGGTTCCTGTAAGTACTTCCTTGAACTCAGAATCCCAGATCTCTTTTCAGCAAACGAATAATATTGCTAGCCAAATTCGCCCTACCAAACAGCCTGAAACAACGCTGACTACTCCCTTCGAAACTTCTAGAATTGACACGACGTCCCAGATAGCTTCAAGCAAAAATGGCCAAGCTGTCCAAATTGAGCAGAAACCTTCCTTCAATGGCAAGTTTTCAGAAGCAACAGTTGAAGTTCAACTACCTCAGAGCTCTTTTTCTAGACGCCCTTCAAACCAGGGTAACGGTTTTGGTCGATTCCCTCAGAAAGGCGGTGTCCGTCCTCAAGCCCAGAGTTTTAGACAGCAAAACGTTCCTACATCCGATTCATCAAGCAAACCTCAAGGTTCAGCTTCAGCCTTTGCTTCATTTAACTCACAAGAAACTGTAGAACCTACAGAAAATTTCAGTGGTGACGATGAGGAACAAACGACCGGCGTCGCTTACACTGACACTACCCCTACGACAGAAAGTTCAGCCCAGCTCGGTCAATTCAATCAAGCTCATTCAAACCAGTACAACCAAGCCTCTCAGGGGCAGTTCAACCAGGGATCTCGGCCTCAAAACAAGCCCCAGATTTCAGGTAGCTCTCAAAAACCATTCCGCCAAAATAATTTTGTTCAAAAACAAACCTCTAACAACGGCCAAGATAACTCTTATTCCTACAATCAACCTTCAACGTCTTTTAACGCACCAGAAACTAGTAAAAACAATTTTCAAGGTACGACATCTGGTCAGTTTGATAGAGTGACCGAACAACCAACTTTCAATGCTCAGAGCAGCGCTCAGTTCGCTTCTTCGCAGCCAGGTCAATTTGGTTCCAATACCAACTTCCAAAGTCAACAATCATCAACCAAATATCCTCGTCCACCTACCCTGCCAGCCATTGATCCAACATCGACTCTTAATACTGAAACAGATATTCCACAGACAACGTTCCAAGGCCAGTTTAGCAATGATGTGACTCAAGCTTCGGCATCTTCTTTCGCTTCCAACATTCCATCTAGTCAATTCAATCATGCCAGCTCTCAAAAGTTTCCTCAAAGACAACAATCTTCTCAGTTTAACACCCAAGCTACTCAGTCATTCTCAAAACCCCAGTCTTCGTCGTTTGGACAACAGACCACAACCATCCCCTCTTCCTTTAGTCAGCAAAACCAGTACGAGCAAAGCGGCAATGGTTTTAACCAATTCTCTGGAGCTCAGACTTTCGGACAACGAGTGACCAACAACCTACAGTTCGGCAAAGAAGAATCTAATGAGGAGCCGACCACAGAAGTGCCAGCATCGACTTACGAAGGTGAAATCTACCAATACAACAAGCCAGCTGAGGTGCTTCCGGCTCCTTCTCAAGACCCCACACCGCAAGGTTCTGAGGAGACTCCAGTGCAATTTGATGCTAAACAGCCTGATCAGAGAGTTCAAAGTCAAAATCAGTTTCAAAGAAAACAGTTCAGCCCAGGTCAGCAAGTGGATGAGAGGGGTATGTTTGAACAGGATAATTCTCAGTTCGTTGGTGCGTCAGCGGCGTTTAAAGTTGATGGTGACACAGCGAGTTCCGTTGCTGGTAAGGGTGAGGTGTTTGGGGGACCCCGACCGCCTCCAAGTTTTGATGAAGAAACTGGTTATCACTATTGAGTTCATTCAATCAATCACAGTCAATATCTCGTAGGAAGCTTCTTTTGACTTAGTTTTTCTATAAGTAACTTCTACTTGAAGAGAAGAGGTATGTTCGTGCCTGACGTACTCATTTGTTTATATACATACGTACGAGTACAATCGACAGCCCTTCAACCTTCACATTTTAGTTGCAAAGTTGAGTATAGTGAAGTGCATGGGTGTATAGGATGATGTGCTGTCGACTGTACATAAAAGTAATGATGTCTTTATTGTAATGTAGAAATACCTATGTGATTTCCTTTTTTATGTAAAAGAAAGTGTTCTCTATTTATCTATCTATCTATTGTCGAAGAACTCTTAAATGTAAAGTTTTGTATTTCTTTAGTCGGCAAAAATTTCCTTACACACTCCTTTGAGACAGATAATTTAATAAATGGTTACAACAGTTCTGTGTCGAAACTCCTCCACAGACCATTTTAAATGGCATTTATCGATAGTTTGTGGAATCGTGCTTGTTAAATAAATAAGACGGTAATTATGTTAATACTTTTGTTGTCATAAAACTGCTGTAACATTTTGAGGGTAAAAATGTTGATTGCAATAGGTTAAAGTGTAAAACTATTAATTTATATAGGCATATCTGGTATATTCTGTTTTAAGATGTAGATAATATATTGCTTTAAAATTATAATATAATTTGTACCTCAAAATTATAAAGACGCGATGTATTGCGAGTAACAAATGGCGCTACTCAAGAGCTTAAGACAAAATTGGCTTGATGTAAAGATAAATATCTATAAAAGCTGTAATTTAATGCTAGCTATTAATTTTAAGCCTAGCTATTATTTGTATATGAAACTCTACTTTTTATACGATATTGTGACGTAATGTCATGAAATATAAACGAAAAAAAATTATTGCTTCTTAATTTAACTCTCTTAAGTATTAAGACCTATTAAAAACCAATCGTTTTAATTAATCATCGTGAGGAAACCTGACTGCCTGAGCTATTCACTTCTGGCACTTACTCAGCAATTGGAATAAAACCATGTTTATTGCCAAATGAATTATGTTACATGCATGTGGAATAATAACTATTAATCTTGGTTTATATTTATATTTTGTGTTTTTTCCAGTGTGCAATAAAGAATATTCTTATCTTTTATTATATTAACTATCATTGCACTTGATCGTATAAGATCATCACTAAAATGTAAAGGTGCAGGTACAGTGGACAGCACCTATACCTTTACATTTCAGTTGCAAAATAGCCTCGAACGTAAATTTTCTGAGTAGAGTCCAATAAATCCATGAATTCATCAATAATATCGTCGGTCGGAAACATTAATGTGACATTTCAAAATATACTGTTTTGAGTAATTGACCTTTACAGATTTCAAAAATTTTCATAATGTTACTATAAAATCATTATTTCTCTACTGGAATTAGTCTTTTTGTGACGGATAAAAAAATCATTTGATTTGTACCGTTAGTGATTCGGAAATATATTAAAAATTTCCACCATTCTGCATACTAAACTCAAAAATCGTGTTTTTGGAAATGTTGCGGTAATTATTCTGACCGATGTTGACCGGTCGATGTTGACTGAACGTACAAAATAATAAATTATTAACCATCTTGAAAAAAGGAAGAGGTCAACAATGCAACGCGTGAGTTTTTCTTTAGAATCCTCGTTGCGTGAGTTCTACTCAAAATTATCTGTTTTAAGGTTCTGTACCTCAAAAGGGAACACAAAACCCTTGTAGGATCACTTTGTGGTCCATCTGTCCGTGTGTTTGTCAAGAACCTTCATCTCGGGAATACGTTGAGGTATTGAGTTTAAATTAAAAGCATTTTTAGTACTGGAACATAAACAAATACACAAACTAAGAATATTCAATTTGATACGAAGAAAACTTTTATGAGATGAAACAATGAAGGTCACAAGTTTCCGTAAAGCCGCTAATAAGTATTTAAAAAAACCGACAAAACACAGTACATCCAGTCGACGTTGTTGCTGATATGATCAGTGTTTTTCATTAGCTTATTGGAATGTTGTTGGGATATTCTGAGTTTACCCCTATTAAAATTATAAAAATAAATTGTCGCATTAAAAAAAGGTCTTTGATTAAGATGAGAAACAACGTAAAATATGCAAATGTGAAAAATAAGTTATTTATTTGTGCAGCCGGTATACTAAAGTCTACGGCCCCTTAAGGCTGTGAAAAAAAAAACAAACTTATAAGTTAAAGTAAAAAAAAAATACAGTCGCTTATGCAGAAAAAAACATTATGCTTCGACCTTGAAGGGAATAAAAATTCTTCCCGTTGACCTAGAACTGTGAAATCTGGCAAGTTATATCGTTTTACACTACAAATAGAGGGAAATATCTAGAAACTCTATACTTGTAATTTAATAATTAAATTGTTTGTGTCTTTGCAGTAAAGGAAAAGTTCGGAATGAAACTGCTAGTACGGAACCCTCGATAGGCAAGCCCAACTTCCTCTTGGCCAGTTTTTTCAAATAAATTTATAGCTTTGATTAAAGTTTTCTGCCGGAAGTTTTTTCGAGAATTGTCAGGAAATAATAAACAAATGCTTAATGATCATGGGCGGGTGAATGATTGAACGTTACAGGTATTTATAAGGTTTTTATTGGGAGGCAATTAATACGTACAGTTACAAAATGTTTACGGCGTAGAGTAACAATACTGCACGCTCGTCGGTTTCTGGTACTATCCCTTATTATTTCCACATCACCCATGGTTAGCTGGAAGAAAATATTTTTTAGTATTAAGCTCGTCTTTGTGCAGATCTTTTCTTGTGAAATGAAGAATTTTCATTCATTCATAAGCTCACGTCTGAATCTCAGACGGGTAGGCAGAGACCAGAATCAGAGACTGACACCTGCGACAATGCTGACAAATCACTTTCGCTTCATCGATATTCATTATTCGTTCCATGCACGCACGCCGTTTTCGGGTACTTTTTATCTTGCCCTTTGTTAATACATCCCCTACTTGGTCAAAGTATGTCCGCTTAAGGCGTCCCTTGCATTGACATTCATTATTCAGTGCATGCAACGACAAATAAATGTCGATGAAGCAAAAGTGATTTGTCAGGATCGTGGCAGGTGGCAGTCCCTGGTTTCTGCCTACCCCTCTGGGATACAGGCGTGAGCTTATGTAACAATATTGAAAGCTCTGTCCCATAGAGATAAACTAAACAGTTACGGAGCCCATCCAGGCCACTAGCTCCACCAATGGAAAAAATATATCTTTTTTTACAGAGAATTCAAATTTGCAAAAAGCAGCTCTTCGACCAGGTGGGATGACGATCTGCGAAAAACTGCAGGCAGATACTGGATGCGGCAAGCTGAAGACACGGCGCTATGGTGCTCATTAGGGGAAGGCTATGTCCAGCAGTGGACTAATATAGCCTGATGATGATGATGAAGACGATCCGTAAAATCTCTCAATCATGTTCAAAGAAAAACAAAGAACTAGATTATTGGAACATTTATGCCAAAAACTGCCGTTTTTGCCATTCCCAGGTTTGTGACCCTAGGTTCTTTATCTGTGACCTCTGTGGGGCAGCGTTCTGCCATGCGTGATGTTCCGGGTTCGAGTCCCAGCTGGGGACAAAGAAGGGTCCCTGGCCCTGGATGTTTGCATATTTGTGGTGTCTATGTTTCTGTTTCTCGCGACATGGGGTGTCCTGGACAAAGATTCTGTTAATGCATTGTAATACAATGACAACTGTATGAACTGATCATGGCGGTTTAGCTTCATTGCCGCTACAAGTGTAGTCTTTATAAATACACCAGCTGTGCCCCGCGGTGTTACCCGCGGTTTATCGATTTTCCCGTAGGAATAAGATATTTCCCCGCGGTAAAACGTAGCCTATGTTTTAATCCAGGGTATCGGCTAACTCCATACCAAATTTTATTGAAATCCGTCCAGCCGTTTCAGCGCTAAAGACTGACAAAAATATAAACACACACACAAACTTTCACGTTTATAATATTAGTGTGATACATAAGCTCACTCCTGTATCCCAGAGGGGTAGGCAGATACCAGGGACTCCCACCTGCCACGATGCTGACAAATCTCTTTCGTTTCATCGAAATTCATTAGTCGTTGCATGCGCGCATGCTGGTTTCGGGTACCTACTTCTTATCTTGCCCTTTGCAAATACATCTCCTATTTGGTCAAAGTATGTCTACCCGGAGCGTCCCGTACCGGCCCTTCCACTCGTCATCATCATCAACCCATTATGTCCCCACCGAGGGGCACGGGTCTCTTCCCTGAGGAAGGTATAGGCCATACTCCACCACGGGGGCCAAGTCCGGATTGGTGGAGGCTTGAAAGACTAGTGGCTGGTCTTACTGTCTGAAGTTTTCAAGCCGCCCTAAGGCCTCTGACTTGGCTTAACGACTGCCATCTATCGAGGGCAGCCGGCACCAACTGCTTAACGTGCCTTGCGAAGCCCTTCCACTCATAATGTTTTTATTATATTACCGGGGATCTGTCGTGAAATAATCAATTATTGACTATACTTGATATTTTTTTCAAAAATGAA
Organism: Yponomeuta plumbellus; assembly: GCA_947310845.1. Classification (NCBI taxonomy): domain Eukaryota; kingdom Metazoa; phylum Arthropoda; class Insecta; order Lepidoptera; family Yponomeutidae; genus Yponomeuta; species Yponomeuta plumbellus. The sequence continues at coordinate 3,008,848 of OX371210.1, forward strand.
GCAATCAACCATGCTTCATTCGATTTCATAACCATTTCGAAAAATATAAAAAATAGTTAGAAAAATATAAAAAATAGGTGCATTGAATAAAACTCAAAAATAATTATAACATTTACGTCCAGGCACATATGTATATTGCTACTAGCCCAACACTAGGATACCCTGTGTAGTGGGAGCCAGAAACAGCAACATCACAAACATGTAAACATCCAAGACCTTAGGTTTTTTGTCCCCAGCCGGGGTTCGAACCCGTCCCGTCTCGCATGTTAGACAGAAGCGCTAACCGCTGCGCTACAGAGGTCGTCTAAATACCGAGATATAAGTTGCATGGGCAATTAAACTGATGTTTTCATTATTTATTTTCTAAAGAACAAGAATTTAAAAAGATATTATTTAGTACGCTACGCAGACTCCAGAGGTTATCAAACTTTTTTTTTCTCGTGGACCACTTTGAAAGTTTTTGTATTTTCGGTAGACCCCCTGCTGCTACATTTCTACTGTATTCCCAAAATTCCTAAAAATATCACCCTAAATTGGTCGTAGTTTAGCAGAAATGTTCCAACCCACAACATAGTCATTTTTGAGTTAAATATACCAAAATGATGACTATGCTCTATATTTTAAGAATCAAAGACTTTCATAGCGAGCCGATGAGTATGTGCAAAGTTATGGCACACATGTTAGTCCAACCCGCAGTATGGAGAGCGTAAATCAGCTTTAACCTAAAAAGTCACTTAATATCTCAAAACTCAACTTATGTGGGTTGGAAGCTTTCTGCTCTATTACGTCCAATTGTGGTTGTTAAGAAGAAAAAAAAGTAGCACATTTTCTTGTGTCCTATTTATTAAAATAATACTTGCGGTTTTACAAAATTATGAACATTTATTATTACAAACAATCAACAATTGACGTTGATAGGTAAATCCAAGCCAAAATTTTTGTTCTTTATTTATGAAGACCAGAAAATTTTTGTGGAACCCCACACACAACTTGTGAACCACTGTTTTCTTTTCACGTGTACGTGGACCTATGTATAGTGTCCTATGGACCCCTGAGGATCCACCTGGACCACAAGAAGCAAATAATTTAAAGCCTCTTTCAAAGACTAATATAAACTTGAGGAGGTACACGCATAAATCAACCTTTAAAATCCACGTTAATGGACCCATCATCGCAAATTAGCTACTTGGCGCAAAGAGGTAATGGCTGCAAATAAATACTCCAAATAGCATTGAACTTTTCGAAATAGCCAGTCATATGTATATTACATAGACCAATTAATGATACCTTAAAATGATTTCTAATCAATCAAATTACTCTTCAAATTAATTTTATTTATTTATTTATTTGATAAAGGGTGTGAAGGGTTTTACGGTAACTGCCTAGCCTAATAAGGTTGTCACAGCATGTACATTTGCTAGTGTTTAAGTTAACAATTTTTGTAAAATTTTATAAATCTACAATTAATCTCTAAATTACATTAAAAATAAGAATACCCTACATAGGCACTCCTGATCAGAAAATCCGCTTGATTTTCAAATACATAGATACATGCTTACTAAGAATACAGCGATATTTTACTACCTCTGTGGAGCAGCGGTTAGCTATAGCTGCTGACCATAAGAGAGTTCCCGGGTTCGAACCCAACTGGGTACAAAAAAAACCCCAGGTCTTGGATATTTACATATTTGGGACTCCTGTCTCCTACTACATAATGTAACATCCTAAAATTCTAAGAGGTTTGATAAGTTTGAAATGAACTGTGTACTGGAGAAAATAAATATATTTGTATTAGTACTTTGATATTGGTTTGACTGCCTCCTTGGTCTAGGCGTCAAGGCAGTTAGTAAGTAAGTAAGTAAGTAAATTATTTATTTGATACTCAAATCTTAATATCTAACAATACAATTTTGAAACATAGTTGAGTTGAAACATAGATTTGGCATCAAATTGGTCTCCGCTCAGCATCATGTCGTGGCCGATAGCGACCACGACGCTGGTTTTCAGCGGTTACCTACCATTTACGGCACAAACAAAGAAAAAGAAACTAAAATACAAATACCAGTATAAAGAAGAAATTAAAAAAAAAGAAAGAGCAATTTAAGTAGCGCTCACTGTATATAAACTGTAAAAAAAAAATATCCCATTTATCTATATTAGAATTCCTATAAATAGTAACGTGTGTAAGTATGTGTGTGTATAAATTTAATGTGTGTGGTTGTTAAGTGTGCGATATATATTAAATCTAGTTAAAGGGCATTTAGTTAACTACCAAGACAGAGGTCATGGGTTCGAATCCAACTGGGGGCTGTCGTACGTCGTACACTTGTACAAATGGCCTTAGTCTGGGTGTATTTATTTGTTTGTAATGTCTTTGTCTAGTTACATGGTAACCTATTTTTGGTCCAGGTCAAGTGACCGAATCGTTCGTAGCCCCAGCTGCCTTAGTGATATTAAACGATCACGAAGGTTAAGCAACATAGGGCTCGTTCAGTGACCGTTCTATGACTAACGAATGACTTACTATTTTTCCGAGCGGTTCCGTGCTTCGCAAGGCATATTAAGCAGTTGGTGCCGGCTGCCGTCGATAGATAGCAGTCGTTAAGCCAAGTCAGAGGCCTTAAGGCGGCTTGAAAACTTCTGACAGTAAGACCAGCCACTGGTCTTACAAGCCTCCACCAATCCGGACTTGGCCCCCGTGGAAGAGTATGGCCTATACCTTCCTCAGGGAAGAGACCCGTGCCCCTCGGTGGGGACATATAAATACTCGATAATCCGATCTTGCTCTAAAATACTCGATAATCCGAATTTGCCGCCTGTAAGTTGTCGACTCGGATCGGCTAATTTTTTACGCTCTTCGATTTGATGTGCATTTCGTTCGAGTCTACCGTAGGCCGGTACGAAATTATTAATAATATACTGGATGTCCGGACAGTTACGTACCAGGATAAAAAAATCCTTTTTGGAAACTGGTTTCCAAACTCCGGTTTCCTAAAAGGCCGAAGCGGAATAAACTTACTTAACTCTCAACTCCCGCCGACTACCGGGAGCCAGCAAAAAATACTGTCAGCTTCCGCCGGCTCCTTGTAGGGCAGATGTGACTGTGAATGTGACTGTATGTGTGTGTGTGTGTGTGTGTGTGTGAGAGCTGATGAGAAACTGTGTTTGAATTTTAGCCTTATTTTAATTTAAATACTGCTTAAATTTTTATTTCATGATTTCAATAGCTACTGCATGAAGTGCGCTATCGCAGGTTTTTGCAGTACTTTTCTTTTAGTAGTGTTTGGGTTTTCAAAGGTTAAGGGCTACATGTAAAATAAAGATAGACTGCCTCGTTAGTCTAGCGGTCTAGGCGCTTATCTGCCAAGACAGAGGTTGTGGGTTCGATTTTAACAAGGGGGCACAGCAAAACATTATTTTCATAATGTCCTTGCTTGATGACCATAGCACAGGGTATCCTAGTTTTGGTCCAGATCAAGTGATTGTATTGTGTGAGAGTAATTATTATAATTAAAGTCTCCGATTGTCTTTACATATAACTGACCAATTACGAAATCGGTGGCAATGATACCCTTTTTTTCGAGAAACAGTTCAAATTATGGAAATGCTCAGTAAACGAGCTTGAAGCCAATTAATAAGCCCCAAAATTGCTACAATTACTTCTTAATAAAACGTTAGACACACAGATCTGTAACATGACCTTAGAGTACATGTTAAGAAATAATGGCCAATAGCGATTGATACCGGCTCTCACGATTTTCATGTGCTCGCTGACCTGACCTGCCTTTCGGCAATTGATTTTTTACCAATATTCCAGCGAGAAGCCCTGGCAACTCACACATGGACAGAGTTATTGTAACATTGTATTTGAGGCATGTGGTTGTTGGTGCAAGTAGTGAGCTTTGCGTCGGTATGGGTGTTTGCTTTAATTTTATAAATGTACAGACGCTGTGACCGCATAACAAAAACTGTGCTATTTATTGTTTTAACATCATCATCAACCCATTATGTCCCCACCGAGGGGCACGGGTCTCTTCCCCGAGGAAGGTAGAGGCTGGTGGATTGGTGGAGGCTTGTAAGACTAATAGCTGGTCTTACTGTCAGAAGTTTCAAGCCGCCCTAAGGCCTCTGACTTGGCTTAACGACTGCCATTTATCGACGGCAGCCAGCACCAACTGCTTAGCGTGCCTTGTGAAGTACGGAACCACTCGGAATAATCCCACTAGCGTTAGTCATAGAACGGTCACCCATCCATGCACTGAACGCACCCTATGTTGCTTAGCCTTCGTGATCGTTTAAGATCACTCAGGTGGCCGGGGCTACGAGCGATTCATTTTTTTTTTTTAATTTTTTCGCTGCCTTTTTCTCCACTGCATTCGACCACAAGGCAGCGCCTAACATTATAAGTATGTATGTACAGTACATTAACATTAAACCAAGAAGATGTAAATTCTTTACGTTGAAAAAATTTCTGGTTTCTGATTCCACTTAAATTGGTTTACAATATGGCGGACTTAACCACATAAGCAGTACCTAATAGTAAGCACTACCGCGCCTCGATTTAGCTACGGATTTTATTTAATTTTTTTTGGGAAATAAAAAAATGTTTAAATGTAATGTAATATGCAAAAGCCGATAGTAAACAAAACTTTGGCTTTTCCATCTACATAATAAGATAATTTTTACAGCGTCTAGTGTCACCTTCACTCACACTAGATGGGCGAAGAGATGATGCGACGATGCGATGAAAACAGCTGTCCACAATTGGTGTCTTGAAAATGCTTCCATAAACTTTTGCATTAACAGAATTAATTATGCTTTATCTTTATCTATACTAATATTATAAAGAGGAAAGATTTGTATTTTTGTGTGTGTTTCTAATGAATACTTGGGAATACTCATAGACTACTGGGCCAATAAAAAATTCTTTCACCATTAGAAAGCTACATTCTTCGCGAGTGGCATAGGCTATATTGGTTTTTCAAAAAGTTTACGGTTCCGTACGAAATATCGAATAATGTAACCCAAGGTGTAAAAAAATTACAACCCCGGGAATTTTCCACGGAACTAATAATATAGAATAGATATTTCGCACCCGTGCTAAACTGGGGCGGGTCACTAGTTGCAGATATAAAATACACAATATTGTCAAAAATTCAAAAGTGTGTAGAAAATACTAGTCAAGACGTGCAGAGCCAACCAATCCGCGGTCTTCCTCAAGTGTTTTCCTTCAGGGGTAACGTGTAAAATTGCTACTTTAAATTCTCAGATGTACAAAACAAATAAATAAATTCGCGAGTAAATGTCCACTCGGGGATTCAAACCTGGGTCTGTCGCTTCCGAATGCATTGTCCTACTAACACATAAAAGTACAAATAAACATTATTTCCCAGTTTTCCAATTCAGTTCATTCTTTGAAAATTGCGTTCTAAGCAAAAATTACTGGACATTTGCCGCTTGGGCGTGGTAAGGCCCTAATTTCCATAGGCCCTTACCACGACTATACTCCTGACCATTTAATTATTTTACATCATCATCATTCAGCCACAAGAAGTCCACTGCTGGACATTTGGATGGATATTTGCGTATTTTTATGCAGGCTCGAATTATAATGAGGTCATATGAGGAAACATCCCTTGGGCAACCGACGAAGAGGGTGGCCGAGGATCATTTGGGAAAGATGCCTAAGATAAAGTTGATCAGAAGAAAGAGAAGAAAGAAAGAATAGTAATTTATTTCCATGCAAGGATTACAGTGATTATATTAAAGCTCGTAGACAGGACTCGACTTTAACAAACTTAAACCAACGTGGTTTACATAAGGTCCTATCAGTCTCCACTGCTGGACGTAATGCATGACAATCGGATACATATATTATGTCTCCGATTGTCATAATGCTGTTATGTTGGATACACATAAAATACAATAAACTAATATTAACTACGTGTACAAGTAATATATTATGCATTTATAAGTGCCCGTTTTTTTACATTATTACGTTTAGTTAAGTAGGTAGGAACATCATATGAAAAAATGCAACTTAGTAGGACAATCGAACTTACATTTGAACAATCAGCATTATCTGGCCTAAATTGGACGCTGCTGCGAATCACCCTCAGAAGTTCACATCCACGGTTGAGGCCTTATGCTCCCCTAGGATCCTTATTACCTAAAAGACCAAAGAAGAAGAAGAATATGTTGAAACGGGTGATGAATTTAGTGTCATGGCAAATGCATAAGCCTCTTTAAAATTTTATTGCTACGTCTTATTAAAACGTAATTATATGTCTTTGTGCTTACCAAACCCATAATAAAAGCTATTAGTGCGCTCAAAGACACCTTAAGTTTGTTTAACAATCAACATATATCGACGCTCAAATTTGAATTGAGTGGTATAGAAGGTTCAATTGTGAACTCGTTGATTTCATTGTGTACCCTCACATCATGTAATTGAAAGAATTAATTTGGAATGAAAACTTTTTTAGTGTCATTTTCAATGGTCTGCCAAATCTCATACTAATTTCTGTCGCAAACGTTAGAATTTGGTACGCTTAAGAAAACAGATTGATCCTTTCGAGAAACCAGGGGGGTTAGAATATGATAGTGAGATCAAACGAAATAATTTGGTTCTAGATTCTAATTTACAAGCACTTTTATGATGGTTTCCAAAAGAAGTTCCTTAGTGTTTTCAGAATGCTGTTTGAACTGCCTTGAGTTTTATTTAACATGGAAGCTAAACACTTATTAGAAACATAGCTATCTCTCTCTGTACCACTTTAAGCGCAGGGCTGAAACGAGAGAGGCGTCTTAACTCCAACTGTGCGAAAAATTAATTTATTTTTGGAATGCCATAGTCGGTTTTGCGTGTAGTATAGTTGTCATTGACCACGATCCGTGTTCTCAACGTTGATAGACGCAAAGTTTCTGTGCCTTCTGTTCTACAATTATGGTCTGTTTAATTAGTGTATCACGGGCAAATTGATAGCAGAACTTGGGCAATATGGCTCTACGCACACTAGCGAGCCCGAGTTACTTTACTTAGAATCTTCGTCGACAGGTAAAGGTTAGGACCGTGAGTATCAGTTTTGTATGTTCTTGGACTTGTCAGACTGGTGTATTTGGACCCAAAGTGGTAAAATTATTATCAGGGATTGTGGACTAACAACTGCGGTACTATAAATATTTAACTGCGAAAATGCCAAAGGGTGGTTAAGATTGTATCACCTAGATTTAGGGCCAATTTCTGCAAAGTAACGACATAACTTTACTGTAGTGCTGTCTTGTCAAATTTCTCCGGAACGAGGGTGACAGAATGTTACTTAAGTATTTACTTAATGAAAATTTGTAACTCAGAAAGTGGCCCATAATATATTTAAATTGAATATTCTACTTTGTTCAATTTAAAATAGGATGAGAGACTTAGGACATCCTATCAGAAATTAATGGTAAACATAATCATTAACGCCATGTGATGTTTAAAGATAATTTTAAGGGCATACCGTATTTTAAAACGATCAACTTGATAACTTGAGTAAGAATGCGCATAACATAATATACTCAGTCTAAATAACTCATAGGCCAGTGGGTACAAACCCATCGCAGTAATTCTGTACAGAGAGACGACATGGATTGCAATATAAATAGGTTGCAATTTTCAGAGAAATGCACACTCAGTCGACATCCGCAGAAGAAACAACAACTTAGGATAATGAAGCTGGTAATAATATCTCAATTTCATCATCAAATAGTTAAAACTAATCGCCAATATCAGCTCTTATATTTATCACTGGTCTACCTACAGTTTTCCTTTATCTATGGTCTAAAAAAGGACTCTTATGCTTTGGATATATGTGTGTGATAGTACTTTAATAATTAAATAACTTTGGACTGTGTCAGTGTCAAGTGTGTTGGAACAAATCCTGCAAACATTGACAAAGGATTTTTCTTAAAAATTATGAAAATATTAACGATCTTTTTTAAACATCCTTTAAGATGACAAAAAAATCAACTGCTTTCAAGGATAATTTAGCTTCTTAATTAATGGTTCTTCTCTTTCAGATAATTATTGCTTCGTTCATGGCTTGCAGCTTTGCTGCTAAGCTGGACAGGACCTACCTTCCACCTCCCGGAGCCCAATCCTCTGGCGGAAGCCCAGGTTCCTTGGAGACTCCCTTCGGACCTTCAGGACCTTCTGGATTTGGCCAATCGCCAAGCTTTGGAGCCAATCAGGGCCTTCGAGGCCAAATTCAACGTGGCAATGAACCTGCCTTTGGTTCGAATCAAGGATTCAAAGCTCAAGGTGGAAACCAGTTTGGATCTGCAGGCCAAGGCTTTGAGCAGTCAGCTTTAGACGCTCCTCAAGGATTGGTTCAAAATGCTGGACACCAAGATAATTTTTCTCCAGAACAGGGATTCAGTGCTGAAAGCCAACGTCCGGAGCGTCCCCAAGCTGAGTCAGACCGCAATGCCGAAACCCTGCGATATACTAATGAAAATGATGGCGAAACATTTTCGTATAGCTTCGAAACCTCGAACGGAATTTCCGCTGAAGAGAGCGGTGTAGCCACCAATGGTGTTCAGGCACAGGGTGCCTTCGCCTACATGGGTGACGATGGCCAGATGTACTCAGTGACGTATACGGCTGACGAAAATGGCTACCTCCCCAGGGGTGATCATCTGCCGACACCACCACCCATTCCGGATGAAATTCTAAGGTCCCTTGAGAAGAATGCTCAGGCTGCTGCTGCCGGTACTCAAGAAGGTGAGGGAGTGTTGGATTTCTAATACATTCATCAATAACTCGGTCTCAAGGTCTTTTGTTTTGTATGCATAAACACATATATAAACTCACGTCTGTACTCCCGCAGGGTTTCCAACTTAACAGGATCCTCACTTCTTTGTCAACATACTTAGGTGTTAATTTTATAAATTTATGAATTGTACCTTTATTGATTTCAAGTGGGTTTAGCAATTTATTTTTCATTTCAAACTCTTAAAGTTACTCGTGGGATCCTTGAAATAAAAATATTAATTAATTATTTCATATCCACCAGGTGCTTACAATCCCGAAGAAGATGTCGCCACTCCTCAGCAATACAATGCTCCAAACGCTCCTCAACAATCTGCAGGCCAATCTCAACAGTACGGTGTCCCTGCCAGCACCTTCGAAGCCTCAGTTTCCAACCAAGGAGCTCAGATGGACTACAATGCGAGACCTAACGGTGCCGACAATACTAAATTTGCTCCTAACGCAAATGCCCCGGCAAGATTTGCCTCTACAGCTCCCGTAGCTTCTTCTGGGTTTGCTCAAACTGCCCCTACTGGACCTGCTTCAACTAGATTTGCCCCATCTGGCCCTGCTCACTCTGGATTTGCTCCATCTGCGCCTTCAACTTTTATCCCATCAAGACCTGGCCAGGAACCCGCCCGTGTTGCCTCAGTCTCACCCGCTCAACAGTACAACCGACCGACACCTAGCTTCAGGCAACAGAACAACATCCCTGTTCAAGCTCAGGATGAGTCTGGCTATCAATACAACCAGCCTCAGAACGGAGGAGCTCAAGGTTTCCGAGCTGCGTCTTCTAATGATTTTGGAGCCAGTCCTTCAAATAATGCTGTGCTTCAGGGATCTTACGCTCGCCCTACTGGTGGACGCCCTGAAACGCCTGCCTTCAGAACTCAATTCGCCCGTCCCGCTTCTCCAATTTTCAACAATGGTTTCCAAAGACCGTCAGCTCCAATTTCTAACAATCCTCAATCACCTCAGTACAATGCTGGTGGAAACTTCCAAAAGCCTTCCGCTCCCGTTTCTAACAATGCGCAATACACCAGCTCTGGCAAAGGATTCCAGGCGTTTAAACCTACTCTTGAATCAAACAACAATCAGCCTACTCAGTACAATGCTGGATCTATCGTCCAAAGGCCATCAAACAACGTTCAGCCTTCGCAATACAACGCTGCTTCTAACTACCAGTCTTCCAGAATGCCTGAATACCAAAGCGCTCCTTACCAATACAACCAGCCCAGACGTCAAGGGCAGCAGAGACCTCAGCAGAATGGCAACCTAAGGTCTGGACCATTCAATCCTTTGGCTACTCAAACCTTAAACCAGGGTGGTCAGATCCAAGGACCTCAGAACCAAGGACCTCAAAACCAAATAGCTCAGAACCAAGGATCACAGAAACAGGTCAGGCCTTCTGATCAGGATTTCAGTGGCCCTCTTCAGCAGCCAAGCTTCAGTCCCGAAGAGGGTTATAAGTACTAGAAACCAAAAAAAATACAGTGTCAACTAGCTCAATGGATATGATAGTCAACAGGCAAGTGTGAGAAAATGTAAAAAAAATGCGGTGAAGCTGAGTAAGATTATCGATTGCAGTGTTAATCAGTAAAGTAAATAAATAAATTTATGACTTTATATACCTAAACTTCTTTTATTTTCAATATCATCATCATCATCATTATCATCAACCCAGTATGTCCCCACCGAGGGGCACTGGTCTCTTCTGAGAAAGGTATAGGCCATACTCCATCATGGGGGCCCAGTCCGGATTGGTGGAGGCTTGTAAGACTAGTGGCTGGTCTTACTGTCAGAAGTTGTCAAGCCGCCCTAAGGCCTATGACTTGGCTTAACTACTGCTATCTATCGACGGCAGCCGGCACCAACTGCTTAACGTGCCTTGTGGAGCACGGAACCGCTCGGAAAAATGCCACTAGCGTTAGTCATACACGGTCCCATCCATGCACTGTACAGTCAGTCTGTCTTCACAGTCTTCACATTTTGTTTGCAAAGTCGCCCGTAACGCAACGGAATAGAGTGCATAGGGTGTATAGGATGATGTGCTGTCGACTACCTATACGAGAAAAAGGTAAAATAGCAACAAAACTCCACGCAGACAATCTTTTCTAAAATAAACCTAAACTTAATCACAGCCTAAGTATATGTTAAGATTCTATAATTGGTATCGATAACTGACCAACTTAACAACGAGTCTCCAATGTGTTGAAAAAAAAACAGCAAAAATCAATTTTAGCGAAGTAATAAGCTGAAAATAATAACTAACCTACATTTCAGGCATGATACCAACTAGAAATAAACAAAATTGACAAGTCACACCCGCCTCAAAGCAATCTGCAATATTTTTTGCAACAGATAATATCATCTAACGGTAGCCCATTACTCAAAATTATAACCTAACAAAAACCTAGACCGCTCGATGTAAGTGTACTAATTGGAGACCTGCAGATACATAATAATAGTAGCCTACTGTCAGATGCCTAGTGAGTGAGTTAGTAGCGGTGAGCTGTAGTTATAGGCTTACAGACGAGAAGTAAGCTTCAACTGCGAATAAATCAGTGTAGGTAAAAAGAAAACAGAAAAGTACTGAGTAACGTCGAATAATAAATAATTAAAAAAAACTGGAAGGCAAATCTTGCAGGGGCATTCCCGTTAGGTGCAAAAATTATAGATAAGATATTTTATATAGATAAAGAGTACTTAATTGTACATAAAAAAGGATATTACACAGTTATTTCGTAATCTAAGAGTACAGATGGTGGCCTTATCATTTAGCTCTTTCAGACCACCCTTGGCAAAACATTGGAGATGGAATTAGATGTACAAAATAAGTAAAATAATAATTTATGAGATAAATATTAAGATATATTCAGATATCTCATAATATATATTATACAGTCGTTAAGCCAAATCAGAGGCTTAGGCCGGCTTGAAAACTTCTGACAGTAAGACCAGCCACTAGTCTTACAAGCCTCCACCAATCCGGACTTGGCCACCGTGGTGGAGTATGGCCTATACCTCCTCAGGGAAGAGACCCGTGCCCCTCGGTGCAGGCATAATGTGTTGATGATTGAAATAAATAAATATATAGTTAGAACCTTAGGATAAGATAAGAACTCTTTATGAGACCATTTTCTTTGCAAAAAACCTAGAAAAGTATACAAAAACGGTTTAGTATAAAATTTGTAGCGTGCGTGTTGTAACGCTCACCGATCTTGAGTGACGAAACTTAGTCCGTGCGATCATAGTTCATGAGAAGATGGAATGTAGCCGGTACTGTTTGGACTGGTCCCATTCCTCTAATATAGTGTAATGTTATGTAAGTAGTAACTATGCCACCTATTTTACTCGAAATGTATTCGGATGTATTCGGTTGGAATGAGAATAGGTTGTTATCTATTTTTCATAGCCCTAAGTAAAAAAAATATATGGCGAAACAACATTTGCGGGATCAGCTAGTACAATATACAAAATTCTCGTGTCACAGTGTTAGTGCGCATACTCCTCAAAAATTCGATGAACATTGTAAAGTCATTTAACCCACAGATTAACGACTGTATTGTAAAGACGCTGTTACGCAATGTATACCAAATTGTCTTGATAAACTAAGAATTATTATTGTAGTTCTGATACCAGGCGCTGATATTTCTATAGAAGCGACTAATAATGTTTTATGAAGTGAAAGAGATAGGTCAGAATCTCTCCCTGGAACAACCTTTGTCTTCACCTACTTTTCCACTGTACTGACGTAGGTTTATGTATCTTACTCAATATTAACTTTATTCTGGATACACTTACTTGACTTTTAATAATAATGTTGTTAATCATATCTAGTGCTTACGAAAGTTTTGAATATTATGTTTTAAATACTACTTAAATTTTAAAAAGCATATTAGACCATTGAACGTTTGTGCACAAAGCTCGAGTATTAACGTTTGAGAGCAAACACGTCTTTACAATGATGAAAAAATTTTAACCTTTTGTCTACGGAATTAAACAATAACATTTACACACAGACAGATACATTGCTTCTGGCCCCACACTAGGATACCCTGACATTGTGCCGTGGGAACCAGAAACAGTGACGTCACAAACATGTAAACATCCAAGACCTGGGTAATAATAATTAAAACTTCCTACCAACACCTTTACTTAGTTCCAATCTTGAATGCCTTGGCTATAGTAATCAGGCCAGTACATCACAAACATGAAATAAATAACTAAATTGAGGTCATTTATTCAAAAAAGTATGGCGGCATTCAGTGGTAATTGAACCTGCAGCCTCTATTTGGTAGCCAAGTGTATAGAATACCAGATTAACGAGGCAGTTTTTACTTTATAATTCAAAGACAATTTTGTTTGACAGTAAAAGTTGTGGATGATCGAATTTTGTAGATAACTATTTCAGTAGCCATTCCAAACAGTGACGATTCTATGTAACTCTAATTGAGTGTACTTTGGGGCAATGAAGAGTTGCTAATAATAATAATAATAATGCTGCAGCCATCGTGGATAGATAATGTGCTTTTTTATTACGCTTTTTTGTTACAAATAAAAATAAACAAACAACCAACAAAAAAAAGAGTGATAATTCACGGAATATTTACCTTTATCGACTGCCATCGACTCTTTTAGATGTATTTTAAACAATACAACTGAAAAAACCTATAATTGTTGAGATAAAGAGTATTTACCCTGTTTTCTTGACACGCTTTAACACGCGTGGTTAACCAGCCCCCATACTACGTCACTATAAGACATTTATTCAAATTGTCATAAAAATACAGATGAATCAAGTAGTTAAATAAACAAAATACACAAAAAACAACAAAACAGACATTGTTGAACATGAAAAAGAACATTTCAGGCATGTTATTATAATTGAAGACAGCCGGGTACAACATGTATATTATTATCATTATCGTCAACCCATTATTTCCCTACAGAGGGGTAGGCGCTCTCTTCCCTGAGGAAGGTATAGGACATACTCAACTACGGGGGGCAAGTACGGATTGATGGAGGCTTGTAAGACTAGGGTCTTACTGTCAGAAGTTTTCAAGCAGCCCTAAGGCCTCTGACTTGGCTTAACGACTGCCATCTATAGACGGCAGCCGGCACCAACTGCTTAACCTGCCTTGCGAAGCACGGAACTCCTCGAAAAAATGGCACTAGCGTTAGTCATAGACAGTGGACTGAACGCGCCCTATGTTGCTTCACTTCGGTGATCGTTAAAGATCACTTAGGGAGCCGGACTACGAGTGATTCTAAGGGTGGCATGTAGTGGGACGTATTTAGGCTACAGAATAATGGTGTTCAGTAACACTTGCTTAATCAAATAAAGGGATACGCGATTACAATACCGTGCTGACATTTACTTACAAGAATTACATGTAATATGCCGATCACTTAGAAAAGATTAGGACAGTTACATCAAAGTTGACCGAACTGATGATTCTTGCGATTAAAAAGTAAAAAATGTGTATTGGTCAGTATTGTTTGATTTGGATCGGGTTTAATCGTGAATGTATTGAACTTTAAGATGATGTCATTACAAACAAATGACGTAGGAAACTCTTTGGCCCGTGTTACCAAATGATGCTTAAGCAATGATTGACCCCCTATCGCATAATAAGAACTTGGGGGCTGAGAAAGTTATTTAGAAGAACTCAAAAAGTTAATAGATTGTCTCTTCGTAGAAAAAAATGCAATTTTTAGAAACGATTCAAAGAAGACAAATTGTTTACCTCTGAGTTGTAAAATAAGCAAATTCATGATCTTAATATGAGTATGTGTAACAAAATTGTTAATTTGTACAGTATAATCCGACTCAGGGGTGGTTATTTACATGATACTGAAGCAAAAAAATTTTTTTTTTTCTGTAAATCACATAAAAATCATAAATTTATATGGCTTAGCTTCTATCGTTTGCACTTGACGGGTCCGGAGGGGGTATTGCGTGGCGGGGCGGGAGAGTGCGCCCGCGCGCTCACCACCGGTGCCGCAAAACCGGGGAATTTAGATGATTTTCACAAAAAAAAAAATTATTTAATTTTTTTTTACTTCAGTATCTTGTAAATAACCACCCCTGAGTCGGATTAAACTGTACAAATCAACACCCTGTATAAAAAAGGCTCCATTGGAAATTGTCACAAATTGAAAGTCACTCAATTTGTGACAATTTCAAAGAAAGAGTGAACTCTTTTGTTTTGTTTGTTAGCCATGTAAATATAGGTCACCATCGTATTATATAATATTTATTTTATATAATAACTATCTATTTGAGCATATTTTTCCTGGTTCTCTGGAATAAATTTATTTTTGTGTTAAGGCTGCCAATTGACCTGTATACATACATTAAAAAATATTCTTTAATATGTAACATGATATTGTAGCAATTTTCTATTTTTAAGCTAGATTAACCCGTAAAGTATGCAAATACGGTATTTGACACTATCAACAATAAATTATTTGAGATGCTCGATTAAAACACTAATTACAAAATGATTCGGAAAATGTATTCTTTTAATCATTTACTAGTTATTACAATTTTTAAATAGATGAAACATAAAAAGAGTGCTCAGAAATGTGACGTCACAAGCAAGTATTTTCATACCAAATTCCGTTTTAAAAGTAACTCATTTGACATTTTGTCAAATACCCAATTAAACAATTATGCCATAGTGTTTTGGTTCATCTTTAGGCTTCCACTCCATCTAATAACAATCTTGTATTGAACAAAAACACGTGAAAGAGACTTTTGTTAACCATAGAAAAGGAGGATAAGAATTTGTCAAGAGAAAGAAAAAGTTGAATTTTTTGATATGGAGTCCTAGTAATTTAAGCGAGCAGTGCACTTATATAAAGGTTGATGTCTCTACCATAGCCTACTTATACGGCTTTTATAGAGCGTTTTGCTGTCCAATGTCAATACCACAAACTATTTATACAGCTTTTATAGTGTTTCTAAGATCAAAAGTAATTCATCAGAATCGTGGCAGGTGTCAGTCCGTGGTCTCTGCCTACCCCTCTGAGATACAGGCGTGAGATTATTGTATTTATGTTTTAAAGATCACGTTTTTAAACAAAGAAAAGTTGATACTTTCAATACGTAGTCCAAGTAAATTAACGGAGCAGTCCGCTTATGTAAAGGTTGACGTCCCTACCACAGACTATTCGTTAGGCTTTTATAGAATGTTTTGTTGTCCAATGTTTCTACCAAAGACTATTTTATACAGCTATTATGGAATGTTTTAAAGATCACGTTTTTATAGAAATTACCGTACTTTCTCAACCTAAAAGTACAGAGGGCGGCTTTGTCACTAAATATAATCCATCTATACAAATATTATAAACAGGAAAGATTTGAATTTTTGTATTTTTTTCTGTGTGTATGTTTGTTTTGAATAGGCTCAGAAACTACTGGGCCGATTCTAAAAATTCTTTCACCATTCGAAAGCTACATTCTTTGTGAGTAACATAGGCTATATTGAATTTTCAAAAAGTGTAGGGGTCCGTGCAAAATCTCGAATATCGTAACCCAAGGTGTAAAAAAATTACTACCCCGGGAATTTTCCACGAAACTAATATAGCTATTTCCACGGAAACGTTTTTGCCAACCGTGCGAAGCCGGTCGGGTCGCTAGTTATTTATAAAAATACTTGTAGACGATCCCTCAAACACTCGTCAAAAGGAGTAACAATGGTCTTATGGTTGGTTTCGGGTACTTTTTATCTTACCCTTTGCTAATACAATCCCCTATTTGGAATTAGGGGAGTGATTTTAGTGATTTATCAGGATTGTGGCAGGTGGCACCTGGTCTCTGCCTACCCCTGTGGGGTGCAGGCGTGAGTTTATGCATGTATGTATCAACTGTTTTACGGATACACTTACTTGATTTCTATAGGAAGAGCTCCGTCTCTGCTCACTATGATTAAGCTCTGCGAGTCAGAGCAAAACCTGGTCGGACTCTTCCGTTAGAAAAGTCAAGTGAGTGTATCCGGAAAACCGTTTGTAATGTGTAGTGATTACGAAAGTTTTAGTTAAAAAACTTTTGTTAAAGTATTGTTGCAATCTATGTGCGTATTTGGTCTAAGTGTAAGTCACGCCTAAAAAGGGCAGATTGATTCGAATCCGCGTTGAACTCTTTTGTATTGGAGTTTCGTTTGCTCCAGATAAACTCGAGACTTACGTTATCTTCCATGGAATAGTGTTCTTAAATTTCAAAGTTCATTTTCATTTTAATGGGGTGTTTGTGCAAAAAAGAATATTCTAATCTTATTATTAGAAACTAAATAAAGACTTGGATAATAATAAATAACAATTCACACAATATTGAACGAATAACCAATAAACCTTCTAACCAAATATCACGTCACTTCGTAGATTGAACACGATAATAATGAAAACGAATTACTACTATACATCCATTAAGCCCTATTGTTCTAAACAAAATCAAATCGGATCGAATATTTTTATTGATACGTGCTTTAGATCGATTTTGAAGGTTATTGACATAAAAGAGATAACTCTTATGCAGTCCAAAGTTTATTTGAGACCTCATATTCCTTAGCAATATACTCAAAACCATATATCACCAGATACACTTTATTTGTTCTTGGTTCCCTTCGTTCTGGTGAGCTTTAGCTTCGTAGAGATGATTACCAAAGTGGGGATCGTCAAGATCGATATGTTATGGCAGAAAGCATCTTACCGGAATGCGCAAGGTCAGGTATTGAGATGATATTGGGCATCGGCTGGCCAAAACTAACTCTGAATACGCCCATTCAAATCGGAATTGTATTGGCATCGGATGGTGTTATGCGTGAGGTAAGACCAAGCTGTTTCTTTCTTTTATTTGTTTTGGATTTGGCAATTTCCAATATATATCCTGGTCTCGAGACAAAGTTGTATAACCAATGTTGCCAGTGATAATTTATGCATGTGAGACCTGGTTGCAGACTATGAGCCTTATAAGAAGGCTTAAGGTCGCCCAAAGAGAAATGTCAGGATTTTCACTGCGCGATCAAATCAGGAATGAGGAGATCCTTAGAAAAACCCAAGTTACTGATATAGCTCGGTCGGAGTATCAATATAATTATCATCCCTTTCCAGAAACGAAGTATACCAAATGCAAACCGCATCGAAAACTACTTTTATTTGATTATTGGTACCGCAAAAAAGTTAATACTATACCTACCACGTTTAGTTTCCAATAAATAATTTGATGGTTTATCTATTTATAAACTATTAAAATATGAAGAAAAAAAATGCAAAATGGAGTTTTTTTTATAATTTAAAATTTCTATTATGTGCTCTTACGATGCAGTAAAAATATAATCGCTTAACTACATACTTACATAAACACATGCCAGTATATTGGAGGGGTAGACAGTTGCCATGGTTCACTTGCTGCGATCCTGACAAAGCTCATTTTTTCATCAAAACGAATAGTTAAGTTGGTGACTTAGTTACTTTCTCTGACGTAACATTTTACTTATAAACAACTCATCCATTTTTCAGGTCGCAAAGTTTTCTATTATTCCATTACAATTTTCTATCTCGTTACATATTGAATAGATTTTTCCAAATCCAACCCAAACTTTCCAAGCTAAAAATTATCTATTATCTTTTTAACCCGATAATCTTTCTAATCTCAGTATAACACTTATCTCCCTCGCAGCTTAAAGCTCACGCGCAACTCCCAAAACCAGTTGCATACCGCCGTCCACTACAATTAGATGCGCGCACCCATCATCGTGTAGTGCTCTCCGATGGTGCAACATTGAACCACGATCTTCGGCTAAAGAGTCTATCTTTTAATATATAGATCAATTTGACAGACGAGGAGGTGGTATAAATATTGTAGGCGAGGCATTAATTGCTATCAGTCATTGAGTGGAAGAGCGTGAGTGCGGTAGCCAAAAAGTGCAAGTGATCTTGATAATATGAAGTTGGTAGGTGTTTGCTTGGAATAGTTTTAATAAGGATTTTCTAGTTAAATGGTTGACCTACGTTACATCGGGCTGAGGTCATGCAAGCGCAACGATGCCAATTAATAAAAGTCCTAAAACATCAGGTTTTAATACTGACTCTTGATCCGCTTTGACTGCTTTGCAAGCTGGAAAACGAAAAGTTTTTTGTTTAATGTAGCCTATATTGCCCACTGCAGTGCACATGTCTTCTCTCAGAAATAGAGAGACTAGAAGAAATTAGTGTCTGTACAAATAAGTCCGCTTTTGTACGTACATTTTAATCACAAACATGTTTAAAATATACTATGTTATTTTATTAAATGTGCATTAAAGTGTAACAACAGAGTATGGGATTATTCACCACGCGTGCCCACCGTAGAGTTGTGGTACCAATACCACTCGCTAACTGTGAAGGAAAATGTTGTGAGGAAAGCTGTTCCCACACCTGAGCGCTTGTCTAAGTAAAGTTGTTTGTCCTTCAGATTTTAGTGGGTTTTTTTGTATTAGTAGGTTCATCGATTCGACAGTTTTGGAGATCGATCCCAGGCATATTTAGGAAAAGTCGTGTTTCTTAGTAATGACTATGAATTTGTAGTAGAATACTACAGTATGGTAATATAACATAGAATACTAACCTATATGGTGTGACTAAGCTCAAAAAAAATTTGACTCGGTTCTTTTCTTAATTTTTATTAAAAGTATTTATAGCATAAAACACATAGTTTTTCACATAAGTGAGCTTAATGTTACTTAACATTATCTACCAGCTAACCTAAATAATGAGGAAATCATTTACAGGTAGTGCAACTTAGAATATTATGTATACTATTTATTTATTTTGACCTAGCTAAACAAAAATAAATAAAGATAATACAGAGGGGAAACATTATGCAAATACCTACAACAAAATAATAAATAAACACACAGAAGTTATGACTTTGATAATGATAAAATTCATGTATAAAATGTTAATACTACTTCTAATAAATTAAAATACCATCATTATACTGGATACCTGAGTGTCAGAGTTATTAAATACCTCAGCGTAGCGTTTGAAATCGCCACCCTAATCGGCCTTCGGACTGCTGCGTTGGTTAAGCGATTTACACGCTGGACTGCGAAAACAAAAAATATCGTAGGTTAGACTTCTACTGAAAGGAGCAGTAATTGTTTTGTAAAATATAACCTAAGCCTGGGTGTATTTCCATGTTTGGGTTTTCCTTGATTACCATAGCGATCCAGGAAGTAGGTTCGTGTGGAAGAAAAAGTCATGGTACCTTTTTTTCTCAGATAATCCTCCTAGCGGTGGCCACTCTGGCGAGATGCGATAAGCTAGACCGGACCTATCTGCCCCCAGTGCACGCGCAATCCTCCGGGGGCTCTGGAAACTTCCTCCAGACCCCAAACTTCTCCAGCCAACCCGAGGCTAGCGGTTTTGGCCAGAACGGAAACGGATTCACCCAGAACGGACGCGAGTACGGCCAGGCTGGAAACGACTTAGTTCAAGGAGGAAACGACTTTGCACAAGGTGGAAACGGCTTTGCACAAGGTGGAAACGGATTTGCACAAGCTGGAAACGGTTTTTCCCAGAACGAAAACGACTTCGCCCAAAACGGAAACGACTTTGCCCAGAGTGGAAACGACTTCACCCAAAACCAAAACGACTTTGCCCAAAATGGAAACGGATTTGCCCAAAACGATGCCTCGAACTTCCAGCGTGCTGAGCGCCCAAGGGCTGCATTCGAGAGGACCGCTTCAATCCTTCGCCAGGATTCCCAGAATGATGGGGAGACCTACTCATATTCTTTCGAGACTGAAAACGGCATCTCTGCTGAGGAGAGCGGTGTGGCGACTAACGGGGTTGAAGCTCAGGGTGGATTCTCCTACATTGGCGACGATGGCCAAGTCTATAGCATCAGGTAACTAATATTCTTTTATTGCTTTGCAATTTTATTTGCAAGAATATTTTCATCATCATCATCATCATCATCAACTTATTATATCCCCACCGAAGGGCACGGGTCTCTCTCCTGAGGAAGGTATAGGCCATACTCCACCACGGGGGCCAAGTCCGGATTGGTGGCTAATATTTTATTTTATTTATATAATTTTTTATTGCTTAGCTGAATCCCTCGTAGCCCGAGCTGCCTGAGTGATCTTAAATGATCACTAAGGTGAAGCAACATACGGCGCGTTCAGTCCAGGGATGGGTCACCGTCTATGACTAACGCTAGTGGCATTTTCCGAGCGGTTCCGTGCTTCGCAAGGCACGTTAAGCAGTTGGTGCCGCAGCCGTCGATAGATGGCAGTCGTTAAGCCAAGCCTTAGGGTGGCTTGAAAACTTCTGACAGTAAGACCAGTCACTAGTCTAACAAGCCTCCACCAATCCGGACTTGGCCCCCGTGGTGGAGTATAGCCTATACCTTCCTCATGAAAGGGACCAGCGCCCCTCGGTGGAGACATAATGGGTTGATGATGACAGCTAATATTGGAAAAATATCTGTCAACATCGATAAGCAGTATGATATAATGAAAAGTAAATTTAATTGTTACTTATTTGTTTAGGTAACCATTGTCGATAAGATGTATCATAAACATAGAATATGAAAACATAGGACTTTTTTCGGTTTTCTTCAATTGACATAACTACAAAATAAGATAAGGTAAGAACATTCTTGAACAAGAACAAAAAATAAATAAACACAAAATATTCACAATAGTAATATTGGCGACTTTATTGCAACGAGAAATTTCTACGAGACAACTTTACGTTTAAGCTTTAGCGCAATTAACAAACTTTCAAACCAGACGTCTTCGACTCCTAAAAAATATTCGTTGATTTTATAAACTATTTTGCACACAGTGTGCTTAACCCATTTTTTAAACCGTGTCGGAGATAACACTAATATATCTTGGGAATATTTTTGTAGATCCTTAAACAGTGCCCGACAAACGAAGTAACATTATAATAGTGTGGAGTTTAAGTCTTAGATAGATAGATAGAATATTCTTTATTGTCGACAGATAGATAGATAGATAAAAGATTTATTTCCATAGGAGACACACACGAACATATTATTATATCAACAAATGAAATCACAAAATCACAAAGTAACAGCAAATTATAAACACTGATAAAACAGAAACATACATAAGCAATACAAACATTTTATGTGGTAGGAGAAGTAACTATGTACAGGATGTGAGCGGATAAATAACGTGACAACGTGTGTGTGGCAAATGTAAATGGGTTTCGACTCAGCATGTGCTGGGAGTTTCAGAAGAAAAATCCAGCGCTGGTATTCTGCCGATACCCAGTGTGAGCGGCGCGCAGAGCCCAAAGAATGCTTAATGTACGAGTATGTACACCAGGAATTACACGTCTTATGCGTTTTTTTCAGATACACTGCCGACCAAAACGGCTTTGTGCCCCAGGGCGACCATCTGCCGACACCGCCACCAATCCCGGAGGAGATCCTGAAGGCTTTGGAGCAGAACGCGAGAGACGAAGCCAATGGCATCTTTGACGACGGTAACTATCTTACTAGATATTTATCTTATTTTCTTATCAGTGGTCGCGTGGAAAATAACAAAGATATGGCAAAGGGTTGACCCCTTCCTGTGTATAAAATTCTATACCTAATTAAAAAATATATATATGAAGAAGAACAAGAAAACAAAGAAATACATTTATTCATCGCTATCTAGACACAATCGTGACGACTTCTCGTCGGTTAGGGCATCTGTCTACAATACGAGAGGTCCCGGGTTCGAATCCCGGCTGGGGACAAAAAAAAACACCCCAGGTCTTGGATGTTTACATGTTTGTGACGTCGCTGTTTCTGGTTTCCATGACACAGGGTATCCTAGTGTGGGGCCAGAAGCAATGTATGTGCCTGTATGTAAATGGTTAGGTTTATATAACACGAGAAATATAAAGCAAAAATAATGAAATCAAAATAAACACAACAGGACACAACAACGGGGATAACGGGCGTGAGTTTATTTTTTGAACACTACAAGTAGGGGATATCAGTTATGTCCATGCGGGTTTATTGCCCACAGCACTGATTTTCAGCCAGGACCTGGGCCTCGATCTTCTAGTGCATTACAGTACAATGACAGATACACGGTCGGGTCACGTGATGTGTTTTTTCATACCATTGACGCCTAGAAGGTTTGATATTTGTGTGCGCGCTTAGACTTGAAGCGGAAACGCAACTAAATCGCCACGTTCACGCAGTTGTCATTGTACTACAATGCATTTACAGAGTCTAGGTCTTGGTCTAGTGACTCACGGAAATAATTATTTCTCTTCTAAAACTATTGATGCCATAGATTATTTTGTTAGCCACACGTTTCAAGTTCTGAGTTTATGAGAAGTTGACTACGCGTATGTTTAGTGATGGCTACAATAAACGTGTTTTTCTCTACTACAGGAAAATATTTTCATACATAAATACATAAGCTCACACCTGTATCGCAGAGGGGTAGACAGACCAGGGACTGCCACTTGCTACGATGCTGACAAATTACTTTCGCTTCATTCGAAAAGTCCTTCTTCGGCTATTTCCACTTCGGGGCAAATTACAGAAATGGCAGCAGAAGTTGATTGTCATTTGCAGCAATAGGTACTAACGAAATGGCTCTCATCCTCAGGTTCTTTCCAAGAAGGCAAGTACGCCGACAGCGAGGCCGAAGGAAACCAAAACTACAGTGGCAACCAAAACTACAACGCTGGAAGTCAGAACAATGCTGGTAACCAGAATTTCGGTGGCAACTTCAACGACAACCCTTTTGCGAGGGACGACGACACCATCATCACAAATTCTGCTGCTGCCGACAACGCCTACCTTCCGCCTTTTGCTGACCAGAGCCCAGCTCTTAACCAAAGGCCTAAAACCCTTAACCGAGTAGCCCAGAACGGTAACCTAAGGCAAATTGCGGCTGTCACCAATAACTACTTGCCACCTTTAGGTAACCAAGCCTCAGTCAGCGGGAGCCAGAGGCCTGACATTTCCAACCAAAGACCTCAGAACGGTAACCAAAGGCAGAACACGGACGTCACCAATTCCTACCTGCCACCTTTTGGTAACCAAGCCCCAACAACCAGGAATCAGAGGCCGGATATTTCTAACCAAAGACAACAGAATGGTAACCAAAAGCAGAAGCAGACCAACTCCTACTTACCGCCTTTGGATAACCAAAGGGCAGTCGTCAGGAATCAGATACCCAGTGCCGGTATTCAAAGGCAGACTATCGCCAACGCCGCATACCTTCCCCCTTTGGATAACCAAAGAGCGAATGTGAGGGGCGGACCGCAGCTTGACCAGAAAAACTCTGCCGGTCCACAGAACAGCTTTGGTTCCAACGATGTGACCAACGCCTATCTGCCTCCTAACCAATCCAGAAGGCCTGCTAGTTTCAACGCTCGTGCTTCAGCTCAGAAGTCTTCCAACGGTGGTTTTGCATCTACAGCTTCAAATGGTTTTGGCCAGAGGAACGTACAGAGAAGGCCTAGCTACAACGCCCGCGACGGCTATCAGTATTAATTCTTTTGTTTGTAAATAATGACTCGAAATGCCTACCGAATAACGAAGTAATTATTGTATTGTAAATAGTCAAGTAAACATATATTTTTATAAATATTTATGGTTTTTGCATTCGTTTTTGTTCATGAGGCCGCATTCCAAGAATCTGTTCGAAAAACAACAGCAATTTTTCAACTCATGCGCTCTCAAAAGGGGTCTCACAGATCAGACTGGTTATGAACTTTACTAAACCTTTCGTAAGTAACCACAACACATTATTAACTTTATTTCGGATACACTTATTTGATTTTTTGTCGGAAACCTGGCCCCAGACTCTGCTAATGTATTGTATTGCCTATTTAGTGAGGTCTCTTTCGGAAACACTTGCTTCATTTATTTATTTGTTTATCTTATTCTATTATAGTACATACCTAGGTACAAACAAAATGTTTACTTTATGAAAGTCAAGGTTGTTAGTTTCACAATTAATAGATTACTGGAGAAGAAACTAATAACTATAACGTGTATTGCGCCTTAGATTTATGATAATGTGATTTCCAGATAATATGATCTGTGGGAAAAGCTTAAGAGTTGACAAAATGTACTATCTTGACTTGAATATTCTTTACGTAGGTAATAAGGTTGTTTTTTCTTTCAATTCTGTTTTTTCTCCTTGAATAAATAAAATAAAATTAATTAAAAAATAGTACAATGACAACTGTTAGAACATGGCGATTCAGTTTCATTGCCGCTTCAAGTCAACGCAACGCGTGTCAATAATAAATTCTAGGCGCCGATATGAAAAAAGAATTGTACTATAATGCACTAACAGAATTTAGGCCCAGGTTTCATCTGATACGCGGAGCTCGCGACGAAAAATCAAGTAAGTTCATTCGGAATAAAGTTAATAAGAGAGGTTTAATAAGTCAAAGCAAAAGAAAATAGGTTCATTTCAATTAATCAACAACCCTTTATGTCCCCACCAAGGTTCATGGGTCTCTTCCCTGAGGAAGGCATACTCCACGAGGGTCAAGTCCGGATTGGTGGAGGCTTGTAAGAGTAAAAGCTGGTCTTACTGTCAGACTCGGCTTAACGACTGCCATCTATCGACGGCAGCCGGCACCAACTGCTTAACGTGTCTTGCGAAGTACGGAACCGCTCGGAAAAATGCCACTAGCGTTAGTCATAGAACGGTCACCCATCCATGCACTGAACGCGCTCTATGTTGCTTTACATTTGTGATCGTTTAAGATCACTCACGCTGCAGGGGCTACGAGCGATCCATTTAATTTTAATTGCTTATTGAGTCTTGTGTTTTTATTCACCGAATTTTTTGGTGAAACTAAAACACGCGTTGTCAGAAGCTTGTGAAGGTGAGGACACGCAGTTGACGTCATACATTTTTATCAGGAGAGGATTATGTAGGAAGGCCTCAACACAAAATATGAATTACGGAATAAGATCCAAGTCTTTTATATATCACACGATTATGCTCAATGGCACATCGCCATTCGCATCAAAGTCTGTTTCATTCATAGAAGTCATTTTGTTAAGGAGAAGCATAGCGGAGCATTTGGTCAGTCATGCATGACATAAACTAAACATTTTCATAAATATAAATAAAAAAAGATTTGACGCAGAATGTCCACCATGTTCCACCGAGGAATAGTTGAGATTAAGCTTACCCTGAAAACCTAGAGCGGATAGTGATAAAAATAATTATTATTTTATTTTTCAGATATCAACAGGGTCGTCTAGAAAGCTTAGAACAGGAAAATTCTATAAAAAGATGTCGATGAGGCTGCGAATTTTTGTACAGTTGTCAATATTTTGATGTTTTTTTCCGGTGTGCAACAAAGACATTTAGTTATAATATCTTACCTCTAATATATAAAATTTTCATGTCTCAATGTTAGTGCGCAAACTCCTCCGAAAAGGCTTAGGTTGAGAATAGGTTGTTATCTATTTTTCATACCCTTATCTAGCAAAACAACGTTTGCCGGATCAGCTAGTTATCTTATAAAATCTTCTCTATGTAAGCAATAAAACTTTTCTTAGTAGTTGGTTTGCACTTGGTGCCTCCAGCTATTAATATTGGATTTACTCTTCAATGTAAAAATAAAAAACTAAATAACATAAATAAAAAGAGGAGCTTATCATTGTAAGAGGTGTCTTAGGGCAAACCTTGAAGGGTCAGAGTGAAGGTGTGAAACGAATCTATTCACGTGCACACGAGAATTTGTGCTCGTCAGTACTTTAATTATTTTTGACGTCTCGTGACGATTAATTTGACAATCGTCTAGTTACGTTTGACGATGGTCAAAGTAAAATCAAAGTACTTCCTCTTAACTACAATTTCACGCGGGTCATAAGTTCAAACCTAAAAGTAATTATATAAGCCATGATGATGAAATGCGCGAACGTAAAATAATAATCGCTTTCATCAATGTAGGTGTCGCTTACTCGTGATATTAGCGACCTTATTTTTAGACTTTGTTATGCGACTGTAGTAGAAAACAGTATAGAAAATAAGCTGTAGCTGTTACCTACAATGAATCCATAGAATAAACCTCACTTGCTAATGTATAATATTTTCGTAATTTTCATTCTGTAGGACTGGCCCTTTGGTCTTTTTTGTTGTTACTTTATTTGGGTGTTCGAGCCCTTCGGCTTGACCCACTGTGAGATATACCTTCTGAACATCGGCGCCATCTAGCGGATAGGGCGTGAACTTCGCCCGTTCTACCTAGTTTGCTCCCTCCTTCATCGCCTTGCGGAGAAGGGGGAGGGGGATGGTCAGCGCGGCGGGCGGCAGCCATTTTATCGTCAGTACGCTTTTGAATTTCGGCGTCGTCGGTTGTACTCAACAACGACACAATATACTCGTACAAGTAAGTTAATTTCTAATATTATTTATTTCACTATTCGTGGATATCTCTAGTTGTTAGGGAAAATATCCACGAACAATGGTGCAGACATGCTGCCAACGCACATGTTCTTGATGGGTTTAGCACGCTACCGCAAAACCCAATGTCATTCCGGGCCTCTGGCATAGGAACTTATGACGATATAAAGCACCTAGCCTCTCGGGGCAATCACTTATTGGTAGACGTATCGATAGTCGTCTCAATCAAACGATGGTCGCAACAAATCAGACGACTTGTTGATACGTCGGGAAGTCTCATCTGAGACGACTACCTTCTACCGAAGGACGACTCACGGAAACACCCAACGGGTGCTCAGTCGTCCGGTCGTTTCGAAAATCACTTAAATGAAGTTCTTCCTTTTGACTTCAGGCATGCCGACTATGCACCAGCTGGCGCAAGAGCCAGTGCCAGGGGGCAGCAATGGCGAGGACGAGCAGTTTTTCTCTCGCCTCATCGAAGCACTTGCCCAAAACTACCCCCAGGGGTGGAGATCATGGGAAGTCGAAGACTATTTGTACACAGATTTGTTCGGCAGTCTTATTTCTTCAGGCGTCGAGCAAAAATTGCGTTTCGCAATACCAACAACTGCATTGGCGCACGCCTACTCGCCAAACAATCCAACCCTATCGGAGAAGAAATATAGGTCCTTAAAAAGGAAACTGCTCACCTGGCCATTAGGACGAGCATTGATATATGCGCCACATTCTTTAGTGGAAAAGATTCATGCCAAATCCTACGAGGTGTTCATGGCCACAGTAAAGCTACTAAAGCCCAAACTCATATCGAGGAAAAGAAGTCTCACTCCGAACTCTGATAATGTCTCGGCCGACAAAAGAACACGACAATGCTCCTCCCTAAACCGAAGAGAATTGCGGTCTCCTTCGAGTTCCAGACGAAACAAAAGAGCGGATTCCAATACAACTAGAGAAAGCTTAAGCACTGAGCAGCAAATAACTTTCTTCGAGAAGATGATGAACGTGCTTTCTGCCAACTCCCAAATTGTGTCAAGCGTGGTGGACAAGGTGTCCGAACTAAAAGAAAAAATAGGCTCTATCCAACAGCGCCCTACATCTCCCACAGATAGCTGTGAGGATAGATCCGAGGGGTCGGAAATTGAATCAGATTCAGAGAACGGACCCCCAAATCCTCGTGAGGGTATGAACGGACACGCAAACCAGGCCACGGAAAATGAAGAACAGTCAGATGTGTGCAGTTTCGCACCTTGTACCACGGAAGCTGAACCTAAATTGATAAAAGCAGACCCTATTCTTGTCGAGCAAGGACGGAAATGCCAACGCCTTGGTGACGGCAACTGGAGGAATGTGCGCTACGCGGACATACAAAAACATTTTCATGCAACCCCTATTTTGGTGCCCTCAAGGTCAATTCTGTACTGGCAACAAACACCCCTTCATGGAGCTTGTTAGGCCCTTTGGAAAAAGCTGACGCAACACTGGGTGCCATCACATACGGTCTTCTCTTACAAAGGGCGGCTTTCGAAGAAGCCTGCAAAAAAATCAATAAAAAGTCTAGGCAAGACATCCAAAAGCACTTCCTAGACGTCAATTGTAATTTTAAGAAAGTTTCAGACAATCTGTTGCAGTACACGTGTGGAAGGAGAGCGGAGGTCATTCAATCTCGAAGGGAGATATATAAATGCCCGAACAAAGTCCTGAACGACTTACTCCATGACATACCACCCTCGGATACGCACTTGTTTGCGGAGGAAAAACTGACAGAGGCTGTGAAAGAGCAAGGCGGATCGCACAAATTCTTTCCAAAGGGAAAGCCATACAATAACAGGCCGAGTAAGAAAAGCACAACCTCAAAAGGCTCTAACATTAAAACCAAATTCGTTCAAGCGGGCAAACCTAGTAACAAAAAATCCTCCACGCGGCCCTTTCCCTCCTCATGGAAGCAAGACAGACACACAAGTGGCGCTAAACCTCCTCAGTCCACGGAGAAAAAGCCCGTCAGCTTAAGTCTAAAGTCAGTCTGTGGGAATCTCTGGGCGCCCCAGAAACCATTCTTAGTGTCATAAAGGGTTGTCGTGTCCCGTTCGCTCAAAAACCACCGCTCACTTTATTTCCGTTCAATAACAGCCAACATTTTGAACCAAATGTATCGGAGGCTATGTCACATGAAATTAAAAAACTAATCAAAATGGGAGCAATCTCATTGGACATGTATAGAAGCGGTTATCTTTCCCCAATTTTTCTAAGAGAAAAACCGAATGGCTCGCACAGACTAATATTTAACTTGAAGTGACTTAATTTCTACATTAAACCTCCCAAATTACGCTTGATAAATTTAAAAAAAGTCGCTCAGACAATCCAAAAGGACGATTTTCTTATAAAAATCGACATATCTAATGCATACTATCATATTCCAATCGCCCAATCCCACAAACGCTACTTATCCCTGGCGTGGAAGGGGCAAATATACAATATGCACTGCCTTCCTTTTGGGCTATCAAGCGCTCCGTCAATCTTTAGTAAAGTCTCAAACTGGGTGGCCTCCCTCTTACGAGATAGAGGTATGAGAGTCATTGTATATTTAGATGATTACCTACTACTGAATCAAAATGAAACAACCTTAGCTCTGCAAGCGCAGTGGACGGTTTCATTTTTGAATGAACTGGGTTGGCAGATGAATTTACAAAAATGTGACGTAAGCCCTAAAAAGCAGATAGAATATTTAGGTCTCATCTGGGATACCGAAAGGAATATAATAGCGCTCCCCAAAGACAAAGTAATCAACATTAGCAATACCCTCAACAACGCCTTACGTAAAAATAAGTGGAGCTGGATGGATGCAAAACACATCTTGGGTAAACTCAACTTTGCATCTAGTGCGATCCCTCTGGGATTTCTTCATTGCAGACCCATCCAAATGGCGGCGAAAATACTTCCAGACGAAGACAGACACAAGAATTTCCAGTACCGATCCAAGCAAAAGAAGAGTTCCTCTGGTGGCTACAAAACTTGAACAACTGCTCTGTACTTCAAGGTGCTCCACCCACAGCCTTTATAACCACCGATGCTTCGGATTACGGCTGGGGTGCGATAGTAAACGACAAAAAACTCTTCGGTTACTGGAAAACTTTCCAAAATCACTGGCACTGCAACCGGAAAGAGCTTTGGACGTTATTCGAAGTAACGTCTCCCGCGGATACTATCTATAGATAGGCACCTAATGAGTAAGCTCGCTCCACCGTCGACCTCAACTACGCTTACCATCAGGCGAGTTTGAGGTCAAGAGCTTACTCATCACACATAAAAAAAAAAATAAAAAAAAAACTTCTAATAGCACCGAAATGGGATCGAGCTTTTTGGAGAACAGATCTCAAACAGAGGGCGACCTGCCCCCCGTTCCGAATCAAGAATCTTCGAGCGCATCTCCAAGATCTCAAGACAGGCCAACAACCTCGGAACGTAGAAAAATTAATTTTGGAGGTCTGGAAAATACGGGCTGGGCCGAGGAGATAGGCCACTGGCAAGACCAAGAAAAAAGGTTCCTACAGTCAGCTTGGAGACCATCCACGCTCAAAACTTACAAGCAAGCTTGGAATACCTGGTGCAGGTGGGCTATAAATAATAATACAGCCATAGCAGAGCCGCAACCGAGCGATGTGGCAAGGTACCTGATCTATCTCTGTGAGACTAGAAAATTCGCCGCCCGTACTATACTAGTGCATAAATCAACAATTGCAACTTTCGTAAAACTTTCGGATAACAGATCGCTTAGCGCTCACCCATTAATTCAGAGAGTTTTGAAGGCGATTCTATTAAAAAATCCCCCGATGCACAAACCTACTACGTGGAATGTCTCAGACCTGTTGGACTGGATCAACCATCGAACGATCGATGAGACCAACCTTTTTCAAGTCTCGCAACACGTCGCAACTCTTTTACTGTTGGCATCCGGCAGGCGCATACACGACCTGACCTTACTACATGTTAACACCGGCCAGTGCATAATCTCTCCAGAAGAGATTACGTTTTGGCCAGTTTTCGGTTCTAAAACCGACACTCATAACGTTCGCCAATCCGGTTGGCGCCTCTTAAAATGTGACAATATTAAACTAAATCTGTGGTATTGAATCCCAATGCTTATAAAGATGTCGGAGTCGCGACGAAGTGCAAACAGAAATCTTTCTAACCTCTTTATCTCTACAAGAGGAAAGGTTAGAGCAGCCACGAGAGCAGTTATAGCAGGTTGGCTCAGAGTAGAACTAAGTGTAGCTAATATAAAGGGATCTCCTGGAAGTTTTAAATCAGCTGTAGCCTCCAATAACTGGTCAAAAAAGGATCTTGACTTGGACGAGGTGCTGCGTAAAGGAAACTGGCGCAGTGCCTCTACATTTCTTAAACATTATTATAAGGAAATAAGAGACAATGTTAGCTCAACTTTCGTTATGTCAGATTCTTTTCTTACAATTAAAGTTAAAGAGAGAAAAAGAAGACTCTGGAAAATCACTCCATATTTCATTATTTGAACAATAAAGGTTGATTAGTTAATTTCTCTTTTCTTTCGTAATCTATCAAGTCACACTACGCTGGGTCAGCGCCGGCAGATATCAAACATCTCACAGTGGGTCAAGCCGAAGGGCTCGAACACCCAAATACATGTGTTTTCCCCCGAAGGGATAAAAATACTTATTTGGGTTTTAGCCAGAAGGCTTGACATTGACTTGAAGGTTCACGCCCTATCCGCTAGATGGCGCCGATGTTCAGAAGGTATATCTCACAGTGGGTCAAGCCTTCTGGCTGAAACCCAAATAAGTGATTTTATCCCTTCGGGGGAAAAACACATGTATTACTAACGCATGTTGTGGTTACCTTTAGGTAAGAGTGCATAATTGGGTATTTGACAAAATGTCAAACGAGTTACTTTTAAAACGCCATTTTTGTATGAAAATAATTGCTTATGACGTCATATTTCAGAGCACTCTTTTTTGTTTCATGTTTTTAAACATTGTAATAACTAGTAAATGTTTAAAAGAGATACATTTTACGAAACATTTTGTAATTTTTGTTTTAATCGAGCATATCAAATAATTTATTGTTGATAGAGTCAAATACCGAATTATGGCCTTTTAAAATAGATTGGTCTTACTAAAAAAGAAAATTTATAGAAAATTTTGTAGTTTTTTTTTTAGATAAGGGGCTTAAAATATCTATTCTAAAGAATCTGTTCTCAGATTCTGAGCGAAAGCCTGTGACTTGTAGCGTGAAGTTGGGTGACTATGTAAAATATACTATTTGAAATGTTTTTTCTTATAAAGTAATATTTTATTACTACTTCAAAAGAGATAAACAAGTTTTATTCATAATTTTTGTAATACTAAACAGCTTTTTGGCGATCCTTAAAACGGATTGCAAGTTCCAGTTAATAAACGCTAATTATAGTTCTTGATAATAGGAATTATATTAAGTATTTTGCTTGTATGAAACTGTGGCTAGTGGCGCCTTCAACTTCCTTTAACTGAAAAGTTGACCCATTCAAAATATCTTTCATATTTATATAATTATAATATATTACGGTCTTTGCCCACCCCATAAGTCCTCCATCCTATGTACAGTCGACAGCACGTTAATCTTCACATTTTAGTTACAATGTCGCCCGTAACGCAACGAAGTAGAGTGCATGGCTCTATACCATGATGTCCTGTCGACTGTACTTCCAAAAACAATATTTTAGCAAATGTCAAGGTTGGATAATTCGATGCTCATGAACAAAACGTAACAATGAAGCGTCGAAGTTGCAAAATAAACATGGGCTTAATAACTTGCTTATGCGTTGACAGCGATAATTATATGGCCATCGGACGGTGGTGCTTTTGGTCGGCTGACCGTCGAATCGATTGTAGGAAACCAGGGGTCACAGTGAAAGAAGTGGATTAGGATATTTGTACAGAAAGTCCGAGTTTATTCAGGGCGTGGATTCTATTAGTGCATTATAGTACGATGACAGATACACAGTCAGGGCACGTGACGTGGTTTTTCTAAACCATTGACGCCTAGAGAGTTTGATATGTGTATGCGCGTAGACTTGAAGCGGCAATGTAACTAAATCATCACGTTCATTCAGTTGTAATTGTACTACAAAGGGTTAACAGAATCTAAATCCTGTTCGAAGTTTTTTTCTCGGATATACAAATAAAAATGAGCTTTTCTGAATGCTACAATTGTTCAGTAGTGTATTTAATTGCGCTCTTAGAATATTTTTGTCATCCTAGGTAACACAGACTTCTTACCGACTGACTTTTCATTTATATACAAAAGCTGGCCCGGCAAACATTGTTTCGCCATTTTTTTTACTTAGGGCTACGAAAAATAGATAACATTTTGAGATTAAGATTCTTAAACCTACCGAATGCACATATAACATAATATAACATTTCATCAAAATCGGTCAAGCCGTTTCGGAGGGGTACGCGCACTAACATTGTGACACGAGAATTTTATATTAGAAGAAAGAATATGGATTGTATAGTAAATAATACATTGTGTTAGTAAAAATGTTTGTTGGACAGACCATAGTATTATGTATTATACTCTTTATATTTTCACCCACACTCTTGTGACTTGGAAACATAAGTTCCTACATCTACGTACCGACGGATCTTATGTAGTTCTTATTCTTTCTACTTACACTTTCGGTTAAGGTATTTTTGTACTTTCGAGTGCGTATTTTACTCGGCTTGCAAATGCTGTTACACGCCTGTTAGGAGTTCAAGTTGTGTTGGTTTATCTAATATCAATTCGTAAATAAATTTTTACTTTTGTGATAGCCACTAAATAAAGCACCTTTTCTCAAATATGCTTGGAAATTTGAGCATTATTTCGACAACCTTCTTCGAGATAAATCGAAATTGCTATACTGACCAATTACACGCGAGCAGCGGCCGGAAAAAGTTCTATAAAAATTAATAACTGTCATGTTTTACGGCCAAATAAGTTATGATCCCTTTATCCATACTTGGCATTTTTTTTGGACTTCAAACGACACTGAATCAAAAACCTTTAGCGTCAAAAAACTCGATACCGTTTGCAAATTTAGTACTAGCTAGCACTAAATTTGCAAACTGTTTCGAGCTCTCTACCGAGTTTTTGATTCAGTGTCGTTTAAAGTCTGAAAAAAATGCCAATTAAAGACAAATGGATTATACATACTATTAAACTCATATCTGTCGTGTTATTTAAAAATGGAACGATCTTTTACTCCGAACAATGACAACCACGGAGGTAACTTTTTGGGGCCTTTATTTAAATTTTGAACTGGCTTGCGATAGATACCTATTGAAAAAAAAAGAACACTTTAACGCGGCAAAAATTATTTCAAAGAAAAAGTTCTGCCTTAGTACTACCTAGTTTTAATTTCCGCGCATTATTTGAGAAAAATCATATACAAGCCTTGCCCACAACTAGGCATTGATGAACTCACGTATGTGTGCCCACATTTCCAAGTTCGTCCATCAATGCCTCTTTTGCTGGCCGCTGCAGTAATGTACTATAAAGGCTAGACCAACGAGGCAGTTATTTGAGGATTGTCTCTGCCCACCGTCCATCCTGCCGCTCCTTACAAAACGGCTTGTTTTCCGAATCATCATTCAGCCACAAGAAGTTCACTGCTGGACATAGGCCTCCTCCATAGATTTGCAAAAAGACCGGTCGGAAGTGGCTTGCATCCAGCGTCTCCCTGCCACTTGGATGAGATCGTCTGTCCATTTCGTGGCTTGATGTTTGCCGAATGCCAGTCCCTAACTCTTTTACTGAATCAAATGATCAGTATAACTATAGTAAAATGTGTGTGGAGAACGAGCGGGACTTCTGTTTCCATCAGTAAACCTATCGATGTCAAGCCATGTCCGACTGTCACGTAGAGATGGACCACACGAGTCTTAAAATAATTATAATTCTGGGTAAGTATAAATAACTAATTTTCTGTCGGTCAAAGCACACATCTCAGTTTGTACCCTTTGGAGAAGCATCGGTGTGAGATGAGGATTTTAATGGTGTGTATTTAGTTTTTGCGGTCAAGAAAAGTGTTTGAAAGATCATGTCCACGATATTGAGTGAAAATTGTGAATAGTGAATACCTGGATTATATTTTGGTTATTACATAACTCCTGTCTAGTAGTCGTGTCGCATCGCAGGACCAATTAATTCATCATCATCATCAACCCATTATGTCCCCACCGAGGGGAACGGGTCTCTCCCTGAGGAAGGTATAGGCCATACTCCACCACGGAGGCCAAGCCCGGATCGGTGGAGGTTTATAAGATTAGTGGCTGTTCTGGACACAAGCCTTGAAAAATATAATAATATGGGCTTAATCTTATTTGAATTCTTCAGGCACTATGGTTTCCTCACGGTGTTTTTCTTTAGAGTTAGCGAGTGGTATAAATACAGAAAACAGAGTCATTTGTACATTTAAAGTTATGGAACCACGTCTTGGAATCGCTCGTAGCTCCGGCCGCCTGAGTGATCTTAAACGATAACGAAGGTTAAACAACATAGGGCGCGTTCTGTGCATGGATGGGTCCGTCTATGACTAACGCCAGTGGCATTTTTCGTTGCACGTTAAGCAGTTGGTGCCGGCTGACGTCGATAGATGGCGGGCGGCTTGAAAACTTCTGAGAGTATACCAGCTACTAGTCTTACAAGCCTCCACCCATTCGGACTAGACCCCGCGGTGGAGTAAGGCCTACACCTTCCTCAGGGAAGAGGCCCGTGCCCCTGGGTGGGGACATAATGGGTTGATGATGATGAACTAGGTAGGTACGTCCTCATGAATTTAATTCAAGTATTCTACCGACCGGTCTACAACCAAGTCAACGATTTATACTTTTACTTGATAAATATTTGTGTATTATTACCATTTGCATAGTGTTTTTAAACAATTTCCTAATATTAAAGCCATTCTTTAGAATACATCTAAAAATGCACACGATTTTTTAGAACTAATTTGAATGATCCAAAAAACTAATATTAAAATCTTATTTTGTTTCTATCCACAGTTTATTTTTGTGGGCATAGCCCTTGGAGATAAGCTCGACCGTACTTATCTACCACCACCAGGCTCTAAATTAGCTGGAGGTAGCCCTGGTGCCCTCCAAACTCCACTGGAATATCCTAAAGAAACTTACCCTAGTACTGGAAGCATTGGACCAAATGTGGATCAAACATTTGGGCCTAATCAAGGAATTGTCAATGGAAAACAAACCCAGCAAGGATTTGCACCATCTGGCTTAGTAGGTTCAAATAATGGAGGCCAATTTGCATCAATTATCAAAGGACAGCAACAACAAAATCTACAAAATGTCTCACCCCCTGGTCAACCTGATTATGAAAGTAATGACGAACTACGGACGCCTAATTCTCAAGTATTTGCTGTTACTAGACCTCAGACTCCTAGACCAACCTTTGGATCAAACCAAGGATCCTTCAATTTGCAACCAGAACAAACGGGCTTCGATTTATCAAGCCCAAATCAACCAAGCGCTGGAGAAATGTTTGGGCTCAACGAAAGTCATCCGGGATCACAAATATTCCCTTCAAGCAACCAACAGAGTCCAAGTGGCGGACAATCTCTTCTTCCCAAGCAAGGACAATCTCAGCTTGACTCCCAAGTGTTCTTCCCACCAGGTCAACTGCCAAATTTTCAACAATTCCCGTTTACATCATCAACTCAGTCTCCACTAAGCAACTTCCTGAATAACGTCCCTTCAACGACCACCTCATATGCTTTTACTCAAACAACGATTTCGCCCTTTGATGACGTAGCTGGTACAGTTCCGCCTTTTGGATTTGACGGTCAACAACCATTTGATATTTCTGTCCAAGTGAATTATCCTCGAGATGGACTTGCTCCTGATGGAGCTCTTTCATATCAACACGGTCAAATGGCAGCTCAAAATACCAGAATTTTCCCTCATCAAGAAATTGCCGGACAAAATCAACCTACCGAAAATCGGCAACATTCTTCACCTGGGCAAGTTCAACTTGATAACAATAGACCATTTTCTCAACTAGGCTTAATTGAACAAACTGAACCAAGTTATAACCAAAAGTA
Organism: Yponomeuta plumbellus; assembly: GCA_947310845.1. Lineage (NCBI taxonomy): Eukaryota > Metazoa > Arthropoda > Insecta > Lepidoptera > Yponomeutidae > Yponomeuta > Yponomeuta plumbellus. The sequence goes on from OX371210.1 coordinate 3,046,151, forward strand.
TCTACAACAGCAAGGAATTTATGGTGCTCCAAATGAATCAAGATTTCCCAGTGCTCATAGTACTAGGAATGAACTGCAGAAACAAAATTCCAAGATCAGTCATCAGATTCCTTCTGGACTTTCATTAATGCAACAGGCAATATATCCTGGATCTGAATCTATACCACAAACTGGTAGTCAAATCAACAAATACCAGCCATCAAGAGTTCCCAGTTTTCAGCAAAGTGGAATACAGAGTAGTGAAGGGCAATTCAATATGATTCAGCCTTCTTCATTCCCTGAAAAACAATCTCAAGATCAGCAACCAGGATTTAATAAAAACGTGGAGCCTAATATTCAAACTCAATTCTCGACTACCGCGTCGCCGTCACAAAGATTTCCCCAACGACTGAATCAGTATCAGAGTCAATACGCCCCAGGCACTTCTACAACGGTATCCCCATTTGATGAAGACTATTCTACTCCTGTTAACCAGAGAATTGATACTGTTGGTGGTGTTACTCCAAGCAGACCTGGATTTTCAACTCCTGGTTTCGTTCCGCAACCTACAACTCATGGCACTTTTGCCTCCTCGACTACTTCTCCCATTTTTTCGGACACTTTTTCACCAGCTACTTCTTCTGTCCCTGGAATTCAGAATCAGAGAGTGCAAGGAGAGTCCGATCGTAATGCAGCGATTTTGAACTATGAGGCAAATTTGTCACCAAATGGGGAATTCAACTACACGTTTGATACGTCGAACGGAATACATGCTGATGAAAATGGAACAGCAGTAGATGGAGTAAAAGCCCAAGGCAGTTTCTCATACATTGGAGACGATGGAAAAGTTTACAGTGTCACTTACTCAGCTGACGAAAATGGTTTTGTACCTATGGGAGATCATTTGCCTACCCCGCCTCCGATTCCGGATGCTATAAAACGTGTGATTGCACAAGCTATGAGAGACAAAGAAGCTGGAATTTTTGATGATGGTAAGAACATTCCTTTTGATACCTTTAATTGTGTACTATGAAGTTGTTATAATTTGGATCTAACCATTTAATTTTCGTTTCAGGTTCATATAATGAAGCAAAATATGGTTACAACAATTACAAAGGTAAAATGGAACACTATAGGCCACTAAATCGATATAAATCAAAGAAAAACAGAATAAATGCAATGTCTGGACAAATGGAACAATCAGAAGATATCTCAAATAATGAATCTGATGATGAAAATAAAGATTACGAGACTTTAGAAGATGAGATTGATGACATCAAAATCGGAAACAGGAAACCAGAAAACTCTGATATAAGTGGCCGCCTCGATTCAACTGCAAAAGACACGAATAAAGGAAAAAAAACTGTAAATAACAAAACAAGGACGAGTGAATCAGAAGAGTCTGTTGAGGTCAAAGAAAATGGAAAATCAGGATTGGGAAATTTACCACAACACATCCAAGATATAAAATCGGGCAGTCGTAAGCCTAGTTTTATAGTTGACAATACCGATGATGGATACGAAGGCGATGATGAGAAAAACACTGCTGTAAATGATTCTACGGAATACTATGAAGACGAGAATTTTTCCAAGCCTACTAACCCAATAAGACCTAGTAGAAGGCGTCCCAGTGTTGAAATAACGGAAAATTCCAAAGAAAAAGTTAGTAGTGATGAAGATGATAATATCTTGCAAACGCCTCAATCAAACAGACGTAGACCAAATGTTGGTGACTCAGCTGTAAAACATCAACATAGTAAAATGTATAATGGAACAAAAGAACATCCACAAAATTCAATTTATAATATACGTCAACCAGTTTTAGAAGAAGAAATTATCGATGAAGGAATTGAAACTGAATATGAGGATGACGACAAAGGACGTCCAAATGTAAGCGACTTGTATGAAAATGTTAATGTTGATACAATGAAACCATTAAAACGTCCTAAGCCTTTTAATTACAAGCGACCAGTTTCTTCATTAAATGATAATGGTGCCAATGATGATGAGACATACAGAAAATTAAGACCAAATTCTGGGTCTTCTAAATTTAACGCCATTGATAATAACGTGAAAGATAAATATGGTACTGAGGTTTCTTCGAAACGACCTCCGTCAAAAATGAATAGAAAAAGACCAAATTCAACAATTTTCAATAAAAATACTAAAGAAAATAAAGAAAATGGTGAATATGAATTCAAAGACCCCTCCAAGCGTCCTGTATCTTCTAAATCCAATAGGCGTCGCCCTGATTCTGAAATTCCGGACACTGATGAAGATGCTGATAGACAGTTGGAAAGTTCAAGGAGCCCTCAAAAATCACAATCAAGCAGAACACGACCAAATTCCAAAAAATCAGAAGTGGATGACCAGAATGAAGATACTGATTTTGAAACAAAGAAATCATTAAAAAAACCTCTGCCTCCTAAGTATGACACATATGGTGAAGTGGTAGAGGAAGGTCTTGACACATATGGTGAAGATGCAGAGGAAAGTATTGACGGTGATTATGAAGAAAAAAGACCATCAAAACAACCGCAATCTTCTAAAAAGCGACCCAATGTGAACATTTTTTCAAATGAAAATACTGAAACTGATTATGAAAGTAACACACCAAGGAGACCAGAATCAAAAAGAGTTAAGCCAAATAGTACAGTGAATGTCAAAAATTCTTCATCAAGAAGGCCTTTAAACCGACAACCAGAAATTAAGTTTGTTGAAGATAATGCTCAGATAGATAGTGAAATACCAAAATATAATAATTTTAATACCGATCAACCTATTGATGACATCTTTAGTGATCAAAATAACAGTTCTTCAAAACCAGATAAACAAATGAAATCCAAATTGCCGAGTAAGGCTACAAAAGTACCATATAATGATTTTGAGATTCCCGAAAATGAAGACGATTATGATTATTCTCTGAATGTAGAACCAGAAGAAAAAATCACCACTAATATTCCTTTTAATAAGAACCGAGGACCTCAACGTAAAAAATCAAACAGTTCTTCCGTAAAGGAAGAAGCCGAGGAGGAAGATGGTGGTAATTTTCCCGATCAAAATAAATCTATGTTTGATAATGCTAACAAAAACGAACAAGAGCGAAAGAAAATAAGACCAACTGGATCTAAAACAACCACTTCGTATGAAGAAGACAATTTGAATGATGATAAATTGTCTGGGTTTGAGCAAAGCACACCAATGACTCAACTTTATTCTACTAAAAAAGCCTTCACTGAAGATGGCGAGAAAGGATATCAATACTTACCACCTCAAAGACAGTTTAACGAAAAACCCAGTAGAATACCTTTCAGCCAAAACGTAGATGTGGAACAAGACAATCTACACTTTGATAAAAACAGATCAAATGGTTTTCAACCATCTTACAGTACAACTGGTGCACCACAATTTACTGGACAGCAAGCAACATCAAGGCCAGGTATACAAAATCAATTTGATATTACGACACCGCAAGATTTACCAACAAATTACTATGTAAAACAATCCGAACAAAATGTTACACCGAGTCCATTTGCTTCGTCAAAAGTAGTTCCTCAAACTGTTTATGAAACAGACGTTACCAGACAACCCTATTTTGGACAAACCAGTCAAAGTACTCCATTACAGAACACGCAAAAGTATTCTGTAACGGAAAGGAATCAGTATCAAAGTCCTGAAGAATTTTCCACAGCAAGTACTCCAGGATTCAGTTTGACACAAGAACCAACGTATTCTACACCAGAAAACCAATACGGCAATGAATATTCCAAAACCAGACCAACGTATTTACCTTCATCTAAAAGTCCCATTAGAAACACAGGCACAGGGCAACAGATATATCCTTCAGGAAATATACCAAGTACCACTTATCGACCAGGTTATTCTACCACTACAGTGGCAAGTTATGACCCTAATTATGAACCAAACGAACAGGGATTCCAACAAAATGTGCCAGCATATCAGAGGCCCATCTATGGTCCAGGTTCACTGGTTAGTGATAGGAACTTATATCCTACTAATGGACCTAACCAGTCAGGACTTACCCCTATAACCTACCCTCAAGGGTACAAACCTACTGGGTTCTCAACCACTGAAGCACCAGGTTTTGGAGGTCTTACAGGATTTGATGGCCAAGGAAATGAATTAAATAAATCTGGATTTGGACCACAGAGATTTGGTCCGAGTGGTAATACACAATCAGGGTTTAATAAAATAATTGGAGAAGACTTCAGTGGACCAAGAAGACCGCAAACTTACGACCCAGAAACTGGATACCATTATAAGTAAATTGTATTTTAGTGTTTCTTAAAAAACCGGCGACGAAATTGTATTTTGACCCAAGGACTATGTGATACAAAAATAAACGTTTTATTTTATTTTGCTTTACTTTGTTTCTATTGGTAGGAAATCAGGTAGGCCTGTGACATTTTCATGTTAGGTTTTGACAAGCTTAAAACATCTTTTACAAAAGTTGTTTATTTATTTACATGTTATAAAGTAGAACACAAAGGCGTAACTATACTTGAGCCATTACAAACTTGCTAACTAACACATAAACATTTGTATCAGACCTCTCTCTCACACATACAGGAATATTTTTTCACCAGTACAATAAATCAACATACGTAATACTAAGTCCAAAATACAAATACCAACATTTTTTGTTGCTACCCCATTGGTACAAAAAAAAAATACCAATGTCTGAACTTATCCGCAAATCTTAAATAAAAATATGGACTCATTACGCATGAGCACAACTAAACGCACGAACTGGCAACTGCGCGCGGCTTGCGGGAAGGAAAAGAAGCGGCGGCGGCGGCGCGATGACGCCTTGTAATGGGTGCCCATGAGTTACAAATTGGATGAAGGATAAATTAATGAAAATGAAAAAAAAAATTTGGTTTTTTATGCGATAAATGTAATCTATTATCGATACCAATGATATAGTAAAATTTATTGTACCGGTGAAAATTTCACCCGGTATAGGAGGCCTATCAGGCATATCGGAACTTTCGCTTGCACTTTTATGACTCGGTTCGCACGTTTGTAATGGCTCAAGTATGGCTTCTTTCGTGAACTTCGTTTGGGTGGAAATAAAAAATACAAGATTTTAGCACTTTACGATCTCATAAAAAGCGATTCCGCTAAATTGGCAATTACAGAGACTAGGTTAGAACTAAATCATTTTTCTTTCATAGATAAATTTGTTATTCACAGAGTAATATTTGAACTTTATCATAGTTTTAAAAGAATAAAACATGCTCATACAACTGTGGTATGTATCATCATCAAAATTTGATTCAAAGTGCCGTAGCAGACCTACCTGCCGGCACGTCTACGATCTCTAGTTTACATGAACATTAGTTAGTTTAAAATGAACAGCTGCGTAACATGACATTATTATATATATATATATATATATAAAACTTTTTTTATAATTAAGGCCGTTGAAACAAAATATCTCATTTAACTTTCCGGAGTTTAAAGTTCCATAATGCTGATTGAACAGTCTTTGGTTTTTGAACTGAAATAAATGAAAGAACTTAATAAATACAGCTCAAAGTAGGTACAGTCGACAGCACATCATCCTATACAGCCATGCACTCTACTCCATCGCATTACAGGCGACTTTGCAACTAAAATGTGAAAGTTGATGTGCTGTCGGCTGTACCAGAAAAAAAAAACAGGTGGCTCCATCTAGACTTAAAGCTTGTGACTAAAATATGAATCCCCGAAATCGGCAGAGATTATAAGTAGAGTTGAACTTGCGCTGCGCTTGCGCAAATGCGTGAAGCATAAAGGCCGGAGCTTTCAGACCTCATTGGATGATTCTTAAGTTCCCCGCTAGATGTCAGTGTTAAATAGTGATAAGACATTGCGTTATATAAACTCAAGCCTTTATCCTAGAGGGGTAGGCCAGGGATTGCCAGTTGCCACGATGCTGACAGATCACTTTCGCTTCATCGACGCTCATAAGTTGTTGCATGCACTCACGCCGGTTTCGGTTACTTTTTATCCTGCTCTTTGTTAATACATCTCTTATTTGGTCGAAGTATGTACGCCTGGTATGTTTTAGGAGTGAGGATTTTATGTGATGTGAGTTGTGAGGGAAGTCTTGGGTTCCATTCTCATTGTGCGCTGTCCTACGAGTCCATTAGTACCTACGCAATGGCCTCAGTCTGGGTATAATGCCATGTTTGTGATGTCCTTGCTTGGTACCTATATCACCTCGGAATCCTATTTTGGTAATGGAAGAAGTGATTGTATTGTGTGAAAGTACTTTAGATAGATAGATAGATAGAATATTCTTCATTGTATGTATAATAAAATAAAATACCACTAGGGAAAAACGAAGAAATTATAATGTAAGTATTTCGGAAGAAATAACTGCAAAATCGCTCGTAGCCTGGGCTGCCTGATTGATCTTAAAACAATCACTAAGGTTAAGCAATGATAAGCAAGCGGTCACCGTCTATGACTAACGCTAGTGGCATTTTTCCGAGCGGTTCCGTGCTTCGCAGTTGGTGCCGGCTGCCGTCGATAGATGGCAGTCGTTAAGCCAAGTCAGAGGCCTTAGGGCGGCTTGAAAACTTCTGACAGTAAGACCAACCACTAGTCTTACAAGCCTCCACCAATCCGGACTTGGCCCCCGTGGTGGAGTATGGCCTATACCTTCCTCAGGGAAGAGACCCGTGCCCCTCGGTGGGGACATGATGGGTTGATGATGATGATGATGATGTATCTTTAATCCATTTATATAAACTTGGCATGTTTTTCAGACTTTAAACGCCACTAAATAAAAAACCTTTAGCGGTAGAGAACTCGAAACAGTTTACAAATTTAGTGCTAGCTAGTACTAAATTTGCAAACGGTATCGAATTTTCTACCGCCAAAGGTTTTTGATTTAGTGTCGTTGTAAAAAAAGCCAGGTATAGATAAATGGATTATACGTCAGAAATTACACATGAAATTTGACAATAGCATAGTACAGTACTATTGGCGGCCTTATTACTAAAAGTAATTTCTTCCAGACAACCATTAATGAAACAAAAAATATGAAGAAGCTAAATAACTATTGAAAATTAAACTACTATTGAAAGTCGACTTTAATTATCTTTTTGAAATCTTCTTCCCCTAAAGAACAGCTAAAAGGAAAAATATTTATTGTCTGTTTGACAAAAAACTACCAAATGTAATCTTTGAGTTTCGTAATATCCTCCTACCTATTAAAGCAAAACACAAGTAGGTACAGACAGATGCTTCGTTCAGTTTTTTACCACTAATGATGTAGGTCAAACGGTTAGATCCGTTTACTCCGATTTTTGATATATCCGCTTGTTAAGGTCAGATTTTAATGGTGAAGTACTCGTATATAGTTTTACCCTTTTGTTGAACGTTTTATGGAAGTCAAACATCTAAAGTAGTTCAAGAAAAGTTGAAAACTCGTCAACTTTATCTTCTCTCAAAGAGAGAGAGTATGGGCTTTAAGCACCACGCGTGCCCATCTCGGATTGAAGAGCTTGGATACTCAGGTTTCCTCACGATGTATTCCTTCACGGTTAGAGAAAGGTATTGCTACTATCTAATACGAATCGCTCGCAGCCTGGGGTGCCTGAGTTAAACGATGACTGAGGTTAAACAACATACGGCGCCTTCAGTCCATGAATGGGTCACCGTCTATGACTATTAACGCTAGTGGAATTTTTCCGAGCGGTTCCATGCTTCGCAAGACACGTTAAGCAGTTGGTGCCGGCTGCCGTCGATAGATGGCAGTCGTTAAGCCAAGTCAGAGGCCTTAGGGTGGCTCGAAAACTTCTGACAGTAAGACCAGCCACTAGTCTTACAAGCCTCCACCAATCCAGACTTGGCCCCCGTGGTGGAGTATGGCCTATACCTTCCTCAGGGAAGAGACCAGTGCCCCTCGGTGGGGACATAATGGGTTGATGATTTTTGCTAATATAACTTCAAAAATGTACATCTAAGTTTACTCGTAGAAAACAAAGTCGTAGACTATGCCCGCTCTGCGAATCGAACGTAGGTCTGCTTCTTCTGGGTCCATTATTCCGTTCACTAGGCTACCACCGCTCCTTAGAAGTGTTTGTTTACTACGATAAAAAATTATAATTATGAACCAAACGCTAAGGAAAGAAGACTTTACCCCGGTTTTTCGTACACTAACAAGCTGTTAATCAACTGTTAACAGCTCTGCCGTCATAAGCCATGATGGCTGTAGTGTAGATCTAGTAGATCTCTTTTGCATCCTAAGTAAAAACGCAGTAATGGCTATTACTGTGTCTCTCGTTACGAGGGCAGAGCTGTCAGAGCCAGCCAAATTGCATACAAATTGCATATAAATGTTTAACACTGTTAACAGTAGATTAACAGATTGTTAGCATGCGAAAAACCGGGGGTTATTCCGTGATGAAAATTGCAGTAGCGCAAGAAGTTCACTTAGTACAGTTGACAGCACGTCAATCTTCACATTTTAGTTGCAAAGTCGCCCGTAATGCAACGGAGTAGAGTGCATGGGTGTATACCATGATGTGCTGTCGACTGTACTTAAAATAGAGCCACAGTAGATCATTTTGCAAGACAAATTCACAGAGAACACTTAGGCGTTCGTAAAAATATATCAATTAGGCCTCAAATGCTCAGTGAATCATTAAAATCTTTCGTGTACTACAAGTGAAACATCTTTGAACGATAGCCATCTAATAAAATATCAAGGCGAATAGAATAATGGTGCAATGAACACCTATTGTAGGTTAGAATTCGGAGAATCTATATTTTGTAAGGCTGCGCTTACTATGACGATAACAATAAGTTGAAAGTAGCTATAATTTTAATCAAAACTAAAGTTTATTTAATTCATGGTAAACTCTGAGTTATTGAACGTGAGAAGTGTCCGTGTCCGAAGTTAGGTTACCGTTTCGAAAACTACATAATTTTGAAAAAAACGGACTATGCCGCAAAAATATTTCAAGTTTCCACCTGTCATCGTTATACCAAGAAAAAAATAACGTTTATTCAAATTCAAAATCATTTATTTCTTTTGCAATATTATATAGACGGATAATATTCCCCCGTGGTGGAGTATGGCCTATACCTTCCTCAGGGAAGAGACCCGTGCCCCTCGGTGGGGACATGATGGGTTGATGATGATGATTCCTTTTTTACGTAAAATAAAGTATCTATCTATCAATATATCTATCTATACATTGAAATTTTGCTAAAGTAAGATTTTGTGTTCTTTGAAATGTTACTATCAGTGTAGACAAGGCCCTAGCCTTAGTTCTTGACCCTAGGGTCTTAACCTTATATGTCTCTACATAAAGCATTCTTTTGTGTCGACTTCACAAAGAATTTTCCTTCATTGTAAAGGGTATCCTAGTGTGGGGACAGAAGCAATGTATGTGCCTGTATGTAAATGTTTATGTTTATTGTCAGCGCAACATACCTTTAGCAAACAAAATAAAATGGCTGGCTAGGATTGCTAGTCCTACTGTATGTATTTTTTCCTGGTGTGTACAATAAAGAGTTCTAATGTCATTATCATCAACCCATTATGTCCCCACCGAGGGGCACGGGTCTCTTCCCTGAGGAAGGGATAGGCCATATTCCATCACGGGGGCCAAGTCCAGATTGGTAGAGGCTTGTAAGACTAGTGGCTGGTCTTACTGTCAGAAGTTTTCAAGCTGCCCTAAGGCCTCTGATTTGGCTTACCGAGTGCCATCTATCGACGGTAGCCGGCACCAACTGCTTAACGTGCCTTGCGAAGGGTCTGGAGCATGGAATCGGTCGGAAAAATGCCATAGTCATAGAATGGTCACCCATCCATGCACTGAGCGCGCCCTATGTTGCTTAACCTTGGTGATCGTTTAAGCTCATCCAGGCAGCCGGTGCTACGAGAGATTCAGTTCTAATGTAATGTAGTTTTAGTAGTTACTTATTGAAATTCAAATTCGGAATCTGGTCCTACAAGACCTACCAAATATGTACCTACGAGTATACCAAGCCTGTTTCACTACGCGTGTCGGTATCGAACGCGTAAGTACATGCGGCGACCGACACATTCGCACCTCCAGAACTAAAGTGACGTAACTCAAAATTTGCGACTTTTGGGAAAATAAGAAAATGAATTCGGCGCTTTGAGCGTGTTGCTCAAGAAAGAACAGACGAAATATTCCTCCATCTCTCTCTGACCAAATAAAGTCGGTTTTTTAATACAGGCATGAAAGAGTATACCTTTTTGTATCATTCTGAGTACTTAACTCATTTTACCCCAATTTTGAGTTAGGTCACTTTAGTTCTGGAGGTGCGATCATGCGGTAGGAATTCAGGCGCCAGAAGAGGTAGAAGTTACGAGGTAGAAAGGTGAATATTTATAACATAGCTTTCTTAGCGCCGTGCGATCTGAATTGCACCTAATTGTATCGCTGCTGAGTCCCTTTTTCTTTAATTGATTTTGCGGAGTGAATCTTCTGTACCTGCACTATTATGTATTCTGTGCCTTTACACAAAGAAATATCAAAAAAATCCGTGAAGCCGTTGGTACTGGTATTGGTGACGTTTCGTGTTTCCGCAACTCGACTACAAGTGAGCCTATTTTGCGTAACTGTTTCTGAGGAACGTCGGCAACAAACAGACAATTATTTTATCTGTCTAGACAAATGCTGAATGAAAAGAAATACACCTAAAAAGTTTTCCTTTGTATTTGAGAAGCTATTACAAAACGGATTGCACTTAATTATATCATTAGCTAGATATCAAACACGTACTTGAATTCGTATATCTTAATTACTATAGTTCCAATTAATCTCACAAAGGTCGCTTTACTAATTCTCTTTACAAGACCTTGTTGATTCTCATTGAAGATGAGAAGATAAATGTTGGTAATGATCAAGCGTTGATTAATTGTAACATTTGGATTACGTTCATCATCAGAATCGTCAATGAAATTGAAATGACTTGTTTGTATCGACGGCAATTTGATTTACGACATCTCTATTCGGAGACGGTCGAAATTGCTATACTTGAGCCATAACAAACGTGCAAACCGAGCCATGAAAGTGCTAGCCAGAGTTCCGTTAGGGGTCCATTACACGATAGGTTTTGCTGTCAGTTTTACCACAGTCATGGCTGTGACTGACAAATAACCTACCGTGTAATGCGGTGACTGACGGTTGCATGAAATTGATTGATAATTATTTGGATATTTTGATTTTAGCATCATGCAACTATCAGTCATGACTTTTGAGTGAACGTGTAATGGCATTTGTCAATCACGCGTCAGTCAGCGCGCAGACAGCGATGGAGTCGGAAACGCAACACTTCGAAAAGGCGCCGCCGCCGCCCAACTCTTGTTTATTTACTTAAAAATTACTATCACTACTCAGTAATATTAAAATAATTTATTCTTTTTGTTGCACTAACCCGTGCTAAGGACAATTCAAAAACCTATTTAGAGGCATGGGTGCAATTTTTAGCATCTAAATAGGTTTTAAAAAATTAAAATAGCTACTTCATTTACAATTACAAAAATTTCATGTTTATTACTTCAATTAATTCAATACTATACATATATGTACTCTAAAACACAAATAATATTTGGCTATCACCCATTTTTTAAAGCATTGTCCAGCGAGTACTTTGTGCTAGCGCGTTTGTTGTATTATTTTATTGGTAAACTGTGGACAACTGTTATTGGCCTTATTTTTAGATATTAGTTAATTAGTAATTATTACCTGTTACGCTGTTGTTGTTCCTAATAAAGTAATATAAATAAGTAAATAAATAACATAACATAACATAACATAACATAGCATAACATAGCATAGCATAGCATAGCATAGCATAGCATAGCATAGCATAGCATAGCATAGCATAGCATAGCATAGCATAGCATAGCATAGCATAGCATAGCATAGCATAGCATAGCATAGCATAGCATAGCATAGCATAGCATAGCATAGCATAGCATAGCATAGCATAGCATAGCATAGCATAGCATAGCATAGCATAGCATAGCATAGCATAGCATAGCATAGCATAGCATAGCATAGCATAGCATAGCATAGCATAGCATAGCATAGCATAGCATAGCATAGCATAGCATAGCATAGCATAACATAGCATAGCATAGCATAGCAAGGCATAGCAAGGCATAGCATAGCATAGCATAGCATAGCATAGCATAGCATAGCATAGCATAGCATAGCATAGCATAGCATAGCATAGCATAGCATAGCATAGCATAGCATAGCATAGCATAGCATAGCATAGCATAGCATAGCATAGCATAGCATAGCATAGCTATGCATAGCATTACACGATAGGTTTTGCTGTCAGTTTTACCACAGTCATGGCTGTGACTGACAAATAACCTACCGTGTAATGCGGTGACTGATGGTTGCATGGAATTGATTGATGAATATTTGGATATTTTGATTTTTGCATCATGCAACTATCAGTCATGACTTTTGAGTGAACGTGTAATGGCATTTCGTCAATCACGCGTCAGTCAGCGCGCAGACAGCGATGGAGTCGGACACGGAACACTTTGAAAAGGCGGCGCCGCCGCCCAACTCTTGTTTATTTACTTAAAGATTACTATCACTACTCAGTAACATTATAATTATTTATTCTTTTTGTTGCACTAACCCGTGCTAAGGACAGTTTAAAAACCTATTTAGAGGCATGGGTGCAATTTTTAGCATCTAAATAGGTTTTAAAAAATTAAAATAGCTACTTCATTTACAATAACATAACATATTAGTGGGTTCTAAAGCCAATAATTGACCACTGTTTTATGTATTAGTTTTCCAATTTGATGCCAGATGTCAAATCCAACATCGCAGTCGAAATTCCAACACAGACTTTTCTTTTATGAATATCCATTATTATCTTGCGTAAATACGTGGTATCCCTTGTATCCTTTGGGTACGACTGACGATCAGTCAGAGTGACCGTCTAAGGTCTATATTAATTCCGTCAGTCACCAACAATCAAACGTAATTCATGATTGATGGAATTGACTGACGCTTGCATGACCGTCTAATGGACCCCTTAGACCCTCTCTGAGTAAATTCATTTATATATATTAACTTGGTCATTAAGGGAAGTTATAACTAATATATCTCAGAAATTATTATTTTACTTATGCACAAACATCTACTTCCTTCTCCAATGTTTTGCTCCAGTCCATCCAAAGGTTGTCGGGAAAGATCACTTTTAGTGATAGGCCGCCGTTTGTACTCTTCGATTAAGAAATCATCGTTGCACTTAGAAAAACCGACAAACGTAAAATGCTAACTATTCAGGAGAATGAAAAAACTTAGGTAATAATTTCATAATTAAGATGCGTTTTTTGCTCAGAAAATACATACCTAGCTGATATTTACATTTTAAGTTTCAAGGTAGCTAGCACAAAATGGGTTTTACAGGCACGTCGGGCTAAGAAAATACAAATAAAATAAAAAAAAACTAACTTAGCTTAAAAAATAATGTTTGTCGGGTTTTCCGGGCGCAGCGACAAAATACCTGTGTAATGGTCTTTTTATGTACTACAATAAAGTGTTCTCTATTTATCTATCCATCTTTACTTCGACGATTTCATTGTATTATATTACATTGGATTGCATCAAATATACCTAATAAATTATCTTCTATTATTGAAAAATAAAAAAAAATAAACCCAAAACTGGCGTGCATGCATGAAACGACTTATGAAAGTTTATGAAACGAAACTGATTTATCAGGATCGTAGCGGGTAGCAGTCTGTGGTCTCTGCCTACCCCTCTGGGACACCTCAGGCATGAGCTTATGTATGAATGTACAAAATAAAATAAAGTTTATTTATTTAAGTAAACCAACATAAATATATTCTGCTTCTCTCTTAAGAAAATGTCTAGAATGCTTTTGGACCAATACCCAGATAAAAAAAGTCGGTAGTACTGCTTGCTGCTAGTACTACCATAATATTCTTTTTCGTTACGATTGGTCACTAGTTACGTGTTGACAATCCGAATCAATCGAACGTTTCTGAAGCGGGCATTGATTTATTTCCAATGGCATTTAATTTACAGCCACTTCTCTCGACAACTGGTTCTACTTAACCGTGAATGAAGAATGTGTAAATTGTAAACCGATTAGAGTCAATTTGCACGCTATTTCTATCCATCTTCTAGATAGAAGGGTAAAAATAATACCAGGACATCATTATGTGCTGGACTTTTTTGCAACTTGACCGCGACGACGGCGTCCGCAAAGGCCAACTAGAGGCGCAAATACATGAGCTTAGAACACAGCTTTACTATTTTACAGTTTATACGGGGCGTCCCAAAGTTATGGGACATGAAGTGACAACGGCAGTTTTATGTATGTTTTTAATTTGATTAAAATGATTAATTTCACGCTGTTCCTGTCTTTTAAAATACTATGTTACTTAAGAAGAGTTATTATGTTTTGGCCATTTTTTCGATTGGCATCATAAAAGTAAAGGTGATTTTTTTTAGATTTAAGTCGGTTTGATTCCCAGACGAGGCAAGTAATTTTTAGAAAATCTTTGAATGCAGAATTACTAACTTTTAAAAATAAGATAAAGTCTTCTTTCAGCAAAATACCCTATCTACGATATTTAAGGTACTTTCGCTTCATGTCCCATAAGTTTGGGACGCCCTGTATAATTATAAAAATATGTCTTAATTTCTTAATTCCACGACTATCTGTCTCTAATTTCTATCTTGTACTTTGATTTATTAAAAATCTGTAAATGTAATTTATGAGTACAATAATGAAAACTCTATCTATATATCTATATATACAGGGTATCCCGAAATTGTGAGACGTGAAGGGAAAGTACCTTAAATATCGTACGTAGGATATTTTGCTGAATTTTGCGTGTACGAGTATGTATGTATTCCCCCGTGGTGGATTATGGCCTCTACTTTCCTCAGGGAAGAGACCCGTGCCCCTCGGTGGGGCCATAATGGGTTGATGATGATGATGAAACAAGATATAGAGTTGAAGAGCTTGGAAATAGGACTGTCGCTCAGCCTGTGCTGATAGACGCTGGGCATCCACGAATACTCGTAGACCATCAGGGTTGTCATAGGCTAAAAATAGCCGCGGGATCTGCTTGTGTTATGTAGAAAAGCAACCTTATTGGCGTCTGTCTCAAAAACGGTGAGACGTCTAGTTCATTCCTCAACATCAATTCTGCAACAATCTGGGCCCGTCGCCCGGGGCAACGGAGCCTGTCTGCCTGTGAGAACCATTGCAGGCATTAAAATTAAGTTAAGATACTCCTAAAATCATGCACAGACTTTGCACAATGCCTAGAATGCAGAGGTGCAGAAGGCTTTATCGACGTTGAGGTTTTAGTTCTGTATTAGAATAAAGTAAAGAATAAATTGTGCAGTTCCTTTGTTAGTTTCTCCTCCATGTAATCTATTAATTGTGAAACTAACAACTTTGACATTCATAAAGTAAACAATTCGTTTGGACTGTGAATAAAATATTTGAATTGAATTGAATTTATTGAAAACTTGTTTGTTGCTCAAATATCATAATATTTGCACTAAAGTAATAATGAACTAAGTTTAATGCTGAATGTTTTGTGGCTGCACACTACACGCTACACACTACACGCTACATGTTAGACATTTGTTTTTATTGTGCAATAAAGCAACGCTTAAGTTTTTAGTTAAAAGAAAGTGAAGTAATTATAAATAATTCTAAATTCTCAATTCAGAAACTGGCCCTACGCGTTCCGGGAAAAATTACAGGACCTAGATTCTGTTAATGCATTGTAGCACAATGACAACTGCATGATCATGGCGTTTTAGTTTCATTGCCGCTCCAAGTCTACGCGCGCACATGTCATATCAAACCTTCTAGGCGTCAATGGTATTTTCGGCCACGTGACCCGACCGCGTAATTATAATCACACTAATATTATAAACGTGAAAGTTTGTGTGTGTGTTTATATGTATGTCAGTCTTTAGCGCTGAAACGGCTGGACGGATTTTAATAAAATTTGGTATGGAGTTAGCCGATACCCTGGATTAAAACATAGGCTACGTTTTACCGCGGGGAAATATCTTATTCCTACGGGAAAATCGATGAACCGCGGGTAACACCGCGGGGCACAGCTAGTTGTACTATAATGCACTTACAGAATCAAGGAACTGGAAGTCCTCAAATGCCTTCTGAGAGTTCTTAGTCTACGCCCTCTGTTTGGGTACACGAGCTCTATGGATATCGATAAACCACATAGAATGTCGAAATGATGATTGGAAAATTAAGAGCCCGTGTTCTGAGGCTCAGGGCTCGAGGCTACATTACTCAAAAGGGTACAACTGGGTGAGTGAGTGAGTGAACTAGATCATTTAGTTGCACTTGCTGATATTAATAGTACAATGAGTGAATCAATGAATGAATAAATTTGACACTTCTGCGCTTGAAATCGTTAATCCGATTTTTTTATATAAAAATGATATGATTTATGATATTTTAATATTTGTTCATTGAGAGAAGACTGTGCTATTAGGATGTATATAGATAGGCTGCTTACGACCAATAAAAATGGATCTATCGACCGTATGAAATTAAAGGAAATCTTCAAATAAAAATGAAATGCTGTTCGTTAGTCTCGCTAATATTCGAGAACGGCTGAACTGATTTGGCTATTTTTTGTTCTTTTTTTACATTTGTGGAATTTCAGGAAAGGTTTCAATGGTGAGAAAATATGTAAAAACCGGTTAAGTGCCAGTCGGACTCGCGTTTTTGTATGGGAGTAAATATTAATTTTATTTGAATTATTCATTTTGTAAATTTTGAATATTATAATTAAATAATATTTAATTATAATATTCAAAATTTAAAAATAAATAATTCAATGAAATATTCACAAGATATTATATTGTGAATATTTCAAGCGTCTACTGTTGCCATTATCAAAATCGAGCAAAACTGGGATGGGATGGTACGGGAGCCCCTTTAAATATTTATTTTATTTTGTTTTTAGTAGCTTCTGTTCTAATATAACGGAAGCAAAAATATATCATCTGACAATATTTGAGCGCCCGCGATACAGGCCTGGCCTAGTGCGGGGACCACAATCGATCCCAAGATGCCTAATCTAACTAATTCAATAATAATACCTTATTTTTGACCCTAGTTTAAGTTCTAAGTAGTTTTCGGGAAAATAAATTATTTCTATTTCTAATACATATTCTGTCTAACTATCACAATTTATGAGATACAGCCTCGTGACAAACGGACGGACGGACGGCGGAATCTCAGTAATAGAGTCCATTTTACCCTTTGGGTACGGAACCCTGAAATGACCAAATATCTGACGGTACCTACGGAGTTTGCCGGGACAGGTTTATCTTCTAATACATAAAATTCTCATGTCTCAATGTTAGTGCGCATACTCCTCCGAAACGGCGTGGCCGATTTTGTTGATATTTTAATTGTATAATTGGTAGGTCTGACAATAGTTTGTTATCTATTTTTCATATCCATATCTGGCAAAACAACGTTTGCCGGGACAGTCTGAGAATAGGTTGTTAGTATCTATTTTTCACGCCCCTATTTGGCAAAACAACGTTTGCCGGGACACCTAGTCTAATATATAAAATTCTCAAGTCTCAATGTTAGTGCGCATACTCTTCCGAAACGGCTTTACCGATTTTCATTAAACTTTAGGTACATGTGTATTTGGTAAGTCTGAGAATAAGTTGTTATCTATTTTTCATACTCCTATCTGGCAAAACAACGTTTGCCAGGACAGCTAGTTTCATATAAACTGAAAGCGAAACCAAAGCCGGACGTAACAGCGGCCATTGCAAAATGCTTGAATTGCAACATAAATCGAAATACAGACAATAAAAGGTCTTTATGCTTCCAGCGATTTCATTCACACACATTTACCGGTGCTTTGTGGGAGTTGGAAGGCTGACCGTTGCTAACTGACCATATTTGACCCAATTTGAGTCACAATGCACTGACCTATTTGGTATTGGGGACAAAAAACCCCAGGTCTTGGATGTTTACATGTTTGTGATGTCGCTGTTTCTGGTTCCCTATGGTTCCCAGGGAATCCTAGTGTGGGGCCAGGAACAGAGTATGTATGTGCCTGTATGTAAATGTTTACGTTTATTGAGCAGCTAGTAGAATTATAAAATAGGTTATATTGTTTTTATCGGTGGTCCCAGAGAATCTTTTACCCAGTCACTTTAGATACGGGATTACTAGGCAACACATTGGAGATAGTGAACATGGGAATGAAGTACCTACACCAAATAATACAGAATCAGCTTTAACTACAGAGTTTTGCAAACCTTATTAGGTACTTATTAAAATATATATAGACAAAAAGCAGATAAAATCCATAAGATAAACGAAAGACCTCATCCATATTTATACATGCTTTGCTACGGATTCCAGTTGCATTATATAGTACAGAGAACTAGGCGAACCTATAAAATGTTTATTGGATTTTGACCTTTATGTCAAGTGTCGTAAAGACTGATTGGCCCGTATAAACGTGCAGTGGCGAGTCGCAAAGTAATTAGTGTAAAATTGAGGAGTAATATGATGCGATATATTCAAGTGAACATCCTTGGAAATAATCGCTTTTATCGCGTAAGGCCGTGATCACAGGAATGTGTAGCATTCTACTTTTTCTGCTTTTATTTTCATAAAGATACAAGATATTTATTTGTGAAACATGAGTATGTATAGATGGTACAATAATATATATTAGTTCTGCATGTTTTGTCATTGTAGACATACAAAATAAACATAGGTGAGAGTACCGTTGATTTAATTTCATAGCCAGTAATTACAATAAAATTATTTTTTATTATATTTAAAACAATAAAATAAAAAAAATACAATCACAATTTCTCACAAAATATAAAATGTCAATCATTAAAAATAATGTCATAATTTTATAGTAGGTAAGGTAGATTAGTATCTTTTAAATATCTCTCTAATATATAAAATTCTCGTGTCACAGTGCTAGTGCGCACACTCCTCCGAAGCGGGTTGACCGATTTTGATGAAATTTTATATGTATACTCGGTAGGTCTGAGAATAGGTTGCTATCTATTTTTCATACGGCAAAACAATGTTTGCCGGGACAGCTAGTAACTTATAAACATTACAACGAATCTATTTTTCATACGGCAAAACAATGTTTGCCGGGACAGCTAGTAACTTATAAACATTACAACGAATCGCTCGTAGTCTAGGCTGTCTGAGTGATCTTAAACCATCAATACGGTTAAGCAACATACGGCGCGTTAAGTCACCGTCTATGAGTAATGCTAGTGGAATTTTTCCGACAGATTCCGTGCTTCGCAAGGCACGTTAAGCAGTTGGTGCCGGCTGCCGTCGATAGATGGCAGTCGTTAAGCCAAGTCAGAGGCTTTAGGGCGGCTTGAAAACTTCTGACAGTAAGACCAGCCGCTAGTCTTACAAGCCTCCACCAATCCGGACTTGGCCTATATCTTCCTCAAGGAAGAGCCCCGTGCCCCTCGGTTGGGACATAATGGGTCGATGATGATGGGCCCCAAAACAAAACCAAGAAAACAAAGAAGAATCTGAACACGAGTATTGCTAATTGTAAACGCGTCCTAAGAACGATTTTGCGATGCTCTAAATAATTATGTGAGTATCATGTCGGATTTGTATACTTTTGAATTCGGCTGATCACTGGGATCAGTAGCTCAGATGTTAGAAGTGGGTCAGTCACCGCGGGTTCTTAGGTTCTTGTCCGGGTCGTGTATTGTCTTCGCAAAATATTGCTTGATGCATGAGAAACTGCTGGACCAGTATTAATAGAACGTTGCTTTAGCTACCAGCTTTGGATATTGTAATCAGTATAGAACTGATTCCAAAGATTTACTTTTATCTGTAAATTGAAAGCAACATTTTGGTGAATTTTGTGAATTATTTTTTGTTTTATGCATTTTCGTTTATTTTGTTTTTTGCTGTGACAATTTAAATCTATATATATAAAAGGATAAGCTGACTGACTGACTGACTGACTGACATATCAACGCAGGGCCTAAACTATAAGGGTTAGAAACTTGAAATTTTGCACAGGCGTAACGTAAAGGACCACTAAGAAAGGATTTTTGAAAATTCATCCCCTAAAGGGGTAAAATGGAGGTTTAAAGTTAGTATGAAACTTGGCCGTTTTTGAAGTTATTCGAATGAAATTTAGTACGAAGGTTATTCGTTTAAAATTATGAAACACGTGTAAAATAGTTTTTTTTAAATCATCCCTTAAGGGGGAAAAGGGGGGTGCAAACTTAGTATGAAACTTTGCCGTTTTTGAATTTATTCGAATGAGATTCAATTATAAAGGTTCTTTATTGAAGGTCATGAAACACATGTATAATAGTTTTTCGAAAATCATCCCTTAAGGGGGTAAGAGGGGGTTGCGAAGTTAGTATGAAAGCTCTTTCGCATTGCGCTAAAAGTATCCCTATCTTATTTGCAAACACTTTACTCAACTAAAGCCTACGCGGACGTAGTCGCGGGCAACAGCTAGTAAATGTATAATTACCTTCGCTCAGATTTTTTTAAACAAAAAGATTATTATGTGGTTTTTCACCCTCTATTAAGAGAGGTCTCGGATTCGAATCCCGGTTGGAAACAAAAAAATCCAGGTCTTGGACGTTTACATGTTTGTAATGTAGCTGTTTCTGGTTCCCACGACACAGGATATCCCAGTGTGGGCCAGAACCGATGTATGTGCCTGCATGGGTAAATAATTGTAACAATTCTGCTTCCCTAATACTTGAGCGGCCCCTTATCTCAATATCGCGTTGGGTCAACATTTTTATTAAGGTGAGCGAAGGGCGCTCTTACATAACACGTATAACTAAAATTTAACAGCTGTTTTAGCCTTATAAGGTTGCCAATTAAATGCTCACACAGCATTCATGTTTTGACACGTTCAATTCATAGAAACGAAGCTAGATATTGACGATATGCCTGCATATTTTCCACACTGTGCAAGAAGCCGCTCGCAGGCAGCTCGTGTCATCGTTATTCCACTAAGCCGCTCGCAGTATGACTAACGTAAGACTTACCTGGTATTGTTCGAATTACCTTCGGGTAGTCACGAAAACGGACTCGGCTAGATCCTTGCCGGGCAGATGTTATCAGAAATCGATCTATTTGTTTGTCCATCTTAGCACGGATAAAGAAATATTGGAGAGACTATTATCTTACTCAACACAATGTAGAGGTAATAAGAACATTTCTCAATGTGTGAGAGCTTAGATGCGCCTGAGACTTTTCACGTGAGATTTAATTAAATTATGATAGAGTTATTTTATGCTCGGATGAGAAATATCTGATTTTCCGACTTCAAAGAAAGGAGGCGGTTTTCAACGACTGTATACTTTATATTTGTTACCTCAGAACTCTTGACTGGGTGAAACATTGAAATGAAATGAAATAGAAATGAAATAGTTTATTTGCCATAATAAATATCGATCTACACGTTTCACCTGTCCAGGTATGCAAAATGTATGTCTAGAAGTATAAAATAGTCTAATTATTTGCCAAACAGATTATTTTATTATGTTATATTATGTGATTATGTGAATATTATTTCTTAGTGTACATATATTATTTTTTTTATTTGATTTTGATAATCTGGTGCTTCCCGTGTGGTCCCATAGTCCCAGTCCAGAGACAAGTGGCGACGTCTTGTGTCGGAGGCCAGAATCCACTTTGGGTCGCCGAGCCAGCGCAACAACGCCCAGTTTCTGAATTGAAAATTTCGCTAAGTAACTACTGAACTGTAGTGATATCTCGACAAATTTCTCAGAAAATATCGTGACTGAACGTTACCTTAAGTATTTACATAGATTCATTTATTGACGTAAGACACACACACGTGTACAAAAAGAAAGAAATAGGTTCGAATGCCGGCTGGGGACAAAAAAACCCAGGTCTTCGAGATTCACTTGTTTCTGACGTCGCTGTTTCTGGTTCCCACTATACAGGGTATACTAGTGTGGTGCCAGAAGCAATGTATGTGCCAGGTGCCTGTATGTAAATGTTATGTTATGTAATGTTAAAACTCATTCACTAATTTATTTATTTAATTTACTCAGTGAAATTCTCATTTCAGAAATCAGCCCCTACGTAGTAGTAAAACTGATTGAAAATTAAAAGTGAACCCAGGGGCACAACCTAGTCAAGCATTAAAATGTCAGTGAACCATCTATCTAGATTATAATTATGCGGCCCTAAGTTGTTAAACTACGGTAAACCCGCGCTCTAGTTTTACGTGTATCGTAACAATGAGTATTAACATAAATAATGCCAGACATCTGCCGATCCTTAATCCTTGAGATCATAAAATAAAATAAAACGACGATCTCCGAGATGCAGCGGTTCTGTCTGCCATGCGAGAGGTTAGGGGTTTGAACCCCGGTTGGGGACAAAAAAAAACCCCAGGTCTTGAATGTTTACATGCTAGTGCTGTCAATGTTTCTGGTTCCCACAACACAGGGTATCCTAGTGTGGGGCCAGAAACTAATTAAAATGACAATATTCTTGTTGCATATAAAAAAATGGGGTAAACATTATCTAGCACTGAGACAAAAGGCGTATGCCTTTTCAACGAGTTCTACCTCCCAAGACCAACTGGAACACTGTATAATCAAAATTACACTCACAGATTGCATAAAGAATGCTTATAGCAATTTATTAAACCAGACACTATTGTCATTGATTAATATCATCTATTTTATCGTCGACGTTTTGTTTAACGAACTGACAATTGTTTATTGATATTGGATATCATCGGTCTTATTATAAAAAAATCAAGTATGTCTCTCTTAGCCCCGGTTTCTCGAACGCTAACAGTCTGTTAATCTACTGTTAAGTCAGCTGTCAATTGTTTTTTTTCGGATGCACTTTTGAAAACTGGCAGCTGTTAACAATAGCTTTACAGCCTGTCAAGAAAATGTAGAAATTAAAGAGAACGGTTTTGCTCAGACTTTTTGACTATGTTTGTTAATAGCTTGCACTTTCAAGCATTACATAAATTAAAAACTTGAGCTTTTCCATAAATTAAGGTATTGTGTTTCAATAAATACAGTAAATATTTAGATTTTTCAATAAAACAATTAGTAAACTTTCACTTCCGGTTTCTTGTATTTTTTGACAAACTGTAAGTGGACGTTTAAAATTTTCTTGACATACACAAAACTTGAATTAATACGCTGCTATTTTTTCTAGTGTCATATCATTAATTCTTATGTTATCTGGTTGTGTCAGACAGAACCGATGTTTTGTTGTGAATTTCTGTCAGTATTTCCATGTATTTCCTTGCCTGGTTTCCATAGCGCAGGGTATCCTAGTTTTTATAATAATAAGAATAAACCAATCCGGACTTGGCCCCCGTGGTGGAGTATGGCCTATACCTTCCTTATGGAAGAGACACGTGCCCCTCGGTGGTGACATCATGGGTTGATGATGAAGAATAAACTCACGCCCGTGATCCCCGAGGGGGTAGGCAGAGGCACCAATCACTACAACTGGGCCCACGTTTTTCCGAGTTTATGAGGTCCCAACGTGACAAGTGGCAATCCTAGTTTTTCACCAGTGAAAATGATTGTGTTGTGTGGGAGTTATTGATAAAATGTAATTGTAAGGGCCATACTACACTAGTTCTTAGGAAAGATAATATCCTAGGCGATATCCATTGATGGTATCGATACGTGTCTTGATCCTTATCACACTATAATATTATAAACGTGAAAGTTTGTGTGTGTGTTTATATGTTTGTAAGTCTTTAGCACTGAAACGGCTGGACGGATTTTAATAAAATTTGGTATGGAGTTAGCCGATACCCTGGATTAAAACATAGGCTACGTTTTACCGCGGGGAAATATCTTATTCCTACGGGAAAATCTTATTCCTACGGGAAAATCGATGAACCGCGGGTAACACCGCGGGGCACAGCTAGTTGTGTTATAAGCCAGCAATGTACTTCACCTGTGATCAAAGTTCTATGATCCTACTAATATTATAAACGCGAAAGTTTGTAAGTATGGATGGATGGATGTTTATTGCTCTTTCACGTAAAAAAACTACTGAATGGATTTTAATGAAAGTTAACAATAATATAGCTTACACATCAGAATAACACATAGGCTACAATGTATAAAGATATTGTGTGAATTGTCCAAAATATGACGACAAGTGTCAAGTAAGTAGGAAAAAAATCTACCATCTGCGAGCCATTCTGGCGTGTACTGCCAAAACCGCTAGAGTTACACATATGTAATATGACGGATGTGTTTATCCTAGTAATATTACAAACGCGACGCCAGTATAAGCTGCTTGAAATACTAACAAAAATATAACATAACATTTACATACAGGCACAAACATTGCTGGCTCCCCTGGCCCCTCCTCTCCTCTGGCCCCACACTAGGATACCCTGTGTCGTGGGAACCAGAAACAGCGACGTCACAAACATGTAAACATACAAGACCTGCAGTTTTTTTTTCTCCAGCCGGGGATCGAACGCGGGACCTCTCGCATGGTAAGCAGATGCACTAAGTTAACCACTAGGTACGTGACAGAGGTCGTCTACTAATCCTGCGCAGACGAAGTCGCGGGCACTAGCTAGTAATGTAATACGGGCCTAATACGTACGGATCAAATGCGAGCTAACGGTCCGAAAAATGCTATTGCCGCCACGGTCGTATAGATTTCAGTCACACTAGACGCGTCTATTGTAATAACAGAGTATAGCTATCGGATAACGGCCATGAGAGAAGGTGATCTACAGAGTGATTTGAAAAGACGCGTCGTTCTTTTGATCGTCCTTTTACTTGAGAATGTAAACAACTAACATTAACAAGATAACCCTGAAATAGACTAACTGACTGGTTTCTGAAATACACTCTACAGTTGTCAAGGCAAGTCAGAGGCCTTAGGGACGCTTGAAAACTTCTGACAGTCACCAGCCACTAGTCTTACAAGCCTCCACCAATCCGGACTAGGCCCCCGTGGTGGAGTATGGGTCCATCCTCAGGGAAGAGACCCGTGCCCCTCGGTGGGGACATAATGGGTTGATAATGATGATGTTCATACCTAACTCTCCCTTCAGACCCACCATACCCCTGGCCATACCCCTGGTGGTATGGTGGGTCTTTTTAAAGGTAAATGATACCACTGACTACTAGTGATGTGATGTCGACACCTATAGCTGAAAGTAATAAAAACACTCAACGTTGCAGTTAGCTACTTTTGTTATATTATTTAAAAATTAAATAGAAAGGTTTCCAATCACAAATATTATGTAACATCGCATTACATACTGGAATATGCATTTTCTATTAGTTATTTAGATAATCATGCAAGAGATACGTAGGTCACCACTAGCGATCTATACTCGGTGGTACCGTTTAACTTTAAAATCCCCACCGTACCACCAGGGGTATGGTCAGGGGTATGGTGGGTCTGAAGCGCCCTCTTTAGGTACTGTGCCACTGTTCCAGCACCAGTTGAAGAGCAGGTGTAACTTGCCAGCTACAGTGCCTTCACCAGCCCTCAGCATTTCTAACGAGACCCTATCGTATCCCGCAGCCTTACTTAGATTCATGTTTTTTATTGCCTTGTCAATGTTTTAGATAGATAAAAGGTTTATTTCCATAAGACACACACACACACAACAGCGCATAGCAAACACAGACAATACAGATACATACATAAGGGATATACATAAGGGATAGACATACATAAACGCAGCTTGAAAGTTTATGTAGCATTGTAGGGTGTGAAAAGAGAAATAATAATAACAAGAACGTGGCAACGTGTGTGTGGCAAATGCAAATGAGTTTTGACTCAGCATAGTGCTGAGAGTTTAAGAAGAAAACTCCAGCGCTGGTATTCTGCCGATACCCATTGGGAACGGCGCGCAGAGCCCAAAGAAGTTATTATTATGAAGAAGAAATACATTTATTTAATCTGGTAATTCTGGTAATCTATCATCATCATCAACCCGTTATTTCCCCACCGAGGGGCACGGGTCTCTTTCTGAAGAAGGTATAGGCCGTACTCTATCACGGGGGCCTATTTCGGATTGGTGGAGGAGTCCGGATTGGTGGAGGTAATCTTATTAATAGGTTAAAAGGTGTTTTATTAAGTAAGCCCGTGTCCGGCTGGTACTATTTAAAAATTAATCAGACCTATGAAAACTTTCCATACACAAAGTCGTAATAATAATGCAATTTATTACTATAAATGTAAATAAATGTCCAACTAAAATGGATTATTAAATTGCATTGGTACATAAATTGATTCATATTATATCTCTTTCATACTTGTAACGCTGGCGACCATGGGCAGGTCCCATGAATGGTAATGGAAAATAAAAGTGAAAAAGCTGTCACAATGCCTCGATATTAGACAGACAAGCAAATGTTCTTGCAAGTTCCAGCCCATCTAATTCACCTGTCAATTAAAACTAGTACATCCATACCAACCTTGACCGTAAGGTGATCATCAAACCCCATCATGGCTGGTGACCCATCTCGACCATACTTTAAGTACGGAGCGGATGACGTCTAGAAGGGAAGTTGAATGTCATCATTGCGCGTATCCGATATGGGTTTTCAAAATTCCAAAGTAGCCGAGCCGAAATATTATAGCTTTGGCTGCGAAATCAATTCCAAAACCTTTTATTGGTGCAGTATAGTCATTTCGCTCGTGGCCACGGCCGCCTGAGTGATCTTAAACGACCACGACGATTAAGCAAGATAGGGCGTGTTCGTTGCATGGATGGGTGACCGTTCTATGACTAACACTAGTGGCATTTTTCCGAGCGGTTCCATAGCGGTTAATAACAACCAAACTACTGCTACTACAGGAAGCAGTTGGTGCTGGCTGCCGTCGATTGATGGCAGCCGTTAAGCCACGTCAGAGACCTTAGAGTGACTTGAAAACTTCTGACAGTAAGACCAGCCACTAGTTTTACGAGTCTCCACCAATCCCTTCTTCAGGGGATTGCCTTCTTCAGGGAAGAGACACGTGCCCCTCGGTGGGGACATAATGGGTTGATGATGATGATGTAAAAATCAAATACTTCACAGAGAAAAAGCTTACAATCTCTGTGTCGGAATTCACCACGTTATAGTGATTCCTCACTTACCGCGGTTTCCGTAAGCTAATAATCTGTTAATCTACTGTTAAAAGTTGTTAAATGCCTTATTCGTATGCACTTTTGTGAACTGACAGTGACAGCTGTAAACAATAGATTAACAGCTTCTTAGTATATGTAAAACCAGGGGTTAGATAGATCCGTGTGGAGTTTCTGGTCTTCCATCGGACGCGTCCCCCGGGTGGCGGATAGGGGAACGCCCTCCAGATATGGAGGGTACCGGCTTCGGCCGGCGCGGACCGAAACCAGAGGGAGGGGGACGTCCAGTGGCTTGCGCTGCTGGATGTCCCGCGGGGTCCACCATGGGCCCCGCACCCGTAACCCCACATTGAGTGGGGCCGGGGGCCTTCGGGCCGCGAGGAGACAACCTCTATAAAAAACACACGGTGGGGGCCCTCTCTATGTCCCTCTGTCCAGCAGAGGGCATGGAAGAGGGCTGGAGGGGCGGGGAGGGGCGCGAGTTCCGCAAGCCGGGTCTAAGGGACCAGGGACCAGGGACTGGGCACCCCATATGGTCTCTGGCCGAGGGGTGTTTTCTTAGGAGGGCATTTGATGGGCCGAGGATCCAGGCAGAGGGCCACAACGGGTCCTCGGTAGTTGGAGGCTTGTGGAGCTCGCGCCTCTCCGCCGGGAGAGCCGGTGGCGCGAGGGACGCCGTGCGGAGCGCCCCTTCTCCAGAGAGGGTGGGCCCGACTCCTTGCGAGTCGGGTCGACGTCGCCGGGGCGCCGCTGTCGCATTCGCGTTGTGGTTCACCACTTGCGAGATCCGGCGGCGCCCCATTGCACGAGCGACAGGACGGCCCCCGGGGTGTTTTAGGAGGTATGCCTCTCCTATTATTAGGAGAGGAGAGTCCGACACACGGCCGTCGCCCTCCCCCAAGGGTGGCGGTTATCGTGTACAAAGCATTTCACCTCGTTAACAAAAAAAAAGAAGGGGTTAGATAGATAGATAGAGAACCCTTTATTCTACAGCCCCCAGCCACAGCCTTGGTTAGGACCGGTTTTTGAATTGAGAATTTCACTAAGTAAATACTTAAGTAACGTTCTGTCACGCTCTTTTGTGAGAAATTTGACGAGACAGCACTACAGTTAAGTAGTTACTTAGTGAAATTCTCAATTCAGAAACTAGCCCTTAGTCTCATAATTCGGCCATCGTACTTAGTAAACCCTGAGATGTAATCATCAAATTTATAAAATGATGCATGCTCTTTATGATTGTTAATAATTATTTTGATTGTTCTGCTTTCTCACAGCAACAAATTTTATGAGTTATCCGTGGATTAAGTAGTTGGTAGTACATTTGCAATGTTTGATTAAGTCTGATTTATGTAAATACTATAATGTGCTACTGTTTTTAATCCCAAATAAATAAAAAAAAATAAAAAAAATGTATAAGTACTTTAGACACTAGGATTTTCTCACGATGTTTTTCTTTACTGTTATCCAGTGATATTGCTATTGCTAGGTACCTACTTCACGAATGCATGTAACTTGAAAAACTGAGCCACTAGTGCGTACCGGGATTCGAGCCCACGAACTCCCGGATGTGAGCCTGAGTTACAGCTAGGCCAACGAGACAGCCACAACAAGCGATTGTTGTAGGTAATGCACGGAAGTTTTAGCTTTACATTTATTTCTATATCGTCCATATACGTCGCACTGTAGGGCATAGACCTTCTCCCAGAGAGGAAAAGAGAGTTCGGGCATTATCAGCGTGTGCCCACCACGGATTGGCAACTTCAAGCGCTGAGGAGTGCGGGCATGTCAGACACACCTTAGTTTTACATACATAACATAACATTTACATACAGGCACATACATTGCTCCTGGCCCCACATTAGGATACCCTGTGTCGTGGGAACCAGAAACAGCGACGTCACAATCATGTAAGCATCCAAGACCTGGATTTCCCCAGCCGGGATTCGAATCCGGGACCTCTCGCATAGTAGTCTGATGCGCTAACCGCTGCGCCACCGAGGTCACGCCCTTATGCCATAGGGGCAGGCACTAGGCAGAGACCAGGCAATGCCACTTGCCAAGAACCTGATAGTTAGTGCAAACGCTATATAAAACTAATAATAACTTCCACACACGCCATCACTTGATCTGGTCCCAATCTAGGAAAGCCTGAAGAAAAATGTATAATTATATAATACTAGCTGACCCCGCAAACGTTGTTTTGCCAGTCAGGAGTATGAAAAATAGATAACAACCTTTTGTCAGACCTACCGAATAAAAGTATAAAATTTCATCAAAATCGGTCAAACCGTTTCGGAGGAGTTTGCGCACTAACACGGTGACACAAGAATTTTATATATTAGACTAGCTGCCCCAGCAAACGTTGTTTCGCCATATTTTTTTTTCATTAGCGCTATGAAAAATAGATAACAACCTATTCTCAGACCTACCGATTTATACATATAAAATTTTATCAAAATCGGTCAAGCCGTTCCGGAGGAGTATGCGCACTAACATTGAGACACGAGAATTTTATATATTAGAAGAAAGATTGTTCAATGACTGAAAATTTTCATACAAAAACACATAAATTTACCACCTCTAAACGCAACGGATTCTTAGGTAAACTTAATTACCTTAATTCCCGACGATTTCATTAAACTTACGTACTAAATAATCGCTATTAGCCCGTTCAATGTGTGTAACTAGATAACTAGCTCTCCAAAGCTATAATTTGGCAATAACTTGATCGATAATGTTTGACACGTACCGATAAGAAAGCTCGTCTCCCGCGACCTTTAGCTGCGCCGGCGCATCGGCGGACCGATCGCGTTTAATTTTGCGAAATGATATCAGGAACTGTAACCTTACTAACGATTGAGCGTTAAGGTGTGCTCAGACTTGTCCATTCAGTATTCTGACATTCGCTGCTTTTTTAATGTGGCCAGTACAATATAAAAAAGTAGTGAATGTCAGAATAATGAACTGGCCTCTTTTGGGCTGAACCTTTTTGTGTATGTTGCGATCGAAACCTCTGGAGCTTGAGGAATACAGAATAAGGGCCTTTATTAGGGAAATAGGTCGCCGCTTGAGGGTCCGTGGATTTCCTTTGCGTCGGATGTGTCTCGGGTTTCTTACTGTTATTATTATGTTACATTCCGTACTAGCTCCCGTGCTTTGCAAGGCACGTTAAGCAGTTGGTGTCGGCTGCCGTCGATAGATGGAAGTCGTCAAGCCAAGTCTGAGGCCTTCGGGCGGCTTGAAAACTTCTATCAGTAAGACCAGCCACTAGTCTTACAAGCCTCCACTAATCCAGACTTGGCAACCGTGATAGAGTATACCCTGTACCTTCCTCAGGGAAGAGACTCATGCCCCCCGCTGTGGACATAATGGGTCAGTTTTCGCGTCCGTTGAAAGTTAGGGTTTTTCTATGCCCTTCTCAAGCCCCGAGAAACCGTCGTCGGTGGGTCCGATGTACACTACGGCGCATTCCGTTTGGCCCCGTGGACCCGCCGGCGGCGGGTCGGTCTTGCAACGGCACTTTGAATCAAATTTTCAAGATGATACAGACCACAGTAAGTTGTATGAGCACGTTTCATTCTTTGAAAACTGATAAATTTCAAATATTACTGTGTGAATAACTAACTTAGCTGTGAAAGAAAAAGTGTTCCAGGCCTGAGGGCCTAAGTATTAAACGAGTAAATATCTAAACTTCCTTCCTTCTATTTGTTACATACATACATAAGCTCACGCTTGTATCCTAGAGGGGTAGGCAGAGACCAGGGACTGCCACTTGCCACGATTCTGACAAATCACTTTCGCTTCATCGACATTCATTAGTTGCTGCATGCACGGCATGCACATATTTGATACATTTTGATAGATTGATACATATTTAATTATACCTCATACCTGTTACTTTAATCTAAATTAAAGTAACAGGTATGAGTAACAGAGTAATAAAGTAACAGGTATTAAATAATTTTATTATTATGGTTTTCCTGAATGTAGGTAGGTATGTCTTTTCTTTTATCCTATGGTAGAACTTTATGTTATATTATGTAACTTTATGTATGTTTATAATTATTATTATACGTATAGAATGTAAAGGTTTATGTATGTATATTAGTATTAAGTATAAGTATTTATTCTATGTTCTTATTTGCACTGACTACCCGTCTCTCTCTTTTCCGTCAGCATCTTTCCATCGTCGGTTGCCTGGAAGAAATTGCTTTAAGCAATAAGGCCGCCTCTTGTACTGCATCTTATTGTTAATGTTCTGTATTAATGTTTTTCCTGGTACAATAAAGAATATTCTTATCTTATCTTATCTTATCTAAATATTTACTATGTGAAAGATTAATTCGTGAGTACTTAAAGTCCCAGAAAATGTAATGTTATAATAAATAACGAAAACCATTGTTATAGCGAGCCGAAACAATCTTCGGGTTAAAATTTAGGTTCACCTGTTGTCGGCTGCAACTATTTATTGCATAAAACACATGTTTAGTACAAAGACGTTATTAAGGCTAAATTACATTTATAATACAGGTAGCATTTTATCAACAGAATATACCAATTGGTACCCAATCAGCAAATCACAATCCATCGAGATTCTGACCAATGCAAGGCAACGACACATTTAATTATCAATTTAATTATGTTCATCAATGTTATAAAATAGTCCTTATTTTGTATTTGATGGAAAACAATAGTTTTATAACAGCTAAAAAAGCTATTAGGTCTGTCTTTGGGCCTGTATCAAAATAAGTTACTTTGTCGGTTTTACGCGTAATATAACTACTGTTCTTTATTTCACATCGAATCGGTAATGCAATATAAATATTTTCTCACGCGGCTTCTTGGTACATAGTACGTCGTTATGTAGCCTATCGACGTCCCATAGCAAGATAGAGGCCTTCTCTCAGAGAGAGATAATTCCAAAAGCTTCGCATTATTTCCTATTAGAAAAATCACATGTCACTGGAATATTATATTTGAAGTGACCTGTTGTATTATTTCATTTATTTATAAGAAAATATGAAAAGCAAATTAGCCGAATGCAGCTTATCAGCAAGCTATTGGGTAACAATTTCTGATTATAAGCATTTAAGTAATCTACGCAACTACATAAATACACAAACTCACACCTGTATCCCAGAGGGGTAGGCAGATACTATAAGCTACGATCCTGACAGATCTCTTTCGTTTCATTAACATTCATTAGTCTACGCTACCCACAATATCAATGGTAATGTCTGAGCCTCAAGTATCTACTGCTTAGCATATTGCACGTTTCTCCGCAAAGGTAAGGCTATGTTTTTTCAAAAATATACGTCCATAACGTGCAACCGACGTCGCGACTTCCGTCCCGACTCACCATGATTAAGCTCTGCGAATCGGAGCGAAACCTGGTCGGACCCTTCCGACAAAAAATAAATAAGTGTATTGGAATGAAGTTAATAATAATGCGAGTGGCTGACCAAAAAGGGACCTTGAGGGATTGGAAACCGTGTTTTTTTTCCGAAGTTTTAAATCTGTAGTATTCTATCTATCTATGTAGTATTTTGGCTTTGTTTCGGTCTAACCAGAATATTTTTAGGTGCCGTAGTTATTTTCTTAAGATTTTTTTTGTGAGGCGAGCCGAGTCGAAACCTGTCTATACGCGAAACTTAAACACGATTTTACTCGAAATCAATTATTTTCCCTTGAGGTCCCTTTTTGGTCAACCACTCACATATGTATACACCATTTGCGAATATTTGAAACTTAAATCGTGCAAAATAGAAAGGTACAGGCATAAGCTTATTTACGTAATGCACAAAATATTATAAGACAAATATATAGAGAAACATTTTATAATCTAAAAGTTGGGACAATCTTAAAATTTTCAAGGATAAAAATGTAACATTCGTTTTTTATGTAGTTATAAGATTTGAATGCACTGTTTTCACTGCTTAAGTTTGTTATTACTTTCATATCTTTTATTTTGTAATTGATATTTCTGTAACTATTCTTCCTGTATACAATAAAAAGTATTCAAATCTTATCTTACATTTATTAGTAAGGAATAAAATAAATTTTTTAGCTTTGGTAATAATTAAGTACATTTAATTTTTCATAACATTATAACAATTGGTTCTCTATCTTTAACAACTTCACACAGAAAATCAACACAACCTATATAAAATAAAATACCACTAAGGAAAAACGAAGAAATTATAATGTAAGTATTTCGGAAGAAATAACTGCAAAGTATGATTAATAAAGAACTCAGTATCTACAACTATCTACGTAATGTGATGCCAAATTAGTACACTCTAGAATCATTATCATGAACACATTATGTCCCCACTGAGTGGCACGGGTCTCTTCCCTGAGTAAGTATGGAGTATGGTGGAGTATGGCCTATGGTTTGTGGTGGAGTATATTCATATAGGCCATACTCCACCACGGGGGCCATGTCCGTGTTGGCGAAGGCTTATTAGACTAGTGGCTGGTCTTACTGTCAGAAGTTTTCAAACCTCACTCTAGAATACTTAATTCTTAAATGTAATATTAAAAGTCAATAGTCACATTATTTTTACATAATTTACACTGAGATTCAGATATAAAATATTGTACTTAGATCGCTACTTTTACAGAGAGTTCCCAAGATAATAATTTCTAGCATTACATTTTTTAAGATTAATAACTGGCCCTGCAAACGTTGTTTTGCCATACTAATATGCCATATTATAGCCTACGATCTTATCTCAGACCTACCACATACGCACAAAATGTCATAATAATCGATGAAGCCGTTTCGGAGGAGTTTGATAAGTTTAATAACGAACACGATGACACGAGATTTTTGTATATTAGACGTTACTTCTAACAAAATAAACTAATACAGAAAATGCGTGGGTTCACGCTTCCAAAATAAAGAATTCATCCCTTTATCAAACTAAGCGAAATATTTTGGACTACCTTATATGCCTAGACTATGAGAATAATTTATTATTATAATAATATACATTATAGATTTTGATGTTCAGATATTATTTGCTTGCTCATATAACACGACACTCACACTCACGCACAAACACACTCTCTCATTAAATTTAATATGTTTGCCTTCTCCGCTGTCTCTTCTACATAGTGCTATATAAGTAAGTTATTTTTATTGTAATTTGAATTGTATTCTTTCTCAATAGTTTAAAACTTACTCAATTGAAAAAAATAGCTTGTTTCTTAACCGTCGCCTAAAAAAAAATGTCAACCAGATAGACCAGAACCCCACTACACCGACTATTGGGGGTTGCCGGTAAACATTGTCTTTTCATTGTTAACATAAACCAATTAGTTTTCTGCTAATCATACATACCTCCTGTCACAGTTTTATACCTAGCATATTCAAACATATTCAAATCACACACAGAATACTCCAATTAATTTCCTACCTTTCATACTCTATGTAACTGTGTCTAAAGTGGCTTAAACGAATATGTTTTTTTATGTAATTCCTAACCCTACATCCTGTCACAGTTAAATACCTAGCATATTCAAATCATACGTAGAATAGGTTATAGTTTGCATAGGCCAAAATGTCTAGAATAGCGCTAGTGAGTGCGCACCTCAAGCATGTCCCTGATACCATTTTTAGTTGTAGGCAAAAAGTATGCTCAAGCGCAGCAACAGATGGGTAGCAAGTATAAAATGGGATTGGACCTTCCCACCGCATCACAGTTGCTTCCAAGACGCAGTGCACTGCAGTGTCTTAAAAACCCTACAAAAGAGTGTTCAAATCGTCAATTAAAAATGAAGCTGGTAAGTGTGTGTGAAGTGAATCAGACGTTGGATTGTTGAAAAAAGAGATCGCGGAAAAAGTCGTTTTTAACGAAATCTTCAGTTTTGTTGCCCTTGTTCAGTATTGGGTGACCAAGGGGTTCAGAGGGAGGGGTAACCTCTTCAAAAAATAATAGTTGTCCAAGTTAGTCTTGTCCTTATAATTATGCAATATAAATTTTTCCGACCTAAATTGGACGTAGTTTAGCAAAAAGGTTCCAATACACAACATTGTAATTTTTTTGGTCCGGATTAACTTACGTTTATTTTATTTTAATGTGTAGTGCTTACGAAAGTCTTAGTTCAAAAACCCACAGTATGGTCATTTTTGAGTTAAATATATCTTCCACAGGGAAGAGACCCGTGCCCTTCGGTGGGGACATGATGGGTTGATGATGATGATGATACCAAAATTATCACTATGTTCCATATTTTAAGAATCAAAAACTTTCATAGCGATCCGATGAGTATATGGAAAGTTATGGCACATGGTAAGCCAACCTAAATGTACGGAGAGCGTAGATCTGTTTAATCTTAAAAACTCAAATATCTCAAAACTCACTTTGGGTGGTTTGGAACCTTTTTGCTAAACTTCGTCCAATTAATACTCAATACTCAATACTTTAGTTTAGTACATCTTAAATAGCAGGTAATATGTATCATTATGGACCCTGTCGGGTACAGCAAAAGCCTTATAAATATTAATAGGTAATATGTAAGCATAATAAATATTTTATAGACGCAATAAGGAAAAAAAATCATTGATTTTTAACGATGCAGAATAGGGCGTGAAAATTAAAAGCAAAAGTTTTTACACATAAGGACGCCTTTACTCCAAAGTGTTACGGAACCCAGACTCCAGATAGTTTTCTTATTTGTTAATAATATAAAATAGGATAGTGTAAGAAAATTCGTAAATGTACATACATCAGAAAATATACAGACTTGAAATATTTATAAAGTTACAGACGAAATTATTTTTCTTTTTATGCTAGCTGCAGAATTTTTGGGCGCCGACAATATCAACGGCTTAAAATTTGTCCTTTTCAAGACGATAACGCAATTAATTACGTACCTTCTAGTTTGAAATTAAATTTCTATGACAATTTAGTTCATATAAAACATTCATACCGATTAGGCCCGTCCACTTCTTACAATTTGAGCACTATGTATAGAACAGTTACTGTTGTTTTACATTCCGGAGGTCCTTTAAAATCCCAGTAGCTAAAAAAATGTAACCAAGAATGTAAAATAGAATTAACAATGCATTATTTTAACTTTACCCTTAGATAAACTTATCCTTATCACTAACGGGGTAATTAAACTCACCAACTTACAAATCACTGGATAAGTAATCAAATATATAAATACATATCCAGGGATAAAAGGGATTGCAAGAAACGTTGAATACAATGTTATTTGTGTAAATAAATAAAATTAAAGTAACCAATACTGTTTTCAGTTCATCGTCGCCGCCATAATCGGCCTGTCCGCCGGCGCTCGCTTGGACAACGCCTACTTGCCCCCAAGAGGCAACTCCGGCTCGGGAGCCGCAGTCTTCGGCCAAAACTTTGGGGCCTCCGCTGGAGGCTTCGGCCAGAAGGCCGGCGGCTCATACAACTCTGGTTTTGGAGGAAGTTTCGCGACCCAAAACTCTGGAAACGCTTACAACGCGCCCGCCCAAACCTACAACACCCGCCAACAGGCCTCTTACGAAGCCAACGCCCAAATTTTGAAGCTCAACAGTGACGTCACTGCTGACGGTTTCTCGTACGAGTTTGAAACTTCAAACGGAATTCGCGCTGACGCTTCTGGAGTCGCCACCAATGGAGTTCAGTCCCAGGGCTCGTTTGGATACAAGGGAGATGATGGTCAAGACTACAGCATCACTTACACCGCTGACGAAAACGGCTACAGGCCCCAGGGTGCTCATCTGCCCACTCCTCCCCCGATCCCGGAAGCCATCTTGAAGAGTCTGGAGCAGAATGCGCGTGACGAAGCTGCCGGTATCAGCGACGATGGTGAGTGACGTTTGACTTTTTTTTTAACTGGTCGGCGACTTTGACCTTTTGGGCCATCCTTTAATTAATTACTTTTTTTGCACTTGTTGGAGAAATTTAAAAAGGAGGTTCGATTTTCTGATTTGGCAAAACTGTTTTTGTTTTCGGCCAGCTTCGGAAAAAATGTTCGAAAAAGGTCATTATAAACTATTCATTACAGAGTTGAAAAACTTTTTCGCGATCTCGTGACTGTGACTTTAAAAAGTGTTGCAAAGAAGAAAAAGAATCGGAAATAAAGTTATCAAAGTGTGTTACGTATTTCCACAAAAACGTAACACAACTAAGTGACGATGTTTCGCGATATGAATAAAAGAAAAAAAAACTGTCACGCAATTCGTCAAAAGACCTGATTCATAATACGCGTGTAGTAATATACAATCATCAACTGTTCCTCTTTTTATCATCATCTAAGTTGACTCGGAATGACAAAAAAGTCGTTCAACCTTGCCAAAATGTGTCAGTAATAAGTTCAATTTGTTTGGGTGACCACACAAGCTTTTCTTTCAGGAACCAACATTTCTTAGTAGTGTTCAGTGAAATCTTCCTATCAAGCAACAACAAAGTTCTTAGTTATTGCTTTAAGTGCGTACAGAAGAGCTGCAAAGAAAAGTTCCGTAGTAGGGATTTAATTTTTTTTTGCTTAAACCATTACTTAGTGGGTGTCCCACTATTTATCTATCGTGTGTGCGTGTTTCACAAATGAAAGAAGTTTGTAGTTTTACCAAACCTGAATAAGAAATAAATTGATGCATTTCCTTAGGCCAAGCGTAGCTTGGCTTTTTATAGAACAGACTACTTTAACAATATACTTTTTTTGAGAAATCTACGTAACATAATGTGCTTGAAATTGTTAAAATAAAAAAGGTGACGGTAGCGGAGCGGTAGAATTCCAACTTCTTAGTCGGGAGGTAGCGGGTTCTAAGTTTTGCACATTTGTAAAGTTGTAGCAGCAATACCACTCGTTAGCAGTGATGGAAAACATCACGAGGAAACCTGAATGTCTGACACGTTCACATACTTTAAGCCCATACTCTCATACTGGGAGAAGTCATGTACTCCATAGTGGGACGTATAAAGGATGCATCAATATCAAACAAAACCAAATATGGTAATACATGCACTTAACAAATCAGAAATATGCTTGTTTAATATCCCTATGCTTTCTATTGAAGTTTAACATGATCACGCGCATCTCTTTAAATATAGTTTTACTACAAATACAAGGCCAAACGCAGGACAAAGTCCCACAAAATCCCACCCCATGGCCGCACTACAACGGTATTAGCAATAGTTCACTCACAAGTCATTATCTCGCTCGGACGATGATGACTGTTACAAAACGGCACGGGGGGATACGCATTGCATTTGTGCAGTCGTGACCCGCGAATGTGGAGCCCGCTAGGTGGTCATTAATGATATCATCACGGTTTTCAACTCGCAGATTTCAAAGATACACGAGATAAGGCTAGTTAAATGTATCTTTAACAAATTCTTGTCACGGTTGTGCATCGGCGAACTGGTATGCGGTTTTCATACGAGATCGTGTTCCGCAACATTTTTTATTTAAGGTATTGACATCATAAAACGGAAAGAGCGAGTCGGGCGAGCCCACCGAAGGTTCCGTGTTCGCAGTTTTTTTTTTTACTTTTCCTGAACTTCAAAGACTTTTTTTAAATTTCATTGCACATTTATAATTATAGTTTTTAGAATTTTTTTCTTTATTTGTAGAATAAGAATAATTGTTTGTTAAAAACGGCCTGTGTTTGCAATATTTTTAAACAGAAGCCACGGTCTTAAGCCAAGTCTGCTGCTCATGATTTTCATAACATAATAATTACACACGAGAGTGTTTTAGATTGCTTTCCAAAGCAACGACAGTATTTTGCGCTTGAAATCCGGACAAAACAAATGTCAAATACTTTTTTGCAGGATCTAAATCACTTTCACATACGTAAATAATATGCTCACGCCTGTATCCTAAAGAGATTGACAGAGACACGAAACTGCCACCTGCCACGATCCTGACAGTTTGCTTTCGCTTCATCGACATTCATTAGTCGTTGCATGCACGCACGCTAGTTTTGGGTACTTTTTATCTTGCCCTTCACTAATACATCCCCTATATGGTCGAAGTAAGTCCACCTGGCGCGTCTTTTACCAGCCCTTCCAGTCACATTCGCTCGAAAACTCACTCATTGAGTCACATCACCTAAGTCACTGAATTACAATCGCTTCATTCTGAATGTGAATCAGTTTCACGTTTCGATAAAGAGAAGTATTTCGTATTTTTGAAATTAAATCATACAGTGTATGAATTGCATCTGAGAAGCCCTCCACCTAGATTCTGTCAATGCATTGTAGTAAAATGACAACTGCTTGAACGTGCCGATTTTGTTTCATTGCCGCTTCAAGTCGATGCGCGCAAACATATCAAACCTTCTAGGCGTCGATGGTATGTCATATATAAAAAACACGTCACGAGACCCGACCGTATACATGCAATTGTAATGTAATGCACTAAGAAAATCAAGGCCCTGGTCTGCAAATGTAGAGCTAGCCGGGAGGTGATTCATTATACCTTCACAAGCCTATTTCATTTTGCATGTATGACATTGTTCTTCGCAATCGTCTCAATTAATTAGCAACACCAGCATGAGACGTTGCAAAATTGACGAAACTACAGAAAATATACCTACCATGTCAAATGAAACAAAACATACTAAAACCGGAGGTTAGGTTATATAGATCTCAAGTTACACGCCTCAATCAACTCGTGGGAACAGGCGAATGTTTATGACTGTTCTGAAGTGGTTGAGATTTATTTCATACGGTTTTGTTTAAGGCGGCTAACGAACCAGTTTTTCATATTGTAAGATGATATAGGATTAGAATATTCTTTATTTCACACCAAAAACAAGAGACAAATAAATCGCCGCTGCGCTTTGCCTGGAAAATCTGACAAACATTTTTTTAGCTAAATTTGTTTTTTTATATTTCGTTAGTATTTTCTTAGCCCGACGCGCCTGTAAAACTTATTTTGTGCTAGCTAGCTTGAAACTTAAAATGGAAATATCACCTATGTATTTACTGAATAAAAACAGGCGTCGTAATTATTAAATTATTACCTAAGTTTTGTCTCTCGTGAATAAGAAAAAAAAAACGTTTGTCGGTTTTTCCAAGCCCAACGACGAAATAAAAGTAACAATTTAAAAAAGTACAATTGGTGGCCTTATTGGTAACTGCAATTTCTACCAGACATTCGCAGTGATTGCTAATTTCTGAATTGCTGAATAAAGGGCAATTCGATAAATAGTTCAAGTAGCTATTGGCAACTTCACTGTTGTTTATTTGCGCTGGTATTATATTAAATACATCCTATGACAGTCGAGATTCTGATTATTAAGTTACTAAAAATAGTATAATGGTATGAAGGAAGAAAGACTGACGAAATAAATAAGGTAACGGACGTGCCAGGTAAACAAACTTCGACCGATTAAGGTATGTATTTGCAAAGGCCAAGATAAAAAGTACACAAAATCAGCGTGCGTGAATGCAACGACTAATGATTGTCGAGGAAACGAATTATCACGACCGTGGCAGGTGGTAGTCCCTCTCTGCCTACCCTACTGGGTTGCAGGCGTGAGTAGACATGTATGAAGTTAGGTATCTCTTAATGGTATAGTGGCTTTAGTGAAATAAATTAACTAATCACACGAATGTCATGAGTTGATAATATACATTTCATACGTATTTCACTAAATAGCGTTTCTTTCTAACACATTTAAAGAAAACCCTATCAGAATGTTAGCATCAATGCTAAAAGGAGGATGAGACGCTTTTCACTGCTCCTTGATTATGAATAAATCCACGAACCAGATTTCTAATGACACCGATGTTTATTGTGTTTCACACTTGCATACTTTTTAAAAACACACAAGTTGCTTTTCAAATACGTTCTTAATTTCTTAGTCAACATTTGAATTTGGAACAGATTTTAGACTCTATTCTTTTGTTGCACTAAAATTGCGTCACGAAGATATAGTGACAAAATACGTTGCCAAGCAACACGGCGACATCCAAATTAAACCAAAACCCGGTAGTGTACTGCTAAATGCAAGCAATATTCTTAAATTATACAAAGCGCATCTGAGCATTCATCACGCAACGGGTCATTATCAAGATTATTCTAGATGAAGTCCGTATTTCCACTAGCGAATATTGGTTAGCACAAAACGTGCAAGCAGAAGTCTGCTCTAGTAGTAAATGCAGAAACTGGTATCTTTTGTTTGAGCTTTTGTAAGTGTTTAAACATACATATAATCTTCTATATCTATACTCTATATCTATACTTATAGATATAGGTCTACACTTATCTATACTTCTATACTAATATTATAAGGACGAAAGATTTTTATTTTTGTGTGTATGTTTGTAATGAATAGGCTCAGAAACTACTGGGCCCATTTTAAAAATTCTTTCACCATTAGAAAGGTCCATTCTTCGTGAGTAACATTGGCTATGTTGGATTTTCAAAAAGTTTATGATTCCGTACGAAACTCGAATAATGTAACCAAAGGTGTAAAAAAATTGCTACCCCGGGAATTTTCCACGGAACTAATATATCTATTTCCACGGAAACGTTTTTGCCACCCGTGCGAAGCCGGGGCGGATCGCTAGTTATACATAAATAAGCTCACGCCTGTATCCCAGAGGGGTAGGCAGAGACCAAGGCTCCCACTTGCCACGATCCTGGCAGATCACTTTCGCTTCATTGACATTCATTAATCGTTGCATGCAGGCACGCCGATTTCGGGTAGGTACTTTTTCTCTAGCCCTTTTCTAATACATACATACTGGTCGAAGTATATGTCCGCCTGGGGCGTTCCTTATCGGCCCTTCCACTCACGTTTCGTCAGTTTTTCTTCATTCATTCATTTCTCAGTTCTAGTCACTACATCTTCTTGCAGTCCACAAAGTGCTTTGTAACCATCTATTTTTAAAAACAAGGGGTTTTTGGTATACTCTTGGCACCGACGTGCGAGCATGCAACGACTAATGAATGTCGATGAAGCGAACGTGATTCGTCTGGATCGTGGCAGGTGGCAGTCCCTTACCTTTGCCTACCCCTCTGCGATACAGGCGTGAGTTTATGTATTGTATAGGTACATCATCGTATACACCGATGCACTCTACTCCGTTGCATTGCGGGCGATTTTGCAACTAAAATGTGAAGGTTGATGTGCTGTCGACATTACGTTTAGAAGAGACCATGGTAGTCCTTTTGTATAATTCCTTATGTGATAGAACCTTACTTCGGGCTAGATTATAGCTTGGATCTGGGAGGCGTGGCAACGCTTACCTCTCTCATTTCAGATGAGTTATACCTAGGACTTGCACAGCACTACTTGGTTGATGCAATGGTGTATGATTTATAGGTAAAAGTGTTGCCAATGAGGCTTCAAAGACTACTCCACTTAAACGATTGCCAAATCTATAGTAGGCTAAGTAGTTTAATTGGCTAAGGAGCCAAAGGTCGGCGGGTTTATAGACGAAGATTGCATTTTACTGGCCAACTATCGTAAGATATATTATGATCTGAGAGCTGTAAAAGTAATTGATGAGGTTGGTTGGACTTTATTATTGTTTATTGAGCTTATTGCCGAGCTAAGTCATTGAAGTAGTTTAAATAATACCGAGGGACTGTGATCATAGGATATATTATATACGTGATCTTTGAGCTGTAAAAGTAATTGCCGACTTTGCTTAGGTTTTATTATTGTTTACTGAGCTTATTACAGAGCTAAGTCAATGAAATATAATGAAATAATTTCAGTAATAGTAAGGGCCAGTATTTAAATCCAGAATTTCGCTAAGTAACTACTTAACTGTAGTCCTGTCTCGTCAAATTTCTCAGAAAAGAGCGTGATAGAACGTTATTTAAGTATTTACTTAGTAAAATTGACCTGGTCCCAAATTAGGATACCCTGTGATATGGTAACCAAGCAAGGACGTTACAAACATGGAAAATACCCAGACTAAGGCCGTTTGTGCAAATGTACGGCAGCCCCCAATGGAAATCAAACCCACAAGCAGAAATCGGATATCA
This sequence comes from Yponomeuta plumbellus, assembly GCA_947310845.1. Classification (NCBI taxonomy): domain Eukaryota; kingdom Metazoa; phylum Arthropoda; class Insecta; order Lepidoptera; family Yponomeutidae; genus Yponomeuta; species Yponomeuta plumbellus. The sequence continues at coordinate 3,089,295 of OX371210.1, forward strand.
GAAATTTATTTCCGCGTAAAGAATTCGGTAGTTGACACGACCAACAGTAAATTATTTGATATGCTCGATTAAAACAAAAATTACAAAATATTTCGGAAAATGTATCTCTTTTAGTCAATTACTAGTTATTACAATTTTTAAATGGATGAAACATAAAAAGAGTGCTCTGAAATATGACGTCATAAACCGCTATTTTCATACAAAATTCCGTTTTAAAAGTAACTTATTTGACATTTTGTCAACTACCCAATTGTTGAAAGTCAATGTACTTTAGGCGCTAGTCGATATAGTGAAGAAAAAGGCTGCGAAAAAAACTCTAATCTAACCATCTTTTCTCAAATCACCTTAAATCTAATACGTAAGTTGATACGAAAATATATACCTACCTAAGAAGCTCGTGACCACTGAATGCAATCAACAGACCCATGAGTGCAAATTGCAATCAAAACTTGCTATGTCAAAACAATAATAGCATATTATTATAGTTTTGCTGTCACAGCGTCTGTAAATTTATGAAAAACCATTATATAATCTAGTGCCAATGACTAGCCCGTTGTGGAGTTGGTTTACTGCCAATGATTGTTATCATTTATTATATTGTATTTATTTATTTCAGGCAATGGCCATATCATTTAACATTGTTGAAATCGTCAATATTCTATGATAGGCCTATTTACATGGCAAGGCTCTATCAAGACAGATGTGCCAAGGCACATTCTACGAAGAAATAAACGATTATGATGATTTTAGAAATACTACTTGCTTGTGGAATAGGTTGCGTGTATGGTCTTAATTTCTGATGAAGGTAGGTACAATTATTATTTAACGCAAATTCTTTACAAACTCGAACCAGTATGAGAATATTTCGCCACTGACATCCGTCCACGGGGGCTCTTATAATAGCGGCGTACATTAATGCAAGTACGTGCGATCTACAAACAACATGCATGCTAAGTTAAATATAAACAGAGGACATAGAAGGATAGCTTGAAGATTGTTTTGGACGATGTGTTTAGTACGAACACGGATACTGATCGGACATAGCGGCAATTAGTAGATTTTAAGATGTTTTCACTATGAAAACGATTTTTAAAATAAGTACTGACCCAATCTATTTTGGTGTACCAATCCAAGTGGCAGGAAGACGCTGGATGCAAGCCGCTTCCAACCGGTCTTTTTGGAAAACCATGGAGGAGGTCTATGTCCAGCAGTGGACTTCTTGTGGCTGAATGATGATGATGACGAATCTATTCTGATTAAATTAAGCGCCAGAATCAATATTCCATATTAATAATAATAATAATAATAACTTCCACACAACACAATCACTTGACCAGGTCCGAAACTAGGATACTATGTGCTGTAGTAACCAGATAGTTGCCAACCCGTTTACATGTTTGTGATGTCACTGTATCCTAGTGTGAGGCCAGAAGCAATGTATGTGTCTGTATATAAATTTTTATGCTATCAAATGTTTATTATTGTCAACCCATGGTAAGCATGCGTGTTAAATAGGGTCCATCTATCTCACTACCTAAGAGAAGGCCTATACACTGTAGTAGGATGAATTTAGAGTCCATTATAAAGTTATTTTACAAAATTCTATTACAGTCAACTACCTACTTTTGCAGTTTTTATCTTGCGATCACACCATGGAGAATTCTCGCAGGAGTAGTTTGGAAATATGCGAACGACAGGCGTGTGAAAACACTTCACAAAAGGGTATATTGTACGCCTCTGTTCGTATATTTGATGCGGGCTCTGACGCAAAAATGGTGGCAGGTGTCACGTAAATCTCTTATCTAAATCTAACCAGTGGATTTTATAATAGCTCGATTATATTAGGGTATGGCTCTCAAAACTTGTACCGTAACACACGTGCAATGGGCTAGTTGCCCTAAAAAATGTAGAAATATTAATATAAAAAAATATTGGACACGTATTTTTTTATTTGTAAATTGGACCAAAAATGACAAAGATATAGCCCATTAAAGTTACGTGTGACGTCACGCCGTGCTGCATTTTTTAGCACGGAGTGACGTCACACGTAACTTTAATGGGCTATATCTTTGTTATTTTTTGTTTAATCGAAAAAAGAAAAAAATACGTGTCCAATATTTTTTTATAATCTAAAATATGGACTAAATAGAATTTAATTATTTTGACCCTGGAAACTACCCTATTGTAACACACAGTAACACACTGAAAAATCGCAACACCCGGCTGCTATTATATACCCAACCATGTTTTTCTTATGTTTCTGGGATGTCGCGTGTTCGTTTAGAGAAGACAATCTGGTCACAAATTTACAGTTGCGAGCTTGTAAGCAATTGTAAATGTACGGCTGTCCCCAGTGGGCATCGAACCGACGACCTTTAGCTTAGTAGGTAAGCGATTTAACGGCTGGACCGACGGGGCAGTCAAATCAAACAATCTAAACTAAAGGTAATGAAATTAACGTAGTGCAATATTAAAAAACAAATTGCCGCGGCCGTTTCTGAGAGTTCTCAGCATATTTATTTTTTATTTTTAATCAGAATTGTATAGCAACATGTTACTAATTGAGCTACAGGTATTTGAATGGGCTCGTTGTTTATAAAGTCGTTTAATATTGTAGAAGTAAGGAAAATATAACATACTAGCAATTAGGAGCTTGTAAATCTAGACGGATAGATTACCATAATCGGATACCAATATTGCACGAAAGTTAAATCTGGCTTCGAACCTAATTTTAGTATCTAGGTCTGGGTATTGAGATACACGGTAGTCTCTACATTAAGTGACACTTGTTGAGGGTTTTTTTAATATTATGTGATACATTTCCCTTTATATTACAGCCGGTGTTCGAACCCGGCACGGATTCTTTAGAGGGTTCCGATTTTTCCTTTTGAGATACTCTTTGAGAACTCTAAAAAGTTACTAATACGACAGTAACTTTTCGGGTAGTTACTTAAGGGGATTTTCTTAGTACCCATAGTACTCGAAGTGTCACCAAAGATTTTATTTATAGGCATAACATAAACATAAAAATATTTATGTAAACCACTTTACACAATGTTACTAAGACAATGAGAAGGATTAATAATTAATTAGTTTAATTTATGTTCATGTGATGAAGCTGAGTTTTATGGAGTTATTTCTAAGACAAGTTGAAAGTGTCGCCCTTTTTACTCTAGTTACCTGTTACTCAGTTCTAAGCCACTCTTAAATTTGATGTTAAAATAAATTAAGCCTTTCATAAATCATTCACACAGTTTGACGTATTGGCACGTTGACAAATCGTTTCGCGTGTGTATCGAGCTAAGTACAATCGTGGTAACGGATATTGGCAAGTTTGGAAGCGAATGTGCCTGTGCCTGTGAATGTGCCATGCGAATGAATCTGGGTCTCGATTCTGTTAGTGCATTTATTATAGTGAAATTACAGTGACATGATTGGGTTACGTGATATCGTCGGCTAAAGTCGCAAACACCATTTTTGTTTTCAAAATTTATGAGATTTCCTATGAAAAAATTTTGAAAAAATTCATAAGAGGTTTGCGACTTAAGCCGTCGATACGAGTATGTTTTGATTACACTGATTTGATTTTTTTTCATGATTTCATTCTATCGACGAGTGCGCACGTTGATTTGAAGCGGCAAAAATAAAATCGACGCAGTCATGCAATAGGGATATCAGAAGTGCTTGATATTTTTTTTGGCGATAGGAATAACCTTCCTTAACGCGGGAAAAAAGTTTCAATTTTTTTGGCCCCGTAGTTAATTTTTAAACATACTTAATATTTTTCCATTCGTAGTTCTGGGCTTAGTACGGCATATCAGACATATTCCTTGGTCCGCTACGTATGAAAAAAAATAAACTGGTGACAATGACAGCTTTTCAAGGTGGATTTTTTTTATACGTAGCGGACTAAGGAATATGTCTGATATGCCGTACTAAGCCCAGAACTACGAATGGAAAAATATTAAGTATATTTAAAAATTAAGATTATTTAAAAATTAACTACGAAGCCAAAAACATTGAAACTTTTTTCTCGCGCTAAGGAAGGTTATTCCTGTCACCAAAAAAAATATCAAGCACTTCTGATATTTTCATCCATTCCCTATTGTCAATTTCTTTGTTAGTTTCTTCTCCATGTAATATATTAATGTGAAACTAACAACTTTGACTTTTATAAAGTAAGCACTTTACATAACATTTACATACAGGCACATACTTTGTTTGGACTATGAATAAAAATATTTGACTTTGACTATGTACTGTAATGCTTTAGCAGAATCTAAGCCCTGATTTGTGACTTTGTAGTCAAATGGTTTACTACATTAGTACCTTCTAATATAATGGTAAATAAAAATATTTTATTTATAATACTGCAAAAACTGTACCTTAGACAAAGTTACAAATTAAACGAAAGTTATCAATTTATGAAGAAATAGGGTAAAGACAGTATGTATCCTTTGAAATGTTAGTATAGCTTAGCTAAGATAGCAAAAATAAAATTGTTATTATAAACATAAACATTTATATACATTGCTTCTGGCCCCACAATAGGATGGCCTGTGTCGTGGGAACCAGAAACAGCGACGGCACAAACATGTAAACATCCACGACCTGGATCTTTTTTGTCCCCAGTCGGGATTCAAACCCGGGACCTCTCGCGTAGTAGGCAGACCGATGCGCTGGGTCATCCAATTAGAAATCATAGAACTATCCATGTAAACAATCTTCAATGTTGTGAGTAGTGGCCTTTTATACAGAATTTTACACTAGTTTCTCGTCGTCGTAGACTTTAAATGTCTGAGCTTTGAGAGAGAGAATACTAAAAACGTAACAAAACAAATTCACAAAATATAACAAAAACAGTAGCAGATACACAAAGTTTACACTGCATTACCAACCATCAGAGGAAAAGGAAGCAAATAAGAAAGTTAAAAACGAATAATGGGCGATAGACATTTGTAAATTAAATAAAATAAACTAACAAACGTAAACATGTAAACCTATGTTTTGTTCAAAGTATTGAGCCCCTAAAATGGTTCCCGACTCAGCATGTGTTGTAGGAGCCTAGGAGGGTTTGCAAATAATTAAAAAGACTGTCTCCATACTAATACCTCAAAACCTCCAAGTCCAATCTTACTGCAATGTACTCCATTCAAAACTGAAACAAGTATAAAAAAATAATGCATCACTTAAGTTCATCATTATCGCGGACGTATCGAGTTGACGGCCACGACCTTGCAAAGCTTTTAGTTGTGGCCACGAGATGAGCGACGGAACGCGAGCGGAGCGATAGCGTTTTCATTCACATTAATAATATTGGTTTATTGCACCCATGTTGTACGTAGTGTTATACTCGTAATACATTGCATTAGTTCGTGCAAGAACTTTAGAACCTAGTCCTAGTCTCCTAGACTCTAGTCCTTGTTCAATAAAAATAGTACAAGGAGGCCTTATTGCTAACAGCAATTACTTCCAGACGTCCTATAAGCTTATATTTACTTCGATATATTTTTTTGTCAATCTTTCCTTGGCCTGCAATTAAAACAATATACGACACAAAATGTCGCGAAAATACTGCGAAGTGAATCCGCTCATTTCATAGCCCGAGACGAGACAGGGCAACAATGGACAAGTGCGTGCTTCAGAAACATCATTCCGATGTCGAAAGCGATGATTATCATTCGCAGACAAAACTTGTACTTTCGAACAAAATAGGAATTAACATAGAAGTACCGGTTTGTTTCGTATTTTATTCTAAATTAAGCAAAGCTAAATTAAGCATCAATGAAAAAAGTTTAAAAAGAGACTTATGAAGAGACGAGGAGAAGAGGAAAAATACTTATTGTTTATTATTTAGGTAAATATTGAATCGATGCGAGCAAAATTTTGGTCAATGTGAGGATCCTACTGACTTTGCAACAAAAGGTTAAAAGCCTTAGCTTTTGTTCTACTAGTCATATAATTATAAAAAAATCATCAAGTCACAAATCAAGTTAAATAGGTATACCAAATTATATATACATATTAAAATACAGTTAAGAAATTAAAAATTTAAACATGGTATAAAAACATAAAAGTAGTCTTGAGACAAATCAAGATGAAGCGCAATGTATCATATTATTTTGTTAAATACATTGTATTATTTTTTAGCTGTCTTTATAAGTTCACGTCAACTTAGTTGCCGTTCTGGGCTTAACATATTCTTTGATTTGAGTTGTCTATATTGAACTGAACTCTTTTGTTCCCATCAAAGGTCTGATTGTAAAGGTTGCTAGTTAGATTCTGTGAGATTGTTTGTAAATAGTCTTATTGTGTTTTGACGATCTATAAAAGTTACTGCGTAGATGTTGGAAGAGCAGAAAACTAATCAAAATAGCAAAATATTTGTAACTTTGTTATAACAGGTGATACTGTAGGTGTTTCAAAAATTACCATGGCTTAGTACGTTGGTATTATTAGTACTTTTTATTTATCCATACATAAACTCACGCCTGTATCCCAGAGGGGTGGGCAGAGACTAGGGACTGCCACGTGCCACGATCCTGGCAAATCACTTTCGCTTCATCGACATTCCTTTCTGTAACGCTTTTAATTATTTTTTTCGATTAAATGGAATATTTGTTAATAAATTGACCAAAGTGACCAGTTAGGGATAACAATTCATTGTTTATAATTTAATACAATAAGTGAAACAAACCTTTTTTTTAAACGACCTTTTCTAGTCTAAACTTTCATACAGAAATATTGTTCTAAGTCGGAAATATCTAAGCATGCTTCTCCCTTCCCAAGCATCGCATTATATCATTCCTAGCCTCTACCCATCACGGTCCTACGGGAGAAGACGGGGAAAATAAGGAACTGCTGATAAAAAAATCATTTCCCAACGGTTATGTTACATGGTCTTCCGAGATCGGAAATCACACTAATATTATAAAGGCGGAAGTTTGTGAGTTATGTTTGTTACTTCTTTACGTCTAAACGGCTGCAGCGATTTTAATAAAATTTGGTATGGAGTTAGCTGACATCCTGGATTAACACATAGGCTACGCGGGAGAATATCTCATTCCCATGGGAAAATCCCTAAAAATGTGAACAGTAATTATTTTTAGTGTTATGTAATGATTTATTTATTTTACCTAATAAACCGCTGGCAACACCGCGGGGCACAGCCAGTAAAATATATATTTTTACGTAATGACTCATCCGACCGTATTTAAAGTGGAGAAAGGGCAGCTGTAAAAATACTTTACTATCACCGTCTTTTCCCAAATCATCTTAAAACCAATAGTTGCTGCATATACGTACACAATTCCGTGATAGCCAGCAATAGCTTTCTTTGAAATTGGTCACTTTGCCAGTTTGGAGCTTATGATCCCCTTAGATAAGTTTTCTTTTACAACCTACCTCACTTTTAATCCAGGATAATGCAGTGAAAGTGAATCAGCGTTTCAAAATTTCGTTTTCCTTATAAAGTTTGGTCTTAACCAGTTCTAAATGTCATTTCCAGGCACCTACCGTGGTGAGGTCGCCGGCGCGGGCGGCTACTCCGGCAACCATGGCCGGTCCACCCAGTATGGCGCCCCAGCCCCAAGCAACCAATATGGCGCCCCGGCCGCCCCTAGCAACCAGTACGGCGCCCCTAGCCGTGGCTTCCAACAGCCTTCCAGGTGAGTTTTATTTTGCATCTAACGATTCAGCGAATAGATAGCGTCTACTCCCAGACTATGGGTTGGTTTGGACTTGGTTGGTTTTGGTTGGACTATGTAGACCGAGGCGCGACCCACAGGGAGGCGACCCTCCTCGGAACGGCGGGCGTAGCCCAGGTCGTCCGGAGAATCCGGAGCCTGGGCCTGGAGGTGGCCCTCAGTAAGTCCGAGGCCCTGGTTTTCCACGGGCCTCGAAAGGCGCCGCCTCCAGGAATGGCTATAGTGGTGGGTGGAACCTCCATTGCCGTCGCGCCGCACATGCGGTACTTGGGCATAGTGCTCGACGGCCGATGGAGGTTCACGGAGCACTTCCGGCGCTTGGCCCCCAGACTGGTGGCCTCGGCCGGAGCGCTCGCGAGACTGCTCCCCAATATTGGGGGGCCTGGGGGGAGCTGTCGCCGCCTGTACGCAGGTGTGGTGCGCTCTATGGCGCTCTACGGAGCGCCAATATGGGTGGACGGACTGGGCGCTGCAAACCGGACCCTGCTGCGGCGCCCGCAGCGAGTCATGGCGACCAGGGCGGCTCGAGCGTACCGCACCGTCTCGTACGAGGCGGCGACGGTGCTGGCCGGTAGCCCGCCGTGGGACCTCGAAGCCGAGGTACTTGCGGCGGTCTACTGGCGCAGCGCGGAGGTTCGCGCCAATGGCGGGATGCCGCTTCCGGAGGAGATCGTGCGGTGGAGAGAGGGAGCCCGCGACGATCTCTTCCGGGACTGGTGGGAGAGGCTGGTGCAACCTACCGCCGGCCTCGAGGTGGTGGCCGCCGTTCGACCCGTTCTTCGAGAGTGGGCCGAACGCAGGCACGGCGCACTGACCTATCGCCTGGCGCAGGTCCTCACCGGGCACGGCTGCTTCGGTGTGTACCTGTGCCGGATTGTGGGTCGGGAGCCGTCGACGGCGTGCCACCACTGCGACGCGACGGAGGACACGGCGCAGCACACGCGCACCGTATGCCTCGCGTGGGCGGAGCCGCGTGCCGAATTGGCCGCGGCTATTGGGGCGGACCTCTCGCTGCCGGCCATCGTCAGTGCGATGGTCGGCAGCGATGAGGCTTGGTCGGCGGTCCTCGCCTTCAGCGAGGCCGTCATGGTGGAGAAAGAGGCGGCGGAGAGGGCGCGAGAGAATGATCCCCTTTCGCTCCCTCTTCGCCGTCGGAGGACCGGCCGCAGACGGCGGGCGTATGCCGACCGTCTGCCGCCTTAACGGGGGCCTTCGGGCGGTGGGTCGGGGGACTCACCGCTCGATTCAGAGGTCCCGTGCTGGAAGGCGCTCCATGTGTTCCGGAGTGCCTTTAGCGGAGTGGGGGGAGAAAACACTTCCCCCCTGAAGAAGTGCCCGCGAGGGCGCCCGCTGACGGGGTTGCGGTAGTGTGCGCAAGCGTTCCCGTGGCCCCGTCCCTTGCGAGTGGGATGGAACACCCCAGGAGTTTTAGTCGGTATACTGCCCTTTTCAGGGCGGGGAGTCTGACATAACCGCCGTGCTCCCCCGAGCCGGCGGTACCCGTAAAGTGGTTTCTTCTGGGTCAAAAAAAAAAAAAAAATGTAGACAGCACTACAGTTAAGTAGTTACTAGTTACTTAGCGAAAATTCTCAATTCGGAAATTGGCCCTATGTGGTCTGGTTTCTGAATTGAGAATGTAACTAAGTAAATATTAAGTAAAGTACTGTCCCGCTCTTTTCTGAGAAATTTGACGAGACGGCATTACATTTCAGTACTTAGCTAAATTCTCATTTTAATTCACAGGTTTAATGATGATGGTAAATGAAGATAAGGCTTGGATATTGGATGTGAGGTTTGGCGCCCCCGAACTAACTAAAAGGTTTACTTAAGTGAACCTACGGTGCGAGTGTTTAATGCCTGCAATTTATATTTGTTGTTAACTTTATTTATTTATTGATAATAGACAGACAGATAGATTGAGAGTACACAGATGAATAAAATAATAATATTGTTTGAAGCAAGAAATTCTAGGCCTGATGTGTGCACTACTAACAAGCGTGAAACAGCATTCGAGAGTGAATCGTATAAAACGCACTAAAGAATATTAAAATACTTTTAAATTATAAAAACTTTATAAATTTTAAATAGCTTTGTTTTACAACTTGCCAATAATGTTTCCTCAAACTTACGAAATTATGAAAGCAAATTTCTTTGAATTCTTTGTAAATATAATTTCTATTTTCCTTTAACCTTCTTTGAGTTCCTGCTGCCTAGAACACTATTTTTTAAGAATTAACCAAGACACCAATGCTGAAACACTCCATCTGAGTTTTTCGATTACAGAATCTCATTTTAAAACTTGTAACTGGAATGTCAGCATAATTTGCAAGCATAAATGTAATGTATGTAACTGTTTTGAAACCTGTAATTCGTTATTTAAGTGTTAAGTTAACTAATTATTATAATTGTTGTACTGGTTGGTTTTCCCAATAAATAAAATAAAAGTAAATGTGTAGCTGGTTAGCTTTTTATCCACATAATATTTTTTTGTTTTTACTGCAAATAAAATACTGAAATTGGAAATTGTTAGCTAAACCATATTGCAATTCGGCATTCCAGGCCCTCGAACTTTGGCGCCGCCGCTTCCCGCCAGTACCTGACACCTAACGCCGGCCCTGCCAGATCCGGCAACGGTAACTTCAACCAACAGACCGGCTACCAATATTGAGAAGCCATTTCAACGACTAAATAAGCGATTGTAGGTTTGGTATAAATTAGTTCCATAATATACGAAGCAGAGTTTGGTAATAGGACCACAGTGCTGATAATTGGGTAGTTGACAAAATGTCAAATAAGTTACTTTTAAAACGGAGTTTTGTATGAAAATAGCGGTTTATGACGTCATATTTCAGAGCACTCTTTTTATGTTTCATCTTTTAAAAATTGTAACAACTAGTAATTGACTAAAAGAGATACATTTTCCGAATTATTTTTTAATTTTTGTTTTAATCGAGCATATCAAATAATTTATTGTTGGTCGTGTCAACTACCGTATTATTTAAGGTTCATATTACGAAGCAGATTCGTCTTAAAAATGGGGCATGTGTTTAAATTTGTACCTGCTTCTTATTTATGTGTTTTCGATTTATCTTGAGTGAGGAACTCAGTTTAAAATGGCTTAAATAAAGTGCCAATTACAGCAAAGATATTACTGCCATTTTCTTATTAAGTTTCACATGCAAATAAAAAAAATACATTTCAAGCATTTTGAAATAGTTTTTTCTACATCGAAAAGGAGTGACACTGCATTATATTAAGAGTATCTGTCTCTGATTAGTCAAATATCTTGTTGTACAAAATAGGAAACACTCTCGTGTTAAGCTTGGCACTTTTTATGGTACCATAATTTACAATCGCTATGATTAGCTACTTATGAAACGTTAAGCGCTTTTTATTTGACATAATACTGTGTTTTACTTTTTGAGGTAGGTTACCATCACAAATGAGTAAAACAGGGTTTTGTTGCTATTACACGTAAGGTCATCTAGCGTAGATGCTTGAACTAATACGGTTTGGCAGGATAGTCAGCAAGAAAAGTGACTGGCATAAGAAATGAAAGTTTTTTTATTGACGCAGTCATTTTTAGTGCTGATTAAGTTTAACATTGTTTTAAATGTTGTGATATCTAATTATTGTATTTTCTTTTTCCTTCTTATTCTCTTTCTGTGATCTCATGATTTATCAAACTTCTCTTTTAAATATTTAAACCTTTTTATGTATAAACAAGGACAGTATTAGATTAAGTGCTTGAACATCGAAAATAAATAAAAAAATAGACGTACTTTATAGTTCTTAAGAATTGTAAATACACTTTTATTATGACAAGTTGAAATGACGAATAAATGACGTCAGCATAAAAAGTACTATTTTAATTGTTCATCCCAGATCTCCAAGCTGGCAGTTAACTTTAGCAACCTCTTAAATTTTTACCAAAAATTTAATTGAATTCTGCGCAGTCGGCAGCACTGAACTTTTACACGCCCGAACGCTACTCTACATTTTTTGCAATTTTGAAACGAAAATTTAATAGCTTATTAATTATGTTATCGACTCTACTAGGGGATTACTCGAGGGATTACTCTGTGGCGACGTCGTAGCTAGATCTAAAATTCAATCCTTACGCGTGAAATATTCAATCTGATCTCAAAAGTTAATATTTCTACTTCACTTCTGCTTATTCAACTTTGTGGTGATTAGCTATAATGCCATTACACAATGAAAAAAAATAAGGTATTAGAATAAGGAATAAAAAATAAGGAGCCAGGAATAAGGAATAGCACAGAAATCAATTGTTTTCCTTATTCTTGAATTGTGTCTTGCTCAATGATGCTGCCATTGCTGGATTCCGCTATTCCTTATTCCTTATTCCTTGTTTCTTATTCCTTATTCATATACCTTATTTTTTTCATACTGTAATGGGCTTAATACTGTGAGTGTTATCTCGATCAGTAGAGCTGTTATTGCAGAGTTTTTTCAAAAATAAAAGTGGGAAACGAAACCTAGGTGTCCCGCTGCCGAACCCATTAATCCACCCACTAGACTGCCACCGCTCTTAAACCATAGTACCTGGGTGACCGAGCTTTGCTCGGTACTTTGTTTGTAATATAAAATATGTAATATAAAATTAAAATAATCCTTTTCCAACAAAAAAAGAACTTGGCAAAAAAACATCATGATCGAACCGGGTCTCTTGAAATTGGCCCGAAACGGGTCGCCCGTTTTCCCGTCAGGACTATCCCAACCTTGCAGATAGACGCGAAATTTACCTGTGTATGTTATTATAGCAAATTTCAATTGCCTTAAAACACTGATAAAACAACGTTTTCTAAAAATGTAACCTAGTTAGATCAATTAAACGCCCCCGAAAGCATCTGCCTACAAAATTTCGTGAACATCGTTGGAGCCGTTTCCGAGATTCTGATTATACATAAATATATATGCAAGAATTGCTCGTTTAAATAGATTAGATTTCTGTGGCCTGGTACTAAAAGGACCAAAGTCAGATTTTGCCCAAAATCAGCTTTTGATGCCAAAGTTTTAAAAAATGAATATATTTATTTGTGCTTAAAGGGCGTAACTGTAACGACAACATTTTCAAAGATGAGATGTAAAAAGGCAATGTAGGGTGTATGATTTTGCAATGTATAAACCATTTATCTATACTTGGCTTTTTTTCACACTTTAAACGACACTAAATCAAAAACCTTTAGCGGTAGAAAACTCGGAACAGTTTACAAATTTAGTGCTAGCTAGTACTAAATTTGCAAACGGTATCAAACTTTCTACCGCTGAAGGTTTTTGATTTAGTGTCGTTTACAGTCTGAAAAAATGCCAAGTATAGATAAATGGATTATAGGGTGTATGATTTTGTAAAGCGCGTCCATTCTTCTCGGGCTCATTACTGCAAATGAGGAATACTGACATTGGCTCTATTAGCACTAAGCCACAAATTTTATACTGTGAAATACTGCCAAAATGACTGGCTTATAGTTATTTATCTGTATAGAGCGCTTTAGGTTCAACTGGCCTTTGGAAAAGCCTTTAAAAGGAAGAGGCTAGTGTCATCATTAGCTCTTTAGTCGTATAGCATTAGTCCATTTTTGGATTCACTCAGTCTATTACTGACATATGTAAGGCGTGGAGAATATGCTGTTGAATATACCTACTTGCTCCGATGTTAATATACACTTGAAACATGTAATAAAACTTAAGGCTTACAACAGTATATTATCAGTATTTTAAAAGTGCGACTCTTGTTGTTCCAGCAGCATCCACGCACTCTTTAAGCCTTGTTATATTTCAAACACCTAGAAACCTTAAGGCCGGTTTTTTAATTGAGAATTACTTAAGTAAAAGTAAATAAATAAGTAAGTAAATACTTAGGTAACATTCTTCCACGCTCTTTTCTGAGTCACGAGATGGCACTAGAGCTAAGTAGTTACTTAGCGAAATTCTCAATTCAGAAACTGCCCCTTAGTGTTCTACAAACATAAACTCATGCCTGAATTCCGGACGGGTAGGCAGAGATCACTTGCCACAGTCTTCTCTTACAGAGAGAGTATGGGCTAAATCCCTTCGCGAGTGGATTGGCGATTTTAAGCGCTGGGTAGGTATTCGCTTAGGGTTTCCTCACGATGTTTTACTTCGCATTTAACAATTTAACTAGCATTTCTCAAATAACGTAAGCTACAAAACTGACGTGTTGGTAGGCACGTGCTGGGATGCACCCGAAGCTTATACTAAATTTGTAAAAATGCCTGAAAATGGGTAATTAATTGCACGCAGGTCTACATTATTACAAGCTGAGGCACAGACGTTTTTTTCGTCATATTTAAATGACGTCAAAAAATGTGTCATAAAATTGTGTGGTTTTATTTATACGGAAGACAAAATCACATTTTCTATTTATATTTGTATATTTTGATCTGCTTAGTGAATATATGAAACGGCTGATATTTTTTTTGAAAAATTCACTCATTTCAATAGAACTTTCTGCTAAATGTCGTGTAACCTTAACCTAGACAAGTTTCAAGGTCCGACTGTTACATCTGTTGTCTATTACAACTCAGGTTTATGTTCGACCCAGGGACGTACTCATGCAATAAAGCAAGCACCGAAGTTGCGCCCCCGCAACACTGATTCTATTTATTGAGACGGCTACGTATAAATAATTCCATTCACGTATGTATCTATCTATAACATCCCAGGAAAACATCTAATTATCATAACATAGATAGATAGATAGATAGAATATTCTTTATTGTATTTACACCAGGAATTACACATGAAATTTTACACTAACACAGTACAGTATAATACATTATAACATTTACATACAGGTACGTACATTGCTTCTGGTCCCACTAGTGTGGGGTATCCTAGTGGATAGAAGCCTATTCAGCGTCTCGTCAACTTTGTCGTTCCTCTACCTATCTTCTATTACCTTACTGCCCCTTCTTATTTCATCGGCCAATTACGTATATCTAAGTAATCCGACGCCAATTCTAATAAAAGTCTTCTTTCTTCTTCTTTCAAAGTATCAGTTGGGATTGATCAGTTGCGTTATGACCTAAAAAAAACATTAAAACCATTACTGCTCGATGCAAATGAAAGATTTAGATTGTGCAGGTCTGTACTGCTGTCATAATAAAAAAAACCATAACTACCATGAACTTGGTTTCGAGCAAATTGAAGTTTAGTGAAAAACTAAATTTCAAGCACGTCTGCTAACTTGTCATCGGTGATTCCTATTTGAAAAACACAAGAAAAGTGTACATATTTCATAAGCTATATTCTCTTAAATTTAAGTGTTATTTATTTCAATACAGCTTACTCATTCTCACTAGTAAAAATTGAAGTTATGGCCTTTCTTCTTATGAGGGCAGTGTAGTTTTCATGAATATTCTGTTATAAATAAAAACGTAACAGAAGGAAAGACTAAGTGTTATCTTAATCGATATTGTGTAAAGCAAGAAAATGAACTCCGCTCTCGGGTGTCAGCGCTGCGGTATTGTGGCATTTTTCAAGTTTGAGCCAAACAAGACTCAATTTTGCTCAGGTTAAATACGTTTCTACTAATAATACAAATATCGTGGCGAAGTGTTTTTTATCGAGATGTAAAAATCGATGTCCCACCGGCTGTACAGTGTACGGTCGTGGTCTAAAAATGTTTACCAGTTTTCAAACTTGCTTCTTTTTTGCAAGATGTGCATTATAGTTTATAATGTTGTAACATTGTACTTATTACCTTTCAAAGTTCCGAAGCCTCGATTCCAACAAGTATCTGTTACTATTACAAGTAACTATTAATTTCTCATTTTAAAATTATTGCATTTGTTAAAATGGCACAGATCAAAACTCTGTCAAAATAGAAAGTTTGAAAATATATTGAATACTATTTTTACCAAATAAATAAAATAAAACCTCCTTGAGGGAGCGAAGAAGGTTTGCTCTACACTTTGACAGGTTGGTACTCAACTCTTTAATCTGAGCTTTATGTTTTATCTAATGAAATCAATACAAATATCGACCTTGTGTCGTATAATTTTCTTTACAATTATGAACCTTAGGGTGGTAAACATTTTCAGACCCCGACTGTACCTACACATAAGTAATTTATTTTCCATTCACTTTTACCGGGGAGGTGAAGAGGGGCGCCAACAGTGGAACTATTTACTGATTCGCCAGCAATTACTATGGTGGAGCCGATCGGCGCACCAAAAACACTACAGGTTTAAAAAAACGTAGTTTTCTGCCGCTGGATTAAAAAACGTGGTATGCCCCGGCAAAGCTTGCCTCGATTATTACTAGAAAAGCTGGTCCGGATCTTGTAACTTATTGGCACCCGGGGCACGTCCCATACCTGTCCCACCTAGATACGCCCCTGGTTCGAGCACTCACGTTTTGGCAATATTCGCTGTATAGGGTAATTTGCCTTCAGTGTTTTGGGTTTTTAGGTGTCTACGGTCAAAGATGCCGCCATTATTTTGTTATAATTGGGCTTTGGGTAAGCTGTATCAAGAATGCTGATTCAATTTAGTGACGCACAACCACTAAAACTTGGTAAAGATCTTACGATATTCCTTATCAATACGGTTAAAATAATAAAAATTAAGAGGAATTTGATTGACAAAATACCGCAGGCAAAAAACATCGTTATATTAGATGTATATTATGCTATGTAATTTTTACAAAATGTACCTACTTTAAATGAATTTGTGTTTTAGCAATAAATTTAGTTCACTGTCACTTTCACAAATTCAGGGACTATTGGTAAAAGTGAATGGAAAATAAATTAATGTGTACACTGTACAGCCGGGTGGCACATCGATTTTTACATCCCGATAAAAAAACACTTTGCCACGAGATTTGTATAACTAGTAGAAACGTTTTTAACTAAAGTAAAATCGTGCCTAGTTTGACTCAAATTTGACAAACAGCACAATACCGCAGCGCTTTAGGTGCTAGAGATTTTTTATTGGGTATATTTAAATAACAGAGTGGATCTTAACATTGACGTAGACTTAACCCCGATGTCTCGTACGCTAACAATCTCTTAATCAGCTGTTAACAGTTGTCAAATATTTTTTTGTATGTGCTTTGGCCAACTGACAGCTGTTAACAGTAGATCAACGTTGATGACATGGTGAGGTGTTTCAATGACTATGTAATAAACTTATTTAACTTACATGCACCGGAAAAGACCATTACAGTCAAAGAAGCGCCTCACCCATGGCTGACGAATAATGTTAGGTTTATGATGAACTTACGAGACAGAGCACACGACCGATACAAGACTACAAAAATCGACACACACAAGCAGTTTTACAAAGACCTCAAACACCAGGTAAATGTTGCTGTTTATAACGAAAAAAAGGCGTTTTTTGATTGTCACATTAATGGACACGTAAATGACTCTAAGACTTTGTGGAAGACTTTGAAACAAACTATACTACCCGCCAAGCGAGACTGTGACTTACCCTCTCATCTACAGGACCCTGACATGATCAATTGACACTTTTTGAATATACCGGGTAACAGTGACGTGACAATTTCTGTCCTAACTTATTTTCAATATCATAGACACTCTGACGCAACGTTTCATATGACTACTATCCGAGAAGACCAATTATTTAAGATTATGAAAAATATCAAAACGTCCGCAAGAGGCATTGACTCTATTTCGATTGACATGTTAATTTTGACACTACCGATATCAGTTGACGTAATTTTGACCATTATTAACAACAGCATTCTAACAAGGACTTACCCGACTGACTGGAAGATCGCCAAAGTGACTCCACTCCCTAAGAAGCCCCATCCTGCACAGGTCTCAGATCTGAGACCTGTAAGCATTCTGCCTTGTATATCGAAGATAATAGAGAGGGTGGTATGTCTCAATACTTGGAGAGGTCAAGTATGCTACCGGCTCTCCAGTCAGGGTTCCGCAAAGGTCGAGGGACTGCAACAGCACTTCTGGATGTGGTAGACAACGTACTTGCAGCGCGGGATGTTGGCAGGAGCACCTTATTAGTATTGCTTGACTTTTCCAGGGCTTTTGACTGCTTAAACATCCCCCTCCTATTATCTAAGATGACCTACTACGGCCTGGACAGGGCCGCGGTAGAATGGTTTGACAGCTACTTGACTGGATGTGCGCAGATTGTTAATCTCCGTAAGACGGACGGAAGCACTGTTTCCCCGGTCCCGTGTCCTTTATCTAGGGGGGTCCCGCAGGTTCGATTTTAGGGCCCTTGCTGTTCATCCTGTATAGCGCCGATATAGTCACGTCAGTTGTTCACTGTGATTATCATCTATACGCAGATGATCTGCAGTTGTATATATCGTGCGATCCAGAGGAAGCTGAGATCGCAGTGAATAAATTAAACGAAGATTTAGATCGGGTAGCAGCATGGTCTCAAAAAAATTGCCTGTCTCTGAATCCAAGTAAATCCACGGTTCCGAAGCTCAAATCGGAAAAACTGCTAATCGGATAGCTCAAACTGGACCTGTAAGCATCCGAGGAGTGCTGATTGAGCAGGTTTACTGAGGCGAGAGACTTGGGTTTGCTTATGGATGGGCAACTCCGCTTTGAGAACCATATTGTCGATGTCGTGGGTAATTGCTTCTATCGTCTTAAGGTGCTGTACAGGATAAGGGACTACCTTAGTGAGACTATGCGGGTCAAGTTATGCGAGTCGCTTGTTTTGTCTAAGCTTAACTACTGCGACGTTGTCTATGGTGGGTGTTTGCTTCGCAGGTCTGAAAGATTGATACAACGTGTGCAGAATGCGTGCGCTCGATTTTGTTTCCGTGTCCCCCCTCGAACCCATGTCACTACGTATTTGAACGACGCGAATCAACTGAAGATGTCTGCACGTCGTAAACTGCACCTTGCTGTTCTGCTTTTCGGTGTAATAAAAACTGAGACTCCGGAATATTTGTTTAGTAAAATCCAATGGTCACGAAACAAATATAAACACAAAATGAGGACAGCAATACCAGCACACCGAACGGCGGCGTTTCGCGGCAGCTTCAGATTCGCGGCGTCTAAATGCTGGAATGACATTCCTCCTCCTCTCCAAGTCCTTACCAGCAAGTATACCTTTAAGGTGAAACTTAAAGGGTATTTGTTGAGTCACCAGAAAATTTAAACTACCTACCTCTTCCAACATGACCTACTATCTACCCATTCTTCCTAAGCACGAGTCAAGTCAAGATATTAAATAGTGTATTTAATTTAATTTGTTATTGTATTCACTGGTATTGTTATTGACCCTAGTATTTAAAGTGTATTTAATGTGTATTAGTTATTAGAATATAGTATATTATATTATGTACGTATATGTATAAGCGTGTGTTTCTATATATTTTGTATATAAGTATGAGTGCGTATTTGTTCCGTTCTGATGCTCCGTGAGTCACCGGAAGGCCCTAGCTGAAAATCAGTGCTTTGGGTGCAAACCCTCAGCAAATACTGAGCTAGAGACCTTTTTTCTGCTGCATCTGCTGCATTTTTTTTTCTTCTCTTACTGTAGCTTCATGTTTCTTGTACTTTTGTCAAATATTTACCTTATTTTTCTGTATTTACTTACTTGTGTTGTTATGTATGTCCATGTGGCGTAAAATAAACCTTTTTTCTTTCTTTCTAATGTGCATTTACATAAAATTTTAGAAGTGACTTCTGGATTTTTTTCTATCGAGCAAAGTTTTTCCAATCGCGTTTTGGAAACAGTCATCCCCTCACACATACGGTCTGTAATACACATTCCAAATTTCTTAAAGTAAAGTTTTTTAATTACACCTAATAGAAAACATCGAAATTTCGATTCACTTACTAAGGGCCCTTAATGATACAAGTTAAATACGAGCCTGTTTGTCCGTTTGTTAGTTTATATTGTTAGTTTATGCTAGACGAACCCTGTGGCGCATCGAACGCCGGCTGTTAAAAAAATTCATTTCTTGTATACCTAATCTTGATATCTTGAATACCTTGATTGGATACCTTGTATATTCAGGCTCTACAACACGGGTATCCTAGTATGGGGCCAGGAGCAATGTATATATGTTGTATGTGCCTGTATATAAATGCTTATGTTTAAAAGAAAATTATATGTAAGAATTTTGCTCTCAACGAATAGAACCGAAAATTAACAAATATAATAATATCTTATCTTATTATGGGTTATTCACTAACTGGACACACATGACTGGACACACCTGTGTCGAGTTGGTTAAATTCAAATTAGTATCATTTATTTTTTCGTCATCTGGACACAAAAAGATTTTCATGTGTGTCCAGATGGTGAAACGTATTTAAATCATTTTAATGTTTTCGTCAACTGGACACACATTCGAATTTTACCCGAATTTATGACGAAGTACAGTCATGCGCAGAATGTTTTCTGTCACAATCATCATCCTCCATCAAACGTTCCACCGCTGGAAACGGGTAATTTTACAATACTTTAACAATAATTTTACTGTAAATAGTACAAAAGTACTAGGGTAGCAGAAGTATGTAAGAGATTGCGGCTAAAATAAAATCTCATGAAAAACATGCGGCTTAGTTTATGGTGCTGCGCAGTATTAAACAGGGTTGTTTACTACTACTACCTACTAACTTTTGTTACCCTAGTACTTTTAACCGCTCTGGACTATATCATAAGTGCGACGGGGCGTACTGGAAACCACTGTGAAGCAAGGAGCGAAGTACTGGGAATTAAAGTAACTCGCAAAGCGACATTATGGGAATCGAGATTCAGGGAATAAAACTTATAATGAAGGTCCTATAGCAAGGAAAAAAAATTGAAACTATCAACATAAACACTATGATCGCGACCATTGTTTGTGGCCAATAATTCCATGAGTGAGACGATTGTTAGCCTGACTGTACCCTTTTCTGCAAAAAAACAGAGTGTGTCCAGTTGGTGAAAACATAAAAAATATTATTTTAGCTTTCACCATCTGGACACACATAAAAATCTTTGTGTGTCCAGATGACGAAAGAATAAACTATACTAATTTGAGTTTTACCAACTCGACACAGGTGTGTCCACTTGTCCAGTCATGTGTGTCCAGTTGGTGAATAACCCCTTATTATCACATATCAGTGAAGATTTAAGTGAAGCCATAAGATAAAACTAGTGTGCCATACAAAAATCAATTAATGATATCGACGCATTAGTTTAATTAGTCTTGCACGAATAAAACGCAGTTCGCAGAAGATTTTTTACCAAAAGATGATGTCAAAATTGTAGCAACAAAAGATGAATGAGTAGACGATGAGGTTAGGAAGTGATGTTGTAGGAACACATTTTTTAGCGCAAAAAATTTAAATGCCGCATTGGTCGAGCCGTTAAGGCGCTTAGATACTAAGAGAGAGGTCGTGGGTTCGATTCCCACTGCAGCTCGCCGTACGGTCGGGGTCTAAAAAATGTTTACCAGTTTTCAAACTTGATTCTTTGTCGCAAGATGTGCATTATAGTCTATAATGCTTTAACAATGTACTTATTATCAGATTTCCGAAGCCTCGATTCTAACAAGTACAGCGCCACCAAGTTATCTGTTCAGGTGGGAAAAATTGTAACTAACTAATTAATTGTAAACCCTTTTCCCCATTTTTTGTTTCACTTATTCACTTACTAAGATTTATAGATATATTTTCATTAAAATTGAAAGACGGGTTAAAATATTCTCATTTTTCTAGGTAAATTTCTTAATTGTTACTATCAAATTCTCCACTAGCGCCGCTATCAACTGAACAGATAAGATGGTGGCACTGTATCTAAATTAATTTCTTATTTTAAAATTATTGCATTTGTTAAAATGACACAGATCAAAACTCTGTGAAAATAGAAAGTTTGAAAATATATTGAATACTATTTTTACCAAATAAATAAAATAAAACCTCCTTGAGGGAGCGAAGAAGGTTTGCTCTACACTTTGACAGGTTGGTACTCAACTCTTTATTTTGAGCTTTATGCTTTAACCACAGATCACCCCCAATTTTTGATATTGGTTTTTAAATATTGGTAAATGTGTCACTGGACGCTGAACAAAAATTAAACATATGATACAAAGGTATATTTATTTATGCAATGAAAGCAAGAATAAGTTAATTCTGAAAACACAGGTTATTTTGTTTATAATTTTATTTTTACAAGTATGTAGGTACCGATATTGCGGATGAGGTCCCATCTACTAATGCATCAGGTTCCGTTAATTATTCCGTTCACTGCTCGCATTATTGTAGTGCTCTAAAACTAAGAAAAATGGCTTTGCAATATCCCAACATCATTTGTATAAAAATATCGATAAAAACTTGAGCACGAAACACTACTCAACACTAGTAGTTTCGCATAATTTTGATAAAAAAAGACAAGTAATACTTATTACCGCAGGTCAGAAACAGACATTTTCAAAAGACATCAACGCGTAGCCCAAGTTCTTTTAATTATTGCATATTAAGAACCAGTATATCTTGACCTTTGCTTCACTAGCAAAATAAAAATGTTTTGCAAGGATTTTACTTACCGGTGGAATGTGATCCCATCTTTTTGGAAGTTAGAAGTCTTAGAAGACTTCCCACACCACTTCACACTACAAAACGGCATTAAAATGTTTTCTTCGGAAAAGATTTTATAAGCATTAATTGTTGCACAGTACGCGCGGGTCTGATAATTGGTCCGGACTGAAGGAGCGCATTCAAGCTTTGTTTCGTGTAGGAGCTATTGAGCCTATGCGTGGTGCGCGTCGTTTGCCCTGTATGCGGAATCTATTGGGGGTGATCTGTGGCTTTAACTAATCAAATCAATACAAATATCGACCTTGTGTCGTATAACTGTCTGTACAATTATGAACCATAAGGTGGTAAACATTTTCAGACCCCGACTGTACATTTGTACAAATAATGAATGGCCTCAGTTTGGGTGTTTTTCAATGTTTGTAATAGGGTAGTTTCCAGGGTCAAAATAATTTAATTCTATTTAGTCCGTATTTTAGATTATAAAAAAATATTGGATACGTATTTTTTCTTTTTTCGATTAAACAAAAAAATAAGAAAGATATAGCCCATTGAAGTTACGTGTGACGTCACTCAGTGCTACAAAATGCAGCACGGCGTGACGTCACACGTAACTTTAATGGGCTATATCTTTGTCATTTTTGGTCTAATTTACAAATAAAAAAATACGTGTCCCTTATTTTTGAATAATCTAAAAGACGGACTAATTACACTTTTTTGGGAAACTAGCCTATTTTCTTTGCCTGGTTAACATAGCACAGAGTATCCTAGTTTGGGACCAGGTCCTAGATTTTGCTAACGCGTGGTAGTACAATTACAGTTGCATGACTGATTTATTTCATAGCCGTTTTAAATCAAAGCGCGCACGCGAATTCTTATTTCCACGCGTCAATGGAATCAAAAACCGTGTCACGTGACCCGACTATGTAATTGTCTTTGAACTGTAATGCACTAACAGAATCGAGGCTCTGGCCGAGTGGGTATGTTGTGTGGGAGTTAAAAAAATCACGTAATAAACTACGAAAATAGTACATCCGTAATGAAGGTCATAACGTCTGAAGAAGTTTACGCCAATTGGGTACTAGACAATGGATACGGAAATTGTTTTTTTTTTTCTCCAGTTGATAAAAAACTAAATTTGACTTATCTCGCTCGATGTAAATTTCGACTAAAATCTCTTTTAACATAGCCGCTTACTTTATGAGAGGCCTGGCATCCATTCAAGATACAGATCTCTAACCTAGTTTAGGCCCCAATCATTCCACAAAATACAACGATTGTGTCATATGTATCACATCTATAATTGTACCTAATTTATAGATAGAGAAATAAAGTCTACGTGCATTGTATTTGTAATTTATTATAAATTGATTGAAACGCACAGCCACTACACGAAAACACAAATTAGACATAAAAACGAAAAACCACCTTTCCACTACATACACACACACACACACACACACACACATACACACACACACACACTCACACACACACACACACACACACACACACTCTCACACACACACACACACACACACACACACACACACACACACACACACACTACACACACACGCACACACACGCACACATATAAACACACACACACACACACACACACGCACGCACACACACACGTGTTTTGTGCACTATCTTTTGGGCAATAAATAATTTATAATAATAAAAGCCACTACAATCAGATAATAGTTTAACTGGAACAGAGCCGTTGATTTTTGTAGCATACTATCATGCCCGACAAATAACTAAAAAAACATACTATAGTCTGTGGTGTGTCTAAATTGCCACCATAGGCAGCTCAGCGTTGTACTGAGGATGTGAAGGTGTGAAGGTGTGTAGGTGTGAGGGTGTGAGGGTGTGAGGGTGTGATGGTGTGAGGGTGTGAGGGTATGAGGGTGTGAGGGTGTGAGGGTGTGAGGGTGTTAGGGTGTGAGGGTGTGAGGGTGTGAGGGTGTGAGGGTGTGAGCGTGTGAGGGTGTGAGGTTGTGAGGGTGTGAGGGTGTGAGGGTGTGAGGGTGTGAGGGTGTGTAGGTGTGAGGGTGTGAGGGTCTAAGTGTATCCGGAATAAAGTTAATAGTGCTTACGAAAGTTTCAGTTCAAAAGCGATGGACTTAGGACCGATTTCTGCACTGAGAATTTTGCTAAGTAATTACTTAACTGTAGTGCTGTCTCGTCAAATTTCTCTAGGAAAGAGTGTGACAGAACGTTTCTTAAGTATTTACTTTGTATAAATTCTCAATTCAGAAATCGGCTAAATTCTTAATTCAGAAATCGGCCCACTGTCTACTGCAGACTCATATTGACTGAGCGGATTTTCGTTCAAGTTTTTGCCGGTCATTATAATATTTCACTTAGCAACTGATGAAGGTGCGATCTTTTTTACTCCGTGCCCTTTTTGTTCGCCATTACTTAAGTGGCGGATGTTCTTTTTTGTTTTCAGCCATGCCCTACCGTAATAAAAAAGTATCTTTGATAAGTATCTTGTAATGTTAATTAATTAGCGATTAATAGATCAAATCAATAAATTGAACGTTTGCCTTGTTGGTCTAGCGGTTAACATGCTTGACTACCTAGAGGTCGCGGGCTCGATTCCCTCTGGATACCGCCGTACGTTTGTGAAATGGTACTCCTTACTATGGCAGAGTATCCTAGTTTAAGAGCAAGGCAAAGATATCACAATCAGGTAAATAATTCCAGGCGAGGTCATTTGAACAAATCGAGTACCGCTGCCTTCAGTGAAAATAGAACTCTAATCAAGCTCATTAACCATTAGACCAAAGAACCAGTCAATTGATCGGAAAATTCCTTAATTTGTTATGTAAAATCTGTTCGGATTGCGCTGTTACCTTGTAAATAATTTATTATATTATTAATTTATTGATACTTTTATTGCAATTACATTTAAAGTATCTATAGACTTTAACGTATATATAGCAGCATTTATGTAGTTTCTCGTGTACAATATAGCAATCGTTCGTAGCCTAGGCTGCCTTAGTGATTTTCAACGATCACTAAGGTTAAGCAACATTAACGGCCCGTTCAGTCCATGGATGGGTCACTGTTTATGACTAATGCTAGTGGCATTTTTCCGAGCGGTTCCGTGCTTCGCAAGGCACGTTAAGCAGTTGGTGCCGGCTGCCGTCGATAGATGGCAGTTGTTAAGCCAAGTCAGAGGCCTTAAGGCGGCTTGAAAACTTCTGACAGTAAGACCAGCCACTAATCTTACAAGCCTCCACCAATCCGGACTTGACCCCCGTGGTGGAGTATGGCCTATATCTTCCTCAGGGAAGAGACCCGTACCCCTCGGTGGGGACGTAATGGGTTGATGATGATGTACAATAAAGAATATTCTTATCTTATCTTCGGAGATCAACTGTACACGTACAGAGCCCAATCCGCGGTGGGCACACGTGGTGATTAAGCCCACACCGTCTCTCTGAGACAACGATTGTGCCCTGCACTGAGACGTATACAGGCTACTTACTTACAACTTACTACAGTCTGTTAGCTTTTAGAATATACCTCGGCTACTATCGGATAGAATCGGATATATTCGTGTAATAGAAATATCGGAACTAATATGACACTTAACTTTACATAACTTTTCAAAATGGTGAAGAAAAGTTTTATACAGAGCAGGAAGTAGTACTACACTCGTGTGCTTTCGGTGAAAACCGAAGCCTACTCTAGAGCCCGAGGTATATTCTAAAAGCTAACTGACTGTATCCTACTTACTTATATTACCTTATAACAAGTCCACATGAAAAATCTTACCCAATACTTTTATATCAATATCGACGAGTTAAATCAATTATAAGTGCTTTTGCCTAAGAGAACTTAAAACGGCCATTATACGCCTGTCAAAGAAAATCCTAGGCTTAAAGGCCGCACCACACATGTATGCATTCACTTAATTAAGTATTACCCATTTTACAACAAGTCGGTGATTATTTTTCCTGTTGCTTTTTTCTCCATTAAATTCGGCCCCAAGGCATCAGGTAACATTATAAGATTGACACTCAACAAACAGAATGTAATTTCTTTACTGATTTCTTATTTCTGACGGCGATGTGCGGGCGCAAAGATACAAACTAAAATAAGCTTTAAATACTTCTTGTTAGAGGCTACAATAACAGCGCAAAAAAAGTCCGGACCCGTGCGGCCGACGAGCACGTCACAGGAACGGACTTAATGCACTTTAAGTTAGAAAGAAAAAGAAACCTTTATTCTAACACATTCATGTACGGTAGACTCTAACTGAATGGGCTTGTTGAGTATGTATTTATTTAGTTTAATAATATAATTACTTTATTCAAGGTCCCTAAATAAATAAATAATAAAAAAACCTAAATAAGCCTGTTGTGGGAGGCGATAAACGGGATGTTATATCATAGTTCGGTTTTAATAATAAATAACTGCTTTAATAATATAAAAGGAAAAATGGAGAAAAATTAGAGTATCTTGACGCCTTGGGTATTCTTTAAGGTAAGATAAGATAAGAATATTCTTTATTGCAAGAAACAAGAGACAAATAAAAGTCCAATTTCTTTTTCTTTTTTTCAATTTTTTTTTTTTTTTAGTTTCTTGCTTGTTAATGATACACAATGACATGATAGGAAGAAAACCTCTAATCTATTAAATTCTTCATTGCACAAAACACAATACAAAGGCGTCCTTAATGTAAATGGCATGTTCTAGTAGTCAACCTTTTATTTTGTGGGTATTTTATAAACTTATTCTATGAACAGATGTAAGGATTATAGTTGTGTGGGTAGTACAAAATACAAAAATACTAAAATTAGACGATACTTCGGGCATATGTTATTCGGCTATTGGTCATTCGGTCTTACGTAGGGAACCCAAATAAACATAATCATTTATAATATATGCTTGCATAAACATTTAATACATACTTACACATTAATATATACTGGCAGCCACGTACAGTCGACCACACATCAAGCTCTACATTTTAGTTGCAAATTTGCTTGTAATGCAACGGAGTAGAGTGCATGAGTGTATAGGATTATCTGCTGTCAACTGTACAATGATGTTATTGAAATTAATAATTAAGATAGTCCTTCAATATACTATGAAAAAAGATGTTCGACAATATTATTATTCTATAGACAGATGTAATGATGATATTCATTCATCATCAACCCATTATGTCCGACCGAGGGGCACGGGTCTCTTCCCTGAGGAAGGTATAGGCCATACACCACCACGGAAACCACCACGTAATGATTATATACTTTTATACTTGATATACTTTTGATATTCTTTTGTTTTAAAAACGCTCAATGACTCAGCCTGCCAAATATGCAGAGGGAGACTGTTCCACAGACGAACCGCAGTCACAGTGAAAAAGTTTGAATATCTAGCTACATTATGTTCGGGGGTGCGAAGTAGAAGGGTCCGGGACGAACGCTGGTCCGTCCGTTCGGAGAAATTCAAAACGTTCCTTTGGGTAAGAGGGGGAGCACTGATTGTGCAGTATGCCACGTAGGATGGTAAGAATATGAACATTCCAGCAGAATCGGTTGTTAAGCCATTTAAGCTGGGCACAAAATTGGGGAACGTGGTCATACTACCCAATCCAAATATGTATATTGGATGCATTAGTAGCTTATAAGTTTATTGAGCAGCTCATGACTTATGACAGGACAGAAGGGATCTACCAGCGTATGCTTGGCTGAAAATGGGAGAAAGTTCTGTAAGCGCTTTCGTAAGTGCGCAAAGGCAAAAATTATCTTGCTTATCTTAGCTGCATGATACATCGGATTGGATGAAGAGACCTCACATCTCTGCGGTAAGGAAAAGGGACATTGCAAAATCACACGGGTGAACGAGAATCCAGATCGAGTCTTGCAACGATGGAGGATATCCTTGCTTGGTTAGGATATTCTTGATAGCACAGGGTATCCTAGTTTGGGACCAGGTCAAGTAATTGTGTTGATGAGAGCCCTACTATATGACCTGTGTTTTCGACGGGTTTACAAGCAGACTGATTATCTATACGAATCGCTTGTATCCCGGCTGCCTGAGTGATCTTAAACGGTCACGAAGTTTAAGCAACATAGGGCGCGTTCAGTGCATGGATGGGTGGACCGTCTATGACTAACGCTAGTGGCATTTTTCCGAACGGTTCCATGCTTCGCTTGCCACGTTAAGCAGTTGGTGCTGGCCGTCGATAGATGGCAGTCGTTAAGCCAAGTCAGAGGCCCTTCGGACAGTAAGACCAGCCACTCGGGCTTGGCCCCCGTGGTGGAGTATGGCCTACACCTTCCTCAGGGAAGACACCCGTGCCCCTCGGTGGGGACATAATGGGTTGATGATGATGATGTGCTTATCATAAAAGGTTAAGCATAGATAACGGCTTTAAAATATAATACAGAACAGTCGTACGCTTATCATGAAAAATACAATTTAATTTATTAATTACCCACTTTGAGTCGCATCGAAGTGTTTACAGCATGTCTGTCGCCAGACTTAAGAGCGCCTATAGATGCCAAAAAATCAATTGGCAATATCTTTCATCATCGCTGAAAACGGATAGAAAAAAAATCCTTGGGTCGGGTCCATTGATCGAGACAGAAATTCATTAGGCACCATCATTCGGAGGTCGAAACATCACGATCGGTAGCGAAAAAAAACTATAAGCAACTAATTACTCTGTTCTGGGCGAGTTGTAACGCTGTGGAGTTGGCGAAAACTTTTCCTTGCACAGAGCTTATGCAGGGCGTCCCACGGCTTCGCCACATGGGGTGAAATTACCTTGAATATTGAATATGGAATATTTTAATGAAAAAAGCATTCATAGATTTTTAAATAATGACATGGTTGAACCGGGAATCGAGCCCTGTCCTACAAATAAAGGGCATATAATATATATTATATAGGCTATATTATAACCCTTAATAAAACTGTGGGTAATGTTTTATTTTCGAATGCATTTTGAGAATTTCGCTAAGTAACTACTTCACTGTGCCGTCTCGTCAAAATATTTTTATTTTACTTTGTCTTTATTTAGGAACAAACAGTCATTTAAATCCTAATATCAATCGTAGCTTATGATAAAATAAGTAAACGTCTAGTTTTTCATAATTGAAATATAAAATAAATAAGATAATATGACATCATTAGGAGAAGATCTCCGACTTAGAAGTTACAACTATAAAAACAAAGACAGAAAAAAACCAAACATGTACAAACGTTGACAAAACAAGACGGAACGTTACTTATGTATGTATTTAATTAGTGAAATTCTCAATCCAAAAACCAGCCCTCAATCCTTGTTCATCGCTTAAGGAAAGTTATCGTCAGCTCCACAGTTTCTAAGGTCCGTTCACATGCATGCCTTGCTCTGCCTAATTTTATTACTAGGCTGATATTGTTATGGCATTACGTCATGTGGGTGCGTGAGGATACGCGGCTGTCAGTCGGTATAAAACAGGTCAACGGAGGACGGTATATCACAGTTCGCAATCAGCTCCCATCACCACTCAGCTGGCTTTCGGGTTTCGGAGGATCACCCAATTGTTTTAGAAACACACAAAAATGAAACTGGTAACTTTTTGGAGTTCTTTGAAAATTATCGAAGTCCTATTGAGGTTTCAAAATTTAATTTGTGATTTAACTTTGAAGTGGCAATAGTATTTTGACGTTCATACAATATTTCGGGTTCAAGAGGCTTGACGAAAACAGCGTGATTATTTTAGCAAATTTTGAAATTTGGTCACACATTATTTGCCTCAAACTGTTATCCTAAATTAATATCTCTAATTTTGAAAACGTCTCTCCTTGGCGACTAATTAGACAAGAGCTTGTCACAACCTTGCCAATGTCAAAACTCTCGCAAATGGGCAGGACGTGCTTCCAAGACTATCATACGAGCGCAAAACAATGCCAAAAGTTTAGTGTCCTCGCAAAACAATGCCAGAAACTTAGTGTCCTAGTGACACAGATTTGAGTCTTAAGTTTTAAGATTACAACAATTCTTACCGTCATAAAGCTTGTAATAGGCAAAGGTACTGAATGGTCACACGCATCATAAGTAGATGATTAAAATTATTGATAGTAATTTCTTTTTGATCCCAATGGTTTGTAAGACCCACATAATGTTATACTGACATTAATGTTACATCAATCTTTAAATTCCAGTTCATCATCGCTGCCACCCTTGCCGTCGCCTCCGCGGCCCGATTGGAGCATCTGGAGCGTGGTTACCTGCCCCCAACCTCCAACTCCATTGGCCAAGGCAATGGGTTCGGAGGCAGCCAAGGAGGCAGCAGCAATGGCTTTGGAGCCAGCAATGGCCATGGATTTGGAGGTGCTGACGCCAGCGCCCAGGCCGGAGGCTTCAGCGCCGCTACTGTGAACCAGTACCTCCCCCCTGACCACGAGCACGGCCAGGCCGGTTTCGGTGGATCCAACGGTAAGTTGTATTTATATTAGCAAAGGAAAAAACTTTTTTGGCGCGATGCAGGATTTCGGTGTAAGTTTCGTGAAGTTACGTTTCAAACATCTAATTTTGAGAAAGATAACTTTTTTATGACGTTTCGTCAGTACGAGATCCACCAAAAGGGTTGCTTAATTCAGGATTTTATATATCAGTATCCAAATATCTGGTGTGTTTAAAATGTCGATTGCACATTGAGGTATTTGTTAGGGTTCTGTACCCAAAGAGTAAGGGACCCTTTTAGTAAGACTCCACTGTCCGCCTGTCTGTCTGTAACTCACGAACCGTGATAGCTAGACAGTTGAAATTTTCACAGATGGTGTATTTCTGTTGCCGCTGTAACAAAAAATATAAGTTTCATATAACAAACGTGCTTTTTTGCTGATTTTTGCTCGATGGATGGATGTTTGATGTTTACATGTTTGTGACGTAGTATCCACGACACAGGGTATCCTAGTGTGGGGCCAGAAACAATGTAAACGCTGCAACAGGTAAACGCTGGAAATATTCCAATGAAAGAAGAAAAATGTTTACTATACCAACAAGGCACATTACTATCATCATCATCCACAAGAAGTCCACTGCTGGGCATAGGCTGGACAATACATATCACAGATACAAAAAAAAAAGACAAATAACATTATGTAATAATATGTAACGCAACAGACAAATAAAACAAATAAATTAAAACAAAACTGTTATAGGTACCTATTACAGTCTGTGATATATCTAGGTAGCCACAAAAGACAAAATGTATAGATAATCGTACGGAACCCATTGTGCTCTAGTCTGACTCGCACTTGGCTGGTTTTTAATTTGATTACTTCATTATGATAAAACATTCAAATCCGGTGACGGCTCTTACAAAAGATCGACCTTAAAACGATCAATATTGCCTCATATCCGGTTACTTCGGAAAAATTCAGTATATCATTTTGGCCCTTATTAACGACTGGCCTTTAATACGGTACTTGATACCAACAATAAATTATTTGAGATGCTCGATTAAAACAAAATTTACAAAATGTTTCGGAAAATGTTTTAATCATTTACCAGTTATTACAATTTTTAAATAGATGAAACTTAAAAAAGTGCTTTAAAATGTGATGTCACAAGCAAGTATTTTCATACAAAATTCCGTTTTAAAAGTAACTCATTTGACATTTTGTCAAATACCCAATTGTTGATTAACCTTTTATTTCCACTCATATGTGTCCTCATAGATTATAAAGCTTAATGATTTATCATGAAAACAAACATCTAACTTAATCGAACGTGTGGATTCATAAACCTTAGCATTAATTGAGAAGTAATGGGAACTACAGAAATAAACCTTTTTAGTTGAAACTAAAAGCGATGTCCATTGAGAAAATAATTCATATAATATTGCTTTTGAATTTGTGGCCAAGGTCCATCTGAGATTAGGTTTCCCAAACTGACTGGTTAGTTTTACAACATCTAATCTAATCAGCCCGTAAATAGAGCCCACTGTTGGGTATAGGCCTTTCTCTTTCACGCCAACCCATCCGGTCCAGTGCTAGTCTCGTCCAATGTTTCCCAGCCGCTTTCACAATGTCGTCGGCCCATATGTTTACAACACTTAGACAAAAGTTATAATGTAGATCATAGCGGTTCTACTAAATAAATAATAAAAAAAACTCACGTCTGTTATCCCCGAGAGGGTAGGGAGAGGCACCAATCACTAAACTGGGCCCACGTTTTGCCGAGTTTATTAGGTCCCAAACGTGACAAGTGGCAAGCCTGTCGCCGTTATCCGGGCACAATTTATTAGCGAATGGTGTTGCTGTACAAACAAACAAATGTATGTAACTAAAAGTCATTATTATGTACCGTGGTTTAAAACCGAGAAACTCATGATCGAGAAGCAAGGGTCAACCCCACTACGCCACCATCGCTTATAAATAAATAAATAAAATAAATATCTTCCACACAACACAATCATTTGACCTGATCCTAAACTAGGATACCCTGTGCTATGGTAACCAACCAAGGACATTACAAACATGGAAAAACACCCAGACTGAGGCCATTTGTACAGTCACGAGCAATAATATGTATACACTGTCACATTTTCTAAACATCTTAACTTAAAACTATCTAGAAAAAAGTTTACTACAATTGGTCCTAAATTATGTAACCAATGGTTAGATAATTTAGGACAAATTGTCGTACACATGTGCAGTACAAAACAAAAGATGTACGTCGTACAAAATGTGACAGTGTATACATATTATTGCTCGTGACTGTACAAATGTACGGCGGTCACTTATGGGAATCAAACCCGCGACCTCTGTCTTTGTAGGTGAGCGCCTTAACGGCTATACCAACAAGCAATTGTAATCACTAACTAGATCATAGAAACGTAACAATTTATAAATGAAAGCAAAGAGCTTCCAGCAAACTTGATCGATAACCCTATGACGTCTAGCAGTAAACATTTACGCATATTTTTATATATTAAACACATTGACCTACCCTTGTATGCTGACAAAATATATAACAAAGCATAACATTTACATACATGCACATACATTGCTTCTGGCCCCACACTAGGATACCCTGTGTCGTGGGAACCAGAAACAGCGACGTCACAAGCAATTGTAAACATCCAAGACCTGGGTTTCTTTGTTTTTGTCCCCAGCCGGTATTCGGGATATTTTTTTTTGTTTTTAACATACCTAAGGCAGATACGTAGATAGAGAACATACGTAATAACTAAAACTCACATATTCACATGTTTGTGATGTCTTTGCGTGGTACACAGGTAAAAAAATTGGTAACCATATAACATTATCACTTCTTCGAATCCCAAACTAAGACATAATTTGGAATATTGGAACAAGTGATAATGTTATATGGAAGTTATTTATTTATTTTAAAAAACACCTCACAGGATTACCAATCACTAACCTCTAATTATAACACCTTTCCCAGGCAACTCCTTCGGAGCGTCCCCGAAACAGCAATACGGCGCTCCCCAGCAGCAATACAATCAGCCCCAGCAGCAATACCAACCCCAGCAGCAATACAGCCAGCCCCAGCAGCAGTACAGCCAGCCCCAGCAGCAATACAGCCAGCCACAGCAGCAATACAGCCAGCCCCAGCAGCAATACAGCCAGCCCCAGCAGCAATACAGCCAGCCCCAGCAGCCTCAAGCCTCCTTCGCCCGCAGCCAGCAATACTCAGCGCCTCAGCAACAGTACGGTGCTCCATCTCAATTCGGTGGTGCCTCCAGCCAGTTCGGAGCACAGCAGCAGGGCCAAAACCAGTTTGGATCCTCCCTGGGAGCTGCCGGTCGCCAGTACTTGGCCCCTAAGTCTTCCAGCTCCTCCCAAAACATTCCGCAGCAGAGCTTCGATGAACAGACCGGTTATCACTATTAGGACGCCTGAATGTTTGGGTTGAAGATGAGACGCTCAATTTTTGTACATGCCATTTTTGTTGTATATTTTTTTTGTAAATGAATTTTAAATGTGTTCTATAAATATATATAAATGCTTTAGAGATGTATATTATCTGTGAAATAAATATTTTCTGCTTTAATTTGATTTCTTATTCTATTGCGGTCCTATGAAAAACTACAAATTTTCGTAGTTAAAGAATAATTTATTGCAGGTACATAAAATAAAGTATAACAAGACGGCAGCCTTATCACTAAAAGTGATATCTTCTATTCCACCTCTGGGTGTACTAATACACTGATGAAGAGAATAGATTAATATACACGATAGGGCTATGTCCAGCAATGGTTTAGTATAGCCTGATGATGATGATGATGATGATGATGACACGATAGAGATAATGCTCCCTTAGAAGTAAAATCAAAATGTGTTTATTCCACGTAACACGTAAAGTGAGATTTAATTAACGTTACAAAAAACCAATTTAAAAGGAAGTTTAGATAAGTTTAGGTGCTTTATAAACCTTTTATAGGACTGAGGTATGTACTTACTTACGCATACAACGAGGATAAGGGACTGTTTGGAACTAAGCTAGTGCTGATGGAGTTAAAAACTACTTCCTATAAATAAAGTATCTTTTTACAAATTCGCGAGCATTTATTAAAGTGCTTCAAAACATAGAGCACCATTCAATAAACGTGATCAAGTGTACATTTCGTAAAAAGCTTAGCTAAATTAATTGCCTTGTTTTAGTACACATAATTTTCTTATTAGCGATATTATTGATAAGAATCATAAATTTAATCGTCTCAAGTCGTGGCTACCACAGGCCAATTAATTAAAATGGGTTTTCGTAGATTCTTTGGTAAGAAATCTAAGGCTTGAATCAATTTTTATAGCGCTTAGAGGCAAAAAACCTATAGTCAAACAAAAAACAGCTTTTAGAATATACTTCGGGCTCTAGAGTAGGCTTCGGTTGTCGCCGAAAGCACACGAGTGTAATACTACTTCCTGTTCAATGTCCTGACTGACTGATTCACTCACTCATCAACGCCCAGCCCAAGCCCTTAGGGGGCGAAAATGGTTGCCGAAATTTGCATGGGATATATAAAGAATGTTGTCCAATTTTCTTGAAACTTAAATTAAGTACCTACTCTTCAACACAATTGATTGAACACGTGTTTCGCCGTTTTTCTAAATTCAACCCTTAAGTGAGTGAACCGGGTTGCAAAATTTTGAACCAAAGTTCACGCGGACGGAGTCGCGGGCGAAAGCTAGTACAAAATAAACCTTACCTTATTGCAATATAATCGGTTTTTGATTGCTCAGTTGAGGGGTATAACATAACATAACATTTACATACAGGCACATACATTGCTTCTGGCCCCATACTAGGATACCCTGTGCACACAGCACAGGTAACAAAGTAAATTAGATAAAATTATTGTAAGATACAATGCATACATTTTCTGTGAGTTTATTTTATTAATAAACAGTTGCTTTTATGTTAATTTTATTGTAAAATTACTTAGTGTTGGGTACAAATATTTTTTTCATATTATAAAAGCTAACAGACTGTACACCTGCTGCCGGTACTTCAGCTAAGCAGGCTATATAGTACTAGCTGTTGTCCGCGACTACGTCCGCGTGGGCTTTAGTTGAGTAAAGAGTTTGCAAATAAGATAGGGATACTTTTAGCGCATGCGAAAGAGCTTTCATACTAACTTCGCATCATCCCTTAAGGGTGTAAGAGGGGCTTACCCCCTTAAGGGATTATTTTCGAAAAACTATTTTACACGTTTTTCATGACTTTCAATGAAAGACCTTCATGCTGAATTTCATTCGAATAACTTCAAAAATGGCTAAGTTTCATACTAACATTGCACCCCCCTTTTATCCCCTTAAGAGTTGATTTTCGAAAAACTATTTTACATGTTTTTCATAACATTTAATGAAGCACCTTCATACTGAATCTCATTTGAATAAATTCAGAAACGGCAAAGTTTCACATTAAGTTTGCACCCCCCTTTTCCCCTCTTAAGGGATGATTTTTGAAAAAATATTTTACACGTATTTCATGATTTTAAATAAAGAACCTTCGTACTGAATTTCATTTGAATAACTTCAAAAACGGCAATGTTTCATACTAACTTTGAACCCCAATTTTACCCCCTTAGGGGATGAATTTTCAAAAATCCTTTCTTAGTGCTCCCCTACCTTACAAAAGGAACCCCTGTGCAAAATTTCAAGTTTCTAACCCTTATAGATTAGGCCCTGCGTTGATATGTCAGTCAGTCAGTTAGTCAGCTTCTCCTTTTATATATATAGATATACGTCCCACTGGGCCTATTGTCTCAGAGAGAGAGTATGGGCTTTATCAGCACGCGTGCCCACCGCGGATTGGCGATTTCAAGCGCTGAGGTATGTGAATAGCTCAGACATTCTGATTTCCTCACGATTTTTTCTTTCACCGCGATGGGTATTGATACTTTAGCTTCACAAGTCACACCCGAGCCCACTGCCGCAGAAGTCCTGCCAATACTAAGTATTCGTATTGGCAGGCATTCGTAGCAACCTTAAGTCTTAAGGTCCCTGTCGTGGGACTGCGACGAGGAGGACATCATCATCATAACTTCACGATGTACAAGTACATAACTCAGAAAACAAAGTCACAGGTACATGCCCGCTCTGGGAATCAAACCTGGGTCTTTCGGTTCCTACTCTATTGTATTGAAATTTAAAAAATGCGTTCGTTTTATGTTAGTACTCGTATATTTTTTTAAATTAAAATATTTTTAATCACAATAAAACAAAATGTTTACTACCAAAATTAATAGACTTTGTGGAAAAGAAGCTAACAAAGAAACTCCACATTTATTATTTTCAAAACAGTTATAACTTCATTGCTAACACAAAGGATCCGGGAACTTGACAAACCAAGGCCTTTGGAAATTTCAAGCGCACAAGGCGGTATGTTAACGCCCAGATACTTTCTCAGGTTTCCTTACGATGTTTTCCTTCACGGTTACCGAGTGGTAGCGCTTGACTTGACAAACGTATGCAACTTAGAAAACAAAGTCTCACAACCTCCCGAAACTGAGGCTGGCGCAGTAGGTGAATTCTACTCGTAATTGTCGCGGTCATTTTCCTCGAAGTTCTCAGCGCAAAAACTGTTTTTTTTTGTTTATTGGTTGGATTAATTTTTCACTTTTACATATTCTAACAATGACTGCATATTATCAATAAGAATTATTAACTTCATTCCGGATACACTTACTTGACTTTTTGTCGGAAGAGTCCGACCAGGTCAGAGACGAGCAACAGCCGTCGCGAGCTCCGTCTCTGCTCACCACGATTAAGCTCTGCGAATCAGAGCGAAACCGGTCGCACTCTTCTGACAAAAAGTCGAGTAAGTGTTTCCGGAATTAAGCCGCTTCCAGCCGGTCATTCTGGAAATCCATGGAGGAGGCCTATGTCCAGCAGTGGACTCAGTGAGTCATCATTTAGCCACAAGAAGTGGCTAAATGATGACTCACTGAGTTCAACCCATAACAGGAGTAGTGTAATCCTGGCCCCCTTGCTAGGATACCCAGTATGGAGGAAACCTCTGGCGAAACGGACATTAATTTTGGTTGTGAATAGGGTTCTGAGGATTAGAAGGAAAAGAATAAGAACTAAGGAACACAAGACGAGATTAAAAGAAATTAAAAACCAATTAAAAATAGTGAAAAAATAAAAAAGTTATCACGAAGGTTAAGCAACATAGGGCAGGTTCAGTCCATGGATGGGTGACCGTATTCCGTGCTTCGCAAGACACGTTAAAGGTAAGCGTCGGCAAGAGTCTGCCGCGACCCAGCAGCCGCTGCTCGGCAGTCGCTGCCGGGCAGTCGCCGCACTGCTTTATAGGGATTTGTATGACACACCGTCCGATGCAGGCGGCTGAGCGGCGCGGCCGGGGGGCGTGGCCTGCTCGCGACCTCGGCCGCGCCGCCGAGCCGCTCCCGTAGCAGTATGGCAGCGCTGCTCGCTCGCTTTTAATGAAGAAAACGACGAATATTTAATTTTAATGGAGCTTTTTGCTAAACATCCAGCGCTTTATGATTATAACTGTCTTCCTCAGCTCTGGACGTATACAATAAATCGATTCTACTCCTCTTTGATGAAAGTAAAATCATCATTATTTCATAATCTGCTTCTTCTTTTTTTTGCTCCACAAGTATTCGCTTTCGTATAATTAAATTGTCAGACTCGTTATCACATCACACTAATATTATAAACGTGAAAGTTTGTGTGTGTGTTTATATGTTTGTCAGTCTTTAGCGCTGAAACGGCTGGACGGATTTTAATAAAATTTGGTATGTAAGTAAGTAAGTAAATTATTTATTTGATACTTAAATCTTAATATCTAACAATACAATTTTGAAACATAGTTGAGTTGAAACATAGATTTGGCATCAAATTGGTCTCCGCTCAGCATCATGTCGTGGCCGATAGCGACCACGACGCTGGTTTTCAGCGGTTACCATTTACGGCACAAACAAAGAAAAAGAAACTAAAATACAAATACCAGTATAAAGAAGAAATTAAAACAAAAAGAAGGAGCAACTTAAGTAGCGCTCACTGTATATAAACTGTAAAAAAAAATATCCCATTTATCTATATTAGAATTCCTATAAATAGTAACGTGTGTAAGTATGTGTGTGTATAAATTTAATGTGTGTGGTTGTTAAGTGTGTGATATATATTAAATCTAGTTAAAGGGCATTTTGCAAGTTGAGAAGATACTTCTTGTGCTTCAATTTGAAAGAGTGCACAGATTGGCTATTTCTAATTGGTGGAGGGATGTTATTCCAACACTTTGTGGCGTTATATCGAAAACTACCACGAAATGCAGCTGTGCTATGTCTTGGACAAACCAATCTCAAAGGTCCACGCTGTCGTGCCGAGAAGCTGAGCTTGTTATGTAGATACAGCGGGTCCTGCGTTTTTATGATGCCAAAAAGTAAGGAGGAAAAATGCAGTGCTCGACGCGATTCCATATTCAACAATCCTCCTTTTTTCAGATAGGGGGTTACATGGGCTCTGTATGGAATGGTGTAACAGAACCGCGCACAAGCGTTCTGGACCCGCTGTATGAGCTTCTTGGTCCGGACCAAAAGACATCCACCTATGACCGCATCGGCATAGTTCAGCTTTGACAAAATCAATGACTCGCAGAGATAGATCCGCATATCAACATTCAGATGTGGCCGAATTCTGTATAGTACTTTTAAACGATAATAACAGTTTTTTACGTTATCCAGAATATGTTTCTCGAACCTCAGCTTGTTATCCATGAGGATACCTAGATTTCTCGCCTCGTACACCTCTTCAATATCTATGCCTTTTATACTTAGTTTAGTAAAAGAGTCATGAATCCGGTTAATTTGATGTTTTGTCCCTATTACAAGAAATTTAGTTTTAGATGGATTCAAAACTAAGCAGTTTCTGTCTGACCACTCTGATACGTGTTCTAGGTTTTGATTTAATAAACTAACCGCAGTAGCCGTATCGCTGGGCCTAAAAGACTTGTATAATTGCAAATCGTCGGCGTATAGATGTTATTGGCAATTTTTTATGCAATTTATTATATCCGCGCTATACAGAACGTACAGAATAGGTCCCAGAATCGAGCCCTGTGGCACTCCTCTATTGACAGGGCGCGTTTGTGAGTATTTTACTTTACCCTGAACATCACTAAGCTCTACCTTTTGATAGCGATCACTCAGGTAGCTAGAGAACCAGTTCACTGCCGCGCTGTCGAAACCATAGTACACTAGCTTAGACAGAAGAAGTGTTATATTTATGGTGTCAAAGGCTCTAGAATAATCCAGCAACGTTAGAATGGTTCCCTCTCCAACATCTTGTCCAGCCAAAACATCATCAACCACATCCATCAAAGCCGTCGCTGTACCTCTACCCTTTCTAAAACCCGATTGCTTTTGAGGTAGAATGTTGTTGGCACCCAAGTATTCCGTCAATTGGAAGCTTATTACTTTTTCTAACACTTTAGATAGTAATGGTAAGATACTGACAGGTCTGAGATCTTTAAGTTCCTTTGGAGAAGTGATTTCCGTTCGATATGGAGTTAGCCGATACCCTGGATTAAAACATAGGCTACGTTTTACCGCGGGGGTAAAACGTAGCCTATGGTATTCCTACGGGAAAATCGATGAACCGCGGGTAACACCGCGGGGCACAGCTAGTTTTTAATAATCCGCAACCGAATCGCACAAGCACTGACTCCTATGTGACAATGCACGTGGCAGTCGGCAGTCGCCGCCCGGTCGCGCCTATCCGAATGCTTACGGCGGCGCTGCCCAGCAGTCACGTTCGGCGGCGGCGGTCGGTCGCGACGGCCGGGTCGCGGCAGCGTCTTGTCGAATGCTATCTTAAGCAGTTGGTGACGGCTGCCGACGATAGATGGCAGTCGTTAAGCCAAGTCAGAGGCCTTAGCGCGGCTTGTAAACTTCTGACAGTAAGACCAGCCACTAGTATTACAAGCCTCTACCTTCCTCAGAGAAGAGACCCGTGCCCTTCGGTGGGGACATAATGGGTTGATGATGCAAGTGTTCTCTATCTCTATCTATCTATATTAGATAAAGCTAGTTAACAATTGTAGGGATAAAATTACTTGCTCCGTGTGTGAATGTAATAGGTAGTGGATTAACACTCACTTTCGTTCAAAACTTGAATCATAAGGTGCCTATTCTAAAGATCGTGATAACGTTGTTGCGATTGCCACTTCCAATATTATTATGTGTGATTTTTAACTACTTTTCAGTATAGACGAATAACTGTTTTATTCAAACACTAAAACCTGTAAGTGAATATGTTTTTATTTACAATATCACGTTTTAAAATATCAAAATCGTGTTATGAAAGAAAATAAGGATTTTTTGTATTGAGTATTGAGCACGAATATGGAAGAAAAAAAATCAAGAGAATGCACATATCGGGATTGGTATTCGCAGCAGTGAGTTAGGGCCGGTTTCTGAATAGAGCATTTCGCTAAGTAACTACTTAACTGTGATGCTGTCTCGGGTAATTTCTCAGAAAAGGGCGTGACGGAATGTTACTTAAGTATTTACTTAGTAAAATTCTCAATTCAGAAACCGGCCTATAGCTACGAATAACTCACTTAAGTAAATAACGTGGAATGTTCACTTAAAAGTTTTACATTGTTAAGTTGGTTTAAAAAGGTATCTTAGCGCATTAACCCCCGGTTTCTTGAACGCTAACTGTCTGTTAATCTATTGTCAGTTGGCAAAAGTGCATACTAAAACGAACTGACAGCTGTTAACAGTAGATTAACATCGCTCGCTCGTAGCCTGAGCTGCCTGAGTGATCTTAAACGATCAATAAGGTTAAGCAACATACGTCGCGTTCAGTTCATGGATGGGTCACCATTATATGACTAACGCTAGTGGCATTTTTTCCGAGCGGTTCCGTGCTTCGCAAGGCACGTTAAGCAGGTTGGTGCCGGCTGCCGTCGATAGATATCAGTCGTTAAGCCAAGTCAGAGACCTTAGGGCGGCTTGAAAACTTCTGACAGCAAGACCAGCCACTAGTCTTACAAGCCTCCACAAATCCGGACTTGGCCCCCGTGGTGGAGTATGGCCTATACCTTCCT
Organism: Yponomeuta plumbellus; assembly: GCA_947310845.1. NCBI lineage: Eukaryota > Metazoa > Arthropoda > Insecta > Lepidoptera > Yponomeutidae > Yponomeuta > Yponomeuta plumbellus. Next base: position 3,131,101 of record OX371210.1, read on the forward strand.
CAGGGAAGAGACCCGTGCCCCTCGGTGGGGACATAATGGGTTGATGATGATGAATGATGAACAGCCTGTTATCGTTCGAGAAACCGGGGGTCAGTCTGGTAATAGTATCACAAAGTAGCTCTAACAAATATCCATGCGGTTCAATAGCGTCATCGAGAGGAAAAGACCTATCTTTTTCTAACAGATATTTTTTTCAAAAATAGTCTGTACAAATTCTCAAGCGTTTTGACGCCGATTTTTAAAACAAACAGGAAACCTAGAATCACAAACCTGGGATTACATAGCATTTGTGCAAAAATTGTCACGACAAAAATATGCGGTTTACTCAACAGCGCAGTTCCGAGAATAGCACCCCGCTTTTCTATGAAAGGCATTGACCTTTACCTAGCGACCTTGGTTTACTGACATTGAAAGCGCTCGTCTTAGTTGAGGAAAGCTCCGCGCGATGGCGCCAGTGGGCGATAAATTCAAGCGCTATAAGTAAGTTTGGCTGTAATATGAGAAAAAAAAATTTTTCTTCTGAAGATAGCGAAGAGCGCTTCCTAAACGACCTCTGTGGCGCATCGGTTATTTCATATGCCTACCATGCGAGAGGTCTTGGATTCGGATCCCGGCTGGGGTAAACAAAATCCCAGGTCTTGGACACTTACATGTTTGTGATTCACGGTGAGAACCATCTCACGACACAGAGTATCAGAGGGCCAGAAGCAATGTATAATGTGCCTGTTTATGAATATATAAAAAAATGTTTCATCATCAGCCCACATCCGTCCACTGTTGGGTATAAGCCTTTTCCCCTTCAAGCCACATCTCGCCGTCTCTCGCCATTCGCATCCATGGGCCCCCCGCTAACCTGGGCCTCAATTCTGTTAGTGCATTACAGTACGATGACAGATACTCGGTCTTGTCACGTGGCGTGTTTTTTCATACCATTGACGCGTAGAATTATTCATTTACGTGCTTGCTTCGACTTGAAGCGGCAAAGAAACTAAGTCAGCGTGTTCATACAGTTGTCATTGTACTACAATGCATTAGTAGAATCTAGACCCTGGTCACATCATACGATCATCAGGCTATTGGTCTACCATCTGACCGCCGTCCGCTTTTCGGCCGCCACTCCGTTACTTTGTTTACTCTTTGAAAAGTTATAGTCACATTACCACTCGCCCTGAAGAAAAACATCGTGAGGAAACCTGAATGTCTGTGGTCTTCTCATCCTTCAGCACTTGAAATCGCCAATCCGCGGTGGACACGCGTGGTGATTAAGCCCATACTCTCTCTCTGAGAGAAGACCTGTGCCCTGAAGGAGGGCTATGCTCGGAATTTCTCTACGAGACCGAATCAGAAATGATGAGATCCGTAGACGAACGAAAGTCGTCGACGTAGCCCAGCGGATTGGTAAGTTGAAGTGGCAGTGGGCGGGGCACATAGGACGCAGAACTGATGACCGATGGGGCCGAAAAGTTCTGGAATGGAGACCACATTATCGGCTAGCGCAGCGTAGGAAAACCAGCCACAAGATGGACAGAAGACCATTTGCTCTCATCCAAGTGTCACTAAGACACTGGGTGCAAGCCGCTTCCAACCGGTTTTTTTGTAAATGCATAGAGGGGACCTATGTCCAGCAGTGGACTTCTTGTGGCTGAATGATGATGATGATGATTTTGTCAGTCCCGATGGGCGGAACATGTACAGGACATATTTCATATAATTATCTCAAATCTGACAAATAAATAATCTTAAGCAACAAAAGCGTAGCAAAATATAAAAAATAGACACATTGAATAGAAATCAAAAATTCCAAAACTAGTTTCGTGAAATGGTCAATAATTAGCTTAATAAAATTTGCCATCGCCCGCTCTCTGTTTATTGTTCAAAATCTTCCTTAGGCTAGCTGGAAGAAAGTTCTTTTGAAATAAATAACCTTTGTAAGTGTATCGACACTTACCTGTTATTTATTATTTTCAAAATAAATTATAAAAAATAAGTAGCATGGCAATTGGTCATCACGAACGCCTAAAAAGGATTATCCATTTCTTTGCGACATTTTTGTCCCATCCTATGGTGCTTTACATATTCTTAGCACCCCACACACGCAGCTAACAAAAAGACAGACGCCTGCGGCGCCCGGTCATTAAATCCCGTGTAAACTGTCAATTACAAGCGCAATGCGGTACAAAAAATATCATTAGCCCATTACTACATTGCATGCAACACGAGCCAGTAATGATGCATACTTGTTGGCCAACAAACAATGGAGATCGGCGACGTGGCCTTGGCCCGATATTTACCTTTGAGACGTTAGCCGAATGTGACTGAAAGTTCGTTGGAGGATATAGATCATATTTAGCTTCAAACGTTATTATGTTGCTCAAATTGACTGTCCACAACAGCCTAGTCAACTAAATATCTATGTTCCTAATAAATTAAGGCGAGTAAATCCAGTATTTCATCTGGAAAAAAGTGTCATCTAGATATAGGCAAAACTCAAACAAAAAATAAGCTGGTGAATATTGGCGATCTTAACAATGTTTAACTCATCGGTTCATAGTTTGAGGCTAAAACTCAGTGCAGTTTTTTCAGTTCTTAAAATATAGGTATACTTTTTTCTCAAATGTAGTGTTAAGATAGTTTTTAGGCTGTCAGTTGTGTGCTTACTTAAAAAGTGTTTCTACGAGTAATATTCGAGACTTATAATAAAATTGGCCTTCGGCCATTTTTATCTTTCAACATTTTCATTAAGGGCTAAGGGCAAACTGGATGCCGGCTTGAGTTTTTCACCTGGCTTTGATAATATACCTACATTTATGTAGAATAGAATAAAACGTGCTGGTACCTTTTTTTTTAGTAAGTTCAATGTCTGAAATATTGTAAACGAGATGAATGAAAGAATGTCCGAAATTATTATGTCGCTTATTGAATCTTAATTTTATTGTATGTCTAATTTATTAGTTATTATTATAGTTAGGTACCTACTATTTATAAAACGCAATAGTTGATAGTGTAATGTTTTACAATTTAAATAGATAAAAGGTAATACTATAATAGTGAAGGTAGAATTCCAGTCAGTATTATATAGTTCCCGACTGATCTCGTCAAAGTTAGCTGAACGGAATTTTTTTGTGTATTTTGTACTGGTTTTTAATGGTTTCTGGTAGTCCAAATGCAAGCTTATTTCAAGTGACTAGGGCCGATTTCTGAATTAAGAATTTACACTTAGTAAATACTTAAACTAAGTAACGTTCTGTCACGCTCTTCTAAAGAAATTTGACGAGACAGACCACTATACCTTACTACACAGCGAAATTCTCAATTCAGAAAACGGCCCTTATGATTATGACACCATAATACCTTGCAAGTAAGTGGATGAGCGCTCTGCTTAACAGAGCAACATTTACTACTGATTATAAGGTCAAGTATTTTTAAACGAATGCGTTCATTAATTAATTCCTTATTTAGTATGACTATGTTATTTGATGAAACCTAAAACACAAACATATACATACAGGCACACACATTGCTTCTGGCCCCAGACTAGGATACCCTGTATCGTGGGAAGCAGAAACAGCGACTTCACAAACATGTTACACATGCAAGACCTGGGTTTTTTTGTCCCCAGCTGTTTGCACCTGGGACCTCTCGCATGGTAGGCAGATGCACTAACCGCTGTACCACAGAGGTCTTCAGGGAAAGCATCTTCGATTGAGTTATTTTTATAATGTCAAAGTCATCATAAAATATTGTTTCAAAATAAATCAATTATAGTTTTTTTCCAAACATTTTGTAGATTGACATATTTTTGAGAAATCTTTGCAAAATTGCCATTTTGAAATCCTACATTCTAATGGTTTTTATCGATATTTTCAATTTCAACAGTAGGTTTTTTTTGTGTTGTGTTGCTTATAACAGTACCGGCGACAGTGACAGAAGAAAGAAAAATACGAAAACTTTGAATAAAGCAGTTTATATTTTATTCATAGAATAAATAATAGTTCGTTGCTCTCGCGTAACATTCGTTCCTTTATGACTAAGAAGAGTAAAATACAAATTTACGTTGACATACTAGATTGACAGTCATTTGTCAATTATCAAACTGACAGATGACATGCTTTACATTCTAATTTTATCACATCTTTACTGAGTTTAACCTAGCTATTTATCGCTAGTATATCAAAATATACAAAGTATTAAACATTAAATTATTGCTAAGGAGAAGATCCAACATATTTTTAAACTTTCGACCAGAAGTTAGCATTAACTGACGTTTATATTAAACTTGCGTTTTAAGGCGTCTATTGACATTTTATTACATTCAAATATAAGTCCGTTTTACTAGATATTATTCAAAAATTTTAAACACTTTCTTAATTCTCAACTTCTCTGATTTAGTTCTTAAATCTTGCATTGCATTGGACGCAATAAACAGCTTTATCACATATACAAACAGAGTCAAATTCCTTCGTCTGTGCCGTCTCCTCCTTTAGACGTAAGGTAACTATTTTTTAACTTCCACTACATCCCACTTCAACTACACTTAGTAAAAGTACCAAGATTCTTTACGCCGTATCAATAAAGCGGCCTGATCGCTCTTGAGCGCGATTAAGTTGAAATGCTTACATAAGAAAAATCTAGATGGTCAGAAGAGCTCTTTATTAATACTGCCATTCTAGGCGTCAATGGCATTAAAAACATGTCACGTGACCCGACCATGTTACTGTAATTGAACTCTCATGCACTTACAGAATCGAGGCACAGTTTCTAAAGCAAGATAGCCGAATCGGTTGCCAACCTCCGTTAGGAGACAGCACAGAGAGAAATCAACCGAATAGCTAACTTTGTAATCCATAAACTTGAACCAAAATTCCTCGGAGAAATTATACTTTCTTCATCCGTCTTGTTTCTCTCTGTGACAGAAGGCATATGCCTTAGTGAGGCGTATATAAGCTGCTTTACTACAACAACTTATTAATCAGTGTAGCTATTTGAGTGTAGCGATAAGGCCGCCGTCTCTGTAAACTAAGATTAAGAAATACCTGAGTAATCTCCGTTTTTATGTACAATAATGTGTTCTATAACTATGTATTTCTGAACTAAGTCAATTCATAGTTTGGAAGTCTGAAACGGAAAGTTTTCAAACATGTCGCATCTTCTCCTAAGCCTCTCTACACCTCTTACAATCTAGAGTCATCTTAGTACTTGTATGGTTTCCTGAAGCCAGCAGAGGCCTGGGCTCTGAACTGCTGTTGACCTCCGAACTGAGCAGCGGAGGCGACGCCAGTGCCGTACTTAGCCGCGTTGTATTGACCTGGAATTTGAGAAAAAATGGGGTTAGTTACAATTATTACACTGAATCGCTCGTAGCCTGGGCTGCCTGAGTCATCTTAAAACGATCACTAAGGTTAAGCAACATACGGAGCGTTCAGTCCATGGATGGGTCACCGTCTATGACTAACGCTAGTGGCATTTTTCCGAGTGGTTCCGTGCTTCGCAAGGCACGTTAAGCACTTGGTACCGGCTGCCGTCGATAGATGGCAGTCGTTAAGCCAAGTCAGAGGCCTTAGGGCGGCTTGAAAACTTCTGAGAGTAAGTAAGACCAGCCACTAGTCTTACAAGCCTCCACCAATCGGGACTTGGTCCCCTTAGTGGAGTATGGCCTATACGTTCCTCAGGGGAGAAACCCGTGCCCCTCGGTGGGGACATAAATGGGTTTTTCTTTATACGACTTCCGAAAGACAAAAAGGAGTGACAGCACTTATTGAATTGCATAAGAAATCTAAATAGTGTTTATATTCGGACTTAAGTTACAAAACAAATAATCATATTAATGTTGCTCATTTACGTTCCCATCTTAAACTCGCGGATTTTTATCAAGTTATCTGCCGACCGTATGACCTAGTCCAATCCAATATTACCAAGGTACACAGCCTAGGTGATATTTACATCATGCATACATTGACCCTTGTTACCTCAGCCATACGACTTAAGTCAAGTTCCCACGACCGTTTAGACACCAACGGCACATTGACTCATAAATTCATAGCTGTAACTCCACCCATAATTCCCTGTCATAAGGACTAAAGTTCACTACTAAAAGTTAAATTGTCTTCAGTAGTGAACTTTAGAATATTTTTTGTTGTATGCTCCCTTTTTTTTCGATGTATGTCTTATCGTTTTCAGGGTTTCGTAGCCAAGTGGCAAAAAACGTAACCCTTATGGATTCGTCATGTCTGTCTGTCTGTCCGTATGTCACAGCCACTATTTTTTGAAACTCTAAAAACTATACTACTGAAACTTGGTAAGTAGATGACATGTATTCTGTGAACCGCATTAAGATTTTTACACAAAAATAGAAAAAAAAAACAATAAACTATGGGGGTTCCCCATTCTTAGAACTGAAACTCAACATTTTGTTTTTATCAAACCCATACGTGTGGGGTATCTATGGATGGGTTTTGAAAAATGATATTGAGGTTTCTAATATATATTTTTTCTAAAATAAATAGTTTCGCACGAAAAACACGTCAAAAGTGGTAAAATGTGTAAATAGCTCAGGTTTCCTCACAATGTTTTTCTTTCCAGTCAGGGAGTGGTGTGGAAAAAATTATTTACAAGTGAGTCTTAAATTTTCAAATCCATAAGGAATTTCGATGCTGCCTTTAGACACTACGATTTCCTTATCTCGCCTGACTTTTCAAATAATAAGGTCTACTGTATCGTCATCGCTCGTTGCACTCGAGTAGAATCCGCTTAGGTTCCACTCCTTTTTCGCAGACTGGACGATTGACCTTTGCTATGTTACACAATGACCTCTTACTTCGATCCAAAGCCTTCCAATACACCCAATCACTAGCCCTTAATATCTACGCGGTAGAGTCTATATTTATGCCTGGAGTTTAGACTTGATTCACTATTTTACGATATTCTGGTGCCGGTGATTATGGCGAACTACAGCTCTTAGCCAATTACTTTTGAAGCATATCCTACCAGAAAATAGACTTTAATTTAGGTGTAAATAAGTACCTAAGTATCAGTTTCTTGTGGTGGATCTAGAATTTCAAGCTATATTTGTGTTTATAAAATTATACTATCGTCCTAGATATTGGCTACTACTGTAATGACTGGTTATATTGAATCAAATATTTATTTGGTGACAGCGGTTTTCACGTGATTAATTTTGAAGATATAGAAATGTTTCCTAAGGTAAGTGCTTTCGACCCCCTAGATTAGTTTACATAAATTTATACATTTCGTGAAGTTTCAGATAATGTATTTGTGCAATATATATTATAATATAGTTTAATGACCAAGGATTAAGAAGGATTTACAAATAATAAAAGTTACATGAAACAAAATAAAATAAAAATTGCATAAAGCATCCAGAGCCAAATCCCCACCGAATATGGTTTGAATGAAAATAATGTTACAAAAAATTATTTTGAACCAAATTTTAAAATATTTCTCTGTCTATGACTTAGATTGATCGCAAGGTTTTTTCGGTCAACAAAAAATACTTTACCTGCTCATCGGCATAATAAAGAACAAAATAGCTCAAGGAGGGCAAAATATTAACTTTTTGTCTTCAGCTATGTCAATTTGAAGCAGAAGTCAGAAAACACGAATGTCTACAAAAGAAATATGCTTATCTACATTACTTTAGTAAATCATTTATTACTTTTTGGCATAATGAAAATAATTTTCCTCGAAAATATTGCTAACATTTCAAAATCACACTGTCGACGGAAGCTATTAAAACAATACTCGTGACAACAACCTATTGCCATCCAATGGAATTTAGGAATTCACTGAACGTAAAAGAAAACTGTGTAGTTTTTCATAACCTTCATTTGACAGGTAACTAGCAATAACATTACAAATGTCGAGGTTTCACGATCGGAAGGTTAATAAGTGAGTTGGTTAGTAATTGTAACCGCTAAGCCCTAAGGCTAGGGAGACGGGACGGTTCTCAGGGAAACACTGTGAACTTTAAACTTTAGGCGGAGTTACAACTTAGGTAACTTGTTCTGGGGCGGATAAATTAGTAATCACTTGGCCAACAAGTGAGTTCACTTGGTAAGTACTTGGTATCACTTTTGGTTATTAAGATAACTATTTAATGGTGATTTAGATGAAGACTAATCATCATCAAGCCATTATGTCTCCAGCGAGGGGCACGGGTCTGTTCCTTGAGGGAGGTATAGGCCATACCTACTCCATCGAGGGGGCCTAGTACGGATTGGTAGAGGCTTGTAAGACTAGTGGCTGGTCTGACAGTAAGCTGTCAGAAGTTTTCAAACCACCCTAAGGCCTTCGACGTGGCTTAACGACTGCCATCTATCTATGCTATGCATAGCATACCCCAGTAAAGTATGCTGAATTGGAGCCCCTTTTCGTCGCCACGGAAGCACCTGATGTCGCACGTAATGTTCTTTCCACGATTGTTTTTTGTTTTGTTTTTGTCGCGTATTTCGTTTGTTACGTACTACTATATTTTGTTTCCATGACACTTTTAATAAAAGTATTCTTCCCTTGGCCCTCGGTGGGGATATAATGGGTTGATGATGATGATGGTTTTTTTTTTCTGTTGACCTGGGATCTGATGGGGAAACCAGGGACTGCCACTTGCCACGATCCTGACAGATCACTTTCGCTTCATCGACATTCATTAGTCGTTGAGTTACTTTTTATCTTGTTCTTCTACTATTTGGTCGAAGTATGTGCGCTTGGCGCATCTTTTAATAATAAAAAGTTCGGCTACATTGTTTAAATTCTTGTTTTTTTATCGAACTTTCAAACTATATTATTATCAGAAGTATAATTTACTACCTTCATATAATTATCATTATTAAATCTAACTATAAAAAGTAGATCTGAAATAACGTTCTAATTGTTTCGAAGTTTCAGTCCAAAAATTGTTTTATATCTCAAATTACAATCCATAAACCTTAATTCCCAGTCAATTTGTACTTGCACTGTGTAGTTACACAAGTTCGATGTGATCTGCGCCCACGCTGCATTTAAGCCCCCAGCAATAGACATACTATGCAAAGACAGAATGTGTCGAACGACATTCCGTTGAAAACATAAATATTAACACACAGGCACATAAATTACTTCTCGTCCCACAATAGGATACCCTGTGTCGTGGGAACCAGAAACAGCGACATCAAATACAATTAGTACAGGTAAAGTAAGCCTAAAAATTCCAGTTTGGAGGCGAATTATGTACATCAATGAAACTTTGTTTATAACTTCATCTTGGTAGTATTTTAGCTTTGTTTTGGTCTAACCAGAATATTTTTAGGTGCTGTAGTTATTTTTTTATGATTTTTTTTTGTGAGCCGAGCCGAGTCGAAACCTGTCTATAGTCTCAATACACGAAACTTCAAACGCGATTTTCTCGAAATCAATTATTTTCCCTTGAAGTCCCTTTTTGGTCAACCACTCACATTTGTTTGGTGGCTCGGGCTGCGGTTCTAACGTATAATAATTCTATGGTCCCCAGTCAAATGACACCTCCTTTGTTTAAAGTATGGACGATCTTATCCTTTCACTCGCTGTGTTTCGCACACGCTATGGTGTCAAAATTTAGCGAGTGTGGAATTTGACTTAATTGTTGTGACAAACCACACAAATTTGGAACGTCTGTGGTCAATCTCAATCTGTACTAATGTTATAAAATGTAAACATTGAGAGTTTGGATGAAGGGGTTAACTTCCGAAACTGAGTAGATAAAAAATCCATTGGATAAATATTTTAAGTAGACCTTCAAGACCTGTTATTTAATATTATGTTTTTTTTGTGCAATAAAGTGTAACAACAATAACAAGACCGGCAAGCATAATAATCATTCATGAATTAATTGCAAACAAAACAGCGGGCACAGATAGTATTGTCATAATAATATTTGTCAAACTTTATCCTTTGGATCTGAATTATGTTCACGTGTCAAAAATTTAAAGTAGTCGGCTTAAAGTGTATATTAGATACAACAGTACATTTAATTGTAGCAGCTTAATCAATAGAACATTTCATTATTATTAACCCGTTCATATCCACAGCTGATTATAGGCCTCTTTAGGATAGATTTAGGATAGATTTAGGATAGAATTATTAATTAATTAGATGCTGTCGTTGTCAAAATCTTTTGTTTTGACAACAAGTCTTCAGTTCTATTATTTACCTTTATTATTACACAGTGGCTTAAAACCCTTTTTCTTTTCTCTATGAATAACATTTACTCACTGAAAATTGGCGCTAGGCTCATCGTTTCCTCACAGCGAAGCATTTTTTTGTCGCGAAGTGTACATTCCTTTTGTCATTGTCAAAAATTTTATAATCTCACCGTCATCAATGATGCCAGCGGCTTCGTCCGCAGCGTTCTGCTCCAGAGCCTTCAGGATGGCCTCAGGGGTGGGCGGGGCGGTGGGAAGGTGGGCGCCCTGGGGCTGGAAGCCGCCCTGGCCAGCTGCGTAGCTGATGGCGTAGACCTGGCCATCGTCACCGGTGTACTGGAAGCCGCCCTGAGCTTCTATGCCGTCCGCCTGTGGATGGAAATGCCGGAGGTTAATCGTAAATCAGAAATCTGTTTACACGTAATAAATTCACATTCTGTTTTTTGAATGTCAATGTAGTTATAATTATTTTAGCTGCTGCCTTGGGCCAAATATAATGGAGAAATGGAGAAAAAGGCAACGAGAAAAAGCTTCACTCTGACAATCTTTTCTCAAATCGTCTTACTTAATCTAATAAATAAGTTTGTACGAATATCTATCCACCTAAGAACCTCAAGATCCATGGTGAAATCAACAATTGCAGTGTAAAATCCCGACAATAAGTGTAAAAAAAGTCACCTATATATGTACGTCCTGCATATTTTTTTTTCTTTATTGGTTTTCAATTTATTATCACACTAATATTATAAACGTGAAAGTTTGTGTGTGTGTTTATATGTTTGTCAGTCTTTAGCGCTGAATCGGCTGGACGGATTTTAATAAAATTTGGTATGGAGTTAGCCGATACCCTGGATTAAAACATAGGCTACGTTTTACCGCGGGAAAATATCTTATTCCTACGGGAAAATCGATGAACCGCGGGTAACACCGCGGGGCACAGCTAGTTATTATATATTTTTTTTCTTCTTTTGTATTTTTCAGTATTTATTTTATTCTATGTGATAATACATGCGATAGCTTTTGCCTTGATAGAAATTTAAATTATCAGCAGTACAGTCTGCCTACTAGTAATTTAAATTTCGTAAATACCTGTTCTCCTTTTTCTTCTTCCTTATCTATCGATCTGCAGCAAAGTCTGTAACGTTTCGTAGTAATCAATTTAAAATGGCCACTTTGAGCAATCTTGTATAACTGACGAGTCTACCAGCTCCCACATTAACCTAAAGTCCACCTTAAGAACAAGTTACGAGATCCCTAACTGATAGAGCGTTAAAGCCTGGCTAAGAACCTCCTGAACTTTACTTGATTTACGACCAGTATTATTGGGTTGCGTAAAAAGTTTGTAAGCTGAACCTTTAAGCTTAATTTAGTTGCAAACTGACAGCTCAAAATCGCAGCTTCATAACTCTAGAACTCGCGATAAAATCTAATGACAATGTTGTGGAGTGATAGTACCTGGTCACGAATTTTGGAATTGTGTTACAAAAAAGAGAAATAAAAAACGCAGTTGAAGTAATTGTTATGGAGAGATTTTGTTTCATTATGATTTTAGCATCTGTTAAATTAAATGTTTTATGAGAGTGATTTGTGTCTGTAAAAAATTCAATTGTATTTTCTATTGCACCATTTTCTTGACCGCCTTAAGTGATCCAGAAAGTCGATTCAAAGCAAAAATATGAACGTGAAAGTTTTCCAAAACTTTAGGAAGAAGAAAGCTGACAGCTCATGATTTCGTCAAAAGATGAAGTTGGAATTAATGTCAAATTGAAATCTAGAAACTTGTGACCTAATTTTTATACTTTGAATAAAAATAATAGAGAGAATGAAAAGAAAAATGATATAAAAACTCTGCTAATTCATGATCAAAATTTTAAAGACTAAAGCCGATTTGCAGTACTTCTTAGATGTCACTTAAGTCACCGTTTGAAATACTTTTGTGTACCTATAATCTTAATTAAATCACAGTTAACCCACACAAAAGTTTTGTCATTGATTTCCTCCCACAAAATTTAGATATTAAAATAGCATCTATCTTTAATTTATTACTTTAATTATAGAACGGTGATAGCGAAGCGGTAGAACGCCGGCTTCTCAATCAGGAGGTCGTAGGTTCAAATCCCGGTAAGTACCAATGACATTGGGCAGGTTTCTGAGTTGAAAATTTTCACTAAGTAAATACTTAAGTAACGTTCTGTCACGCTCTTTTCGTAGAAATTTTACGAGACAACACTACAGTTGAGTAGTTACTTAGCGAAATTCTTAATTTGTTTGTGAAGTTATAGTAGAAATGAAGTGAAGGAAAACATCGTAAGGAAACCCTAGTGTCTGAGGTATTAACATCGCCCAAAGGCCAAGTGGGGAAGTCTCAGGTCTAACTAGAACCTTCTTTCATTACGTTGCAGAATAAAAATTAAGTACAAAAATTGTTTTGATTTGACTTTCAAATACGTATGTATAAGTTTTAAATGGAGACGTTGTGAAATAGGGCCTTAGACTCTGTTTCACATTTCATCTACAATCATTATAAGAAAATTACATCTTGGAATAAAATTAGATGCATTTATTCCACTCGCGATACGTATCAAAAGGTCACGGATAGATCGATTTTATCGTTTACCGACATGATGACAGCTGCCTTGAATTTTCCCCTGCTAATGATGAATCAGTTCAACTTCGACAAAGGTTTTTTTTTCGAATAAGTACTTAGCTAGTTTTAATTGTAACTTTCAATAAATCTCACTTTCTGTCACCTTGAATATTATTTTTTATATTGAATCTGACGCTAAAGGGGTCGTAATGAATAAGTTCCAAAAATGTCGTAAAAAGATTCCGTAATCTTCCATTTTTTATTACGAATTCACTATGACTCTATTGATTTTATTTTTCACCTACAGTACACCTTCGTAGGTGTAAGAAAAAAAAGTTATTACCTTACGTTATAAAAAAATATTGGCGGTCTATGCCGCGAAAATATATCTTGATATAGAAGTATGAAATTTGGCAAGTATCTCATACTACACCTACAGAGATGTTTTTAAAAGCTATTATAGATTTGTAATTAAATCATTAAAAAAATCTGGAGTTCGAGAAAAGTTCGAAAAAAACTACCGAACCCTCGGTTTGCGAGCCCAACTTGCTCTTGGCCTTTATTTAGGCATCCATATGAACAGATTAATATGTGTTTTGTTTTCATTTTACGTTTAATACCTGGCTTTGTAAATAATATCAGTTTTTAGATTCTTTCGACACTTACCTCATGTCCTTGCTCCTCAGCCTTAATTCCGTTTTCAGTCTCGTAGTTGTATCTGAAAGAATCCTCCTTGACATCGGAATCCAGGGCTAGGATTTTGGCTGTCCTCTCAAACGCGGCCTGCGGTCTGTTCGACTGTTCAGGATAGGCGTTGGGGGCGAAAGCGGCGGCGGCCAGGCCGAAAAGAGCGGTGAATACCAGCTGGAACCAAAGAGGTTGATAGATTTACTAGCTGCGAATAAAAAGGGAAAAATTGAGAATTTACCTATTCATAGTTGGACGAAAAAGTTTGAATACCAGTTATAACGAAAGAGTTGGCTGGTTTTGATAGAGTTTGAGAAAAAAGGTTTAATACCAGCCGGTAAAAAGAGGTTGAAGGTTTTGACATAAAAAGAGTTTATATGAAAAGAGGTTGAGGGTTTTGACAGAGATTGAGAAAAAAAAGTTAAAAATATCAAGTCGAAAAAAGAGGTTGAAGGTTTCAGGGGTAGAGTTTCAGGGAAAAGCTTCAATACCAGCGGAAACAAAAGAGGTTGAGGGTTGACAAAAAGTTTTTGTTTTTTATAGCTTGCCACTTGCCACTTGGAGTTTTCCGTTCAAAATCGTATGTAGTATGTGTATGTGCATAAGTTTGTATGAATTTAGAGCATTCGGAATCCTGAATCCAAATCAGAAGGGAATAATTCCAACCGTATGTGGCCAACCACCACATGTTAATGTATTTTGGGAAAAAAGAGAAAGTTCTTTTTAGACAAAGGTATTTTTTTCATGAGTAAAGAACTGGTTGGTTTTTTGTATCTAAAAATACTCAAATAATAAAGTTAAATTTTAAATTCCCTAAATATTATAGAACTCTTTTGACACCTGTCTTTAAAATTAAACAACCTTATTAGTTCAACATTTACGTGATATTGAACAATAATTTCCTATTCACCTCCATAAATTAAAGCCTGTCTAAACAATACATTCATTATGTTAAAAATGTCACACCAAAACCTCTTTAGAAGCTTTTTTACGAAGATCAAGATCTTCCGCGAATATCAACGTTATTATATCAGAGTCTGTACTAATAAGAATGCGAGGGGCTAAAAAATGCCTGTATTTCGCCTGTAGATAAGATTAATCTTCGACACGAGATGAGAATGACTATTGTATACCATTGCATCACAATAGGTCTGGCCACTTGCACCAAATGCAAACTAGCTAACCGTGTAGAGTTTAATTTTTTTCTGTCTTTTGTATAACTTGAGTTACATATATTTTTATGCCACTGGCTATTGAGATTATCGGAGTTTGGAAATTAGGACGCGCTTGAGGGACCGCAGCATGGACTCTCGCTCTGGGGCATATCTCATGCAATGGGTCTCGCTGACCGTTCAACGTGGTAATGAGGCAGTGTTATGGGAACTTTCGTGTCAGATACGGTCCGGAGTGGCTAAAAGTGTTACTTTGTTCTATTTGCCATTTGTGCTTTGAGTTATTTTGTTGGTCTTTTATGATGTGACCTATTTAGTTTACTTGACTTTTGACTTTTAATTTTCTTCAAAATGCCCAAATGGGAATTATTATTATTTTATTAGTTTTTATCAGTTACACGTATTTTTTTCTTTTACACAATAGAATAGTTTTTATAGTATGTGAATGAAAACAATTCTTAGGTAATTTTGACGGATATACTCAACATGAAAATGTTTAACAGAAAAAGTCTAAGCTTGATTTTTTTCATCGTGTGGTGCAGATGGGTCTATGAACTTTATGCAATGATTAAGTAAGCAAATTAAAATGACAATATAAGTAACACCTACTTTGTCTATTGTCATCACAATAGACGTAATTATAAACCAAATAATTAACACTTTCGGCTTTACATTCTAACAGACAACATTTTTCTACGAAGGACACCAATAATTTATTATTTTGATGGTAATGTACAATATTTTTAAGTATTAAACATATTTTCAATACAGTGAAAATAAATATAAATAGGGCATTAAGATTTATAGACTGTTACTGGAGTTTACATACACAAAAAAAGTTTTTGAAGGGTGTGCTGTACACCGAGTTTTTAGAGAAAAATTGTTGTAAGCAAACAAATTAACTTGAACTTTGATAGTACCAATAACTTGTCGAAAATAAATCAAAAATTTCGACAACGTGTCTAGTTCAAACTATGAAAGTATGTAATAATTCGTCATGACATTTCACTACAATGACCACATTAGACGACATAAAATTGAGTAACTTTTCAAATTAGTTGACACCTGTCAAACGGAACTATTGAGCAAATCCAAATGTTCACTTGCAACCACTACGCTTAATAACTTGTTACAACGATAACCTACGGCTAATATTTTAATTTGTCGACACTCCGAGTAACTGGCCACACAGAACAAAAAAGTTACGCAAAGCAACTGTCACTATCGATCAAATGCAGGGGTTATCTCGATTTTCGAAATTCGAACACTTTTTTTTTCGCTTTATTACTCACCAGTTTCATTTTGTTTTATTTTTTTGTGACTGTGTGTAGTCAGGTCGAAGTTAAAGGCGCGAATGTGGGCATTATTCGTTGCCCTCTCCTTTTATACAACTTTTGTAAAGATGCATTGGTTTCAACATTGAACCAACTCAGCTGGAACTCGACCATATTATTACTACACTTTAGGCAATCAAAACTGACCTTTATATCAAGCCGTGGAGGAACTATTAGACGCTGTAAATAACTTGGCTATTTTTACAGAAGCAACTTTTCCGAAGTGAAGTTCAGCTAGTAATTTGCGTGTGAGATGATTTATTTTTTATTTTTATGCATTGATTTCTGGTCATATAAAAGGTCAGTTGCATATTATTTAGTTATTTGGTTACGTACTATTTTTACGCCCTGTCTTGATTCACAGTGCCATTCTTGTAGGTGTGTGACCTTCGGAATATTATCCGTAATAAATAGGTCGTAGGTTAATACAGGTTCCATCGTAAATATTTTATTCCAAGATGCCAGGTCGCACATACCATTCTTAGTTAGTCGTCAGTCACTTTTCTTGGGCATATCCTAATTAGGTAGTTTGTCTATTTAGGTAATGTGTTAGAAATATTTATAAGTTTTATATTCAGCACGCAGTTTCTCATTTGATCTCTAATTTTGGTTAACAGATGACACTCCCGCCCGCTGTTGCATAATACATAAATGTCCCATGTTACACTACCACGTTACAATGTAAAGCTTTGACCCTTTTTTTAATAGACGAATATGTATGTACATCATCAGGCGTACCAACTGCAGTAAGGCCACTTGCTGTGCAGCAAACTAATTAGTTAATTCAATTCAATTCATACATACCTAAGCTCACCCTTTCATCCTGGAGCAGTAGGTAGAGAGCAGGGATTGCCACTATAATCCTGGAATGTAAATTTTGCTTCATCGACATATGTACATTCTTCAATTCTATTCTATCATTTAAAATATAAAAACGTACTGTAATTAGTTGTACCACTCTTGTACTTTTTGAAGATGACCTTTGTAGGTGCAGTCTAACTGGTAAGCGAGTATATCCAGGATATTTGAAATGATAAGAAGGATGTTTAATGTTGTGAAGACATAAAAGTTTTGTATATTTTTCTTGGACTATTTATCGAACAATTTTTGGTCTAGGCGTGTGGCGTTTGTTTGATTTCTTAGTTTAATAAAAGCATTCCTGTAAAATGTGGATTATGGAGCTGGATGCACAATCAACAACTCTATTTTCTTAACTTCTAAGTTATCTGTTCAAAATATATTGTATTTCTGTTTGTTGGCCCTAATAAATAGAATAATTAGGATAGGATGTTATTTGTGGATCGGATAGTCTTACTAACGGTTGTATTAGTTGATATTACTAATTTATTCTCACATTCTATAGGATAACTAACTACATATTTAACTATCCATTCCTTGATTATGACGACAGTAAATGTCAGAATTCCATCAGAATATAGTGGCAGAAATATACCTCTTCTAAATCAATTTATAACTCTTCACGGGAATCGAACCTAGAACTCCTGTATTGGTTGCCAAGCGGCATGCCGCTAGATCAGCGAGGCAGTCTAAATGTTACAAAACTTTCTTCTGTAGGTTAACCTTCACTTTTAAACGTATTTCGTAGAGTTGTGTATCAAAATGTCAATGCTAATTCACCCATAATACGGTTCACCTACGTTCTGTCTGCAAGTTATGGTGTCTAGCAATAAAATGCTGTTATGAAAACGATACAAAATACCGCAGCGATATAATATTTTCAGTTTATAAGGCAAAGGTTAGATCTACGCTTATACAATGTAGTTATAGTCTGTACAATGAAGAATTACATACATAAGCTCACGCCCGTATCCCAGAGGGGTAGACAGAGACCAGCGACTGCCACTTTCCAAGATAAACATAAACATCTACATACAGGCACATACATTGCTTCTGACCCACACTAGGATACCCTGTGTCGTGGGAACCAGAAACAGCGACATCAAAAGTATGTAAACATCCAAGAACTGGGTTTATTTGTCCCCAGCCGGATCCTGACAGATCACTTTCGCTTCATCGAAAATCATTAGTCGCTGCATACATGCTCGCCGAAGAATGAAAAAATATCGTCTGATTATTAGCTAATAATCAGAATTTCCAATGACAATAGAAATTATCGTATAAAGCGCAGCGAGGACGACCAGCCACAAGATGGACAGACGATCTCATCCAAGTGGCAGGATGACGCTGGATGGAAGCCGCTTCCAACCGGTCTTTTTGGAAATCCATGGAGGAAGCCTATGTCCAGCAGTGAACTTCTTGTGGCTGAGTGATGACGATGATGATAGAAATGGAAATTATGTAGCTGGAAACAACTTGACTAAACCGCTTAAATTGTATTGTATTTATTTATTTCAGGCAATGCCCATATAGTGTTAGTAACAATGGTACTTATACTATGTTAGTAATAATATAATATGTACACATTAAATTTATATTTACATTGTTCAGTCCCACCCAGCTCCACCACTTGTCGGCATTATGTGTATCGACACCCAGTGGCGCTGTACGGGGCTGTCCATCCTGTCTGCCAATACCTTCAGGAGGCCGCAGGAACTACCCCTCACCCTGCACATCAGGGATGCTATCCGCTTCCTAATGATTGCATGGAATCCATCTGTTCGCTCATCGGCAAACATCCCCGATGCACTACAGTATCGAGGTAGCCCCAGCAGCATCCTAAAGGCATTGTTATATTGAACCCGCAGGGCGCTGTAGGCTTTCTGTGTATAGTCGGTCCACAGATTGCAAGTATAAAAGATTGGCAGAAGGCCTTAAATAAAGTTATCTTGACTTCTCCCGTACAACGAGCAAATCTACGAGCCAACATATTACACCGTACCGACAGCGCCCTGCGTTCCCTTTCAATATCAACATTATCCGACAGATCCTCAGTGACGCAGTGACCCAGGTACTTAAATTTGCTTACTTTGGCGACCCTTCGCCAAAGTAAGCAAAGCGCTCCCCAGCGCCACAAAGCAGGACAGGTGGTATGTCATAGGATTTTTTCGCCTCCCGAAAAATCATCATTTCGCTTTTCAAGTCATTATACCTGAGCCCATGGGCCACGGCATATGACTCACAATTTTCAACATTTTATTCAGACAACTATACTGCCCTGCTAAGCGCAAAAGTCGTATCTGACAATTTTAGGTATTTTCACTTTTTTGCATATTTGGTAGGATGGCAACACTCCCGAGATGCCCACTAATCAACAGAGACCTATCTGTTCATTTTCTTACTCCAAACACAAGTTTAAGTTAGTCATATCTGCAGTTGGGTACCCTGTTGCTAAGGGTAAGATTAATTGAATGATACAGCAGAAAAAAGTCCGAACTGCAGTTTTTATTAGTTTTTGTATAGAAAGGTGCAATACTAATAATGCCTAAAAATAAAACCAATTTTTAGCTACACAGTCAGGGCATTCACCGAAATACGTTTTTGTCTCTCCTGCATAATTACAATTTTACAGATATGACTTTTGCGCTAAGCAGGGCAGTATAGTAGGACACAACAAAACCATATCATCAGCATAGCTTATATTATTAATGGGAGTACCATCAATAGAACATCCCACTCCAGAGCTACAGAGTTCCACAAGCAGCCCGTGGGTGAGGTGAGCCCCCCCTGTCTCACCCCGCACTCCAACCTATACATGTCGGACTGACCCTCTACCCATCTTGGTCTGATTCTTATACCTAATGCAAAAAATGTCAACAAGCTCCGGTGGCATATCAGTTTCCTCTGAGAGCTTTTTCCAGAGCAAATCATAGGATACGACGTCGAAAGCCTTCGACAGATCTAGAAAACAAGCGAATTAAAGGATGTAAAAGTTTCATGTGAGAGTTTCTATTTTGTATACCTAGGGCCAGTTTTTGAATTGAGAATTTCGTAAGTACTAGTCTGTGCGACAGAACGTTACTTAAGTATTTACTTAGTAAAATTCTCAATTAAGAAACCAGCCTATAGGCTTGGACAGATGCGCAAAGGTTGCTACTGAATATTGAGCTCCACGCAATGGACATTAAAGAAAGAGGTGACTGACGACCTCTGTGGCGTAGTGGTTAGCGCATCTGCATAACCTGCGAGAGGTCCCGGGCTCGATCCCCGGCTGGGGAGAAAAAAAAAGTCCAGGTCTTGGATGTTTACATGTTTGTGACGTCGCTGTTTCTGATTCCCACGACACAGGGTATCCTAGTGTGGGGCCAGAAGCAATGTATGTGCCTGTATGTAAAAATGTTATTAAATGTTATGTTACTGACCAAGATGAAGTAGGCGGGACGTTCTCTTAACCTTTTTGCCCGGATGTCAGAGGATCTCTTAAAACAATTAAGGAGTAGTGGAAAATTAAAGAAAAGGCCGCTGCCCAGCAGAGGAATACAAACTAAAAGCTAACTAAAAGACAATATATGCATTAGCTCCTTTCAATCGCTCGTAGCCTTGGCCGCCTGAGTGATCTACGATCACGAAGGTTAAGCAACATCGGACGCGTTCAGCGCATGGATGGGTGACCGTCTATGACTAACGCTAGTGGCATTTTTCCGAGCGGTTCCGTGATACCCAAGGTACGTTAAGCAGTTGGTGCCGGCTGCAGAGGCTTTAGGGCGGCAAAAAATTTCTGACAGTAAGACCAGTCACTACTCTTACAAGCCTCCACCAATCCGGAGTTGGCCCCCGTGGTGGAGTATGCCCTATACCTTCCTCAGGGATGAGACCCGTGCCCCTCGGTGGGGACATAATGAGTTGATGATGAACGGACTGACATCAATAAAGGAGGTCAAATCAGTTAGATAAAACTGATAGATAAAACATTTATTTGCGCTTTGAAACACACACACATAAAGCATAACACAATGATTATCATAACAATATAGAATGTAAAATAAATCATAACAATGAACAAAATAGAATTATCAGATTACACAAATAGCATTGAATTAAATCACAATAATAAATAAAAATAGAATTATCAAATTACATTCAAATTCAATCGTGGTTAATAATTAATTAAAATAGTATCAATAAATTTCGAATGACATTCAATTAAAATTATAACAGTTGATATAAAATTCTCCAATTACTTCCATCAAATCACTTATACTATATTAAGGCTCTGCCGGGCCATATGTGCGTGTGCATCAGCAGCACAAAAGGGCCGTATCTCAGCATTATAAATATTGCTTTCACAAAAGCAAATATTTTGCTGATTTTCAGCTACGGTCAAGGAATGTGAGAACGGAATTAACAATAACCAATACGAATACAAATTAACCCATAGCAGGAAAACAAATCAACGTCGCTCTGTACATAAAATTAATTATAATCATATTAAGTTACTTACATACATACATACATAAGCTCACGCCTGTATCCCAGAGGGGTAGGCAGTGACCAGAGACTGCCACCTGCCACGATTCTGACTAATCACTTTCGCTTCATCTTCATTCATTCATTTTAAAGAAAATACCAAAGCCGCCAAACACCAATGCATAACAATATAAACCGACACTCAAACTAACTAAATGTAGGTATTTTTTTTATGTTAAGTTTTTAAGTTAATCTGATTTCTCGCAGGTCGTATACAGAGTGTATAACCCCCGGTTTCTCGTATGCTGACAGTCTGTTAACAGCCTGTCAAATATTTTTTCGTATGCAATGCACTTTGTTTGGTGAACTGACAGCTGTTATAGCAGATTAACAGCTTATTAATGTATCAGAAACCGGGGGAAGAAACAGCTGTTCCTGTGTCTGGACGCAGCATTAATAATTTTAACACTTTTGTAAGAAAAGTAACTACCTAATGTATCGGTATTAACAGTCGTTAGTTGCAAATAATTCATAGCAACTGATGTATTATTTTTTTAATAATTTGAGAAAAGAAAATAAAGATAGAAAGCAAAAAAAAATTTGGTTAGAGTGCTTTTTCTTGGCTGCCTTTTTCTCCGCTAAAAGCGACCCAAAGGCAAAGGCTAACTTTGTACACATTCAACAAACAGAATGTAAATTCTTTAAATTGAAATCATTTTTTGATTTCCGTCCCAACACTTAAAAAAACTAAGTTGTTAATAACACGTTGTATGTAATATATTCGATTAAATAGTCACATTAAAAGGTGGAAGTGGAAATTGAATAATGTAAACCTACTTGCTGGCACCTATCTTCATCATCCTTTGGGCTGACTAATCTACACCTTGCAAACCTTTTTAGGAATCGATAGCTGCTTTTTTGGTACGATAGCAAGCTAAATTACATTTGCCAGATGTATTTAGTTCTTAACTCTATCCAAATAAGGTTGACAATACATTAGACACGGTGTGTCTAAAATTACAATAAGCCCACATCTATCGTATCAAATCTCCATCTATTGTAGTAGATTGCAATCGGTATGGCGTATTCCTAACTGAATCTTCATAGATATATTATTGCGAATTGTTAGGTCGGTTCTGTATACGTCTTAGGTTTTGAGCTCTTGCAATTGACAAGATCATGATAAGAAACGTTCTTTAATCTTGAAAAAATAAGTTTAATTCACCGTGCCCCTCCGCCTCCCTCTCTCTTTTCAAGTAACAGGCGAGAACTTGTTAAACATTGTGTTGTTGGCAGTCCATAAATCTCTTTATTACATTTTAGTTGGACTTTCTCTCTATATTGTATACTAGCTTTCGCCCGCGACTCCGTCCGCGTGGACTTTAGTTCAAAATTTTGCAACCCCGTTCACTCTCTTAAGGGTTCAATTAAGAAAAACGGCGAAACACGTATTCAACCAATTGTGTTGAAGAGTATTTATTTTAAGTTTCAAGAAAATTAAACAACATTCTTTATACCTCCCATACAAATTTTGGCAACCCTTTTCGCCCCCTTAGGGGTTGAATTTAAAAAAAATCCGTTCTTATTCCTTGCCTACATTATCTATAAACCCTCTGTGCAAAATTTCAGCTTCCTAGGTCAAACGGCTTTGGCTGGGCGTTGATGAGTGAATGAATCAGTCAGTCAGGACTTTGAATTTTATTTATATAGATGACATTAATTGACAATCAGTAGGTATAACCGCCGTAATGAGTGCCGTTATGTTTCTAAAGTAAAACACTGTAATCCACTACGTTTATTTCACACTTTACTATGCTAAAAAATTACTATAAAAAAAATATTTATAAAAAATAAAAGTAAACAATAAAAAAGGTCTCTCACCAACAAAGAGAATGTAATTCTTCTTGAAAAACCAACATATCCTATCTGTAATAAAATCTGTTTACTTTACTAAAGTACTGTAGATACCAATCAATAAGCGTAACGTAACTTAGCTAAAGTTGAATTTTGTCTCACTACACAGTAGGTAACTAGGAACGACATCAGATCTTTAAAACTAAATAACGTGCAATCCAATTTGCCAAACCAAAATAAACAGCAACTGCACAAAGCGACTCATTTAAAATTATTCCAATTGACATTGAACTTTACCCAGCACAACTTTTTAAAACTAAAACAGCATCACGGTAATTATACTATTCGAGTAGTATGAATGCCTATCAAATAGCTATAAAAAGACAAACCGGGTGCAATAAACGGGGTGAATGGGACTCGACCCGAATAATGTTCTTAAGCAAAACTTGTCAAGGACAATTCGTTACATCCAAAATGGTAGATTCTTTAAGGCTGTAGTTACTAGCGGCAAGCTGTCATGCTTGCACTTTTTACATATACCTACATCATCATCAACCCATCATGTCCCCACCGAGGGGCACGGGTCTCTTCCCTGAGGAAGGCATAGGCCATACTCCACCACGGGGGCCAAGTCCGGATTGGTGGAGGCTTCTAAGACTAGTGGCTGGTCTTACTGTCAGAAGTTTTCAAGCCGCCCTAAGGCCTCTGACTTGGCTTAACGACTGCCATCTATCGATGGCAGCCGGCACCAACTGCTTAACGTGCCTTGCGAAGCACGGAACCGCTCGGAAAAATGCAATTAGTCATAGACGGTGACCCATCCATGGACTGAACGCGCCGTATGTTGCTTAACCTTAGTGAACGCTTAAGATCACTCAGGCAGCCCCGGCTATGAGCGATATACCTACATAGATCGTAAAAAATGCATAGATAAGAAATACTTATATTAAAGAGCACAGTTATCCTTGGATAACACCTACGATAAAAGAAATAATGAGGCTGAGGGACGAGGCATATGCTAGGTGGAGAAAATCAAGGCTGGATAGGGATAACACCTACTATAAGGAGCTTAAAAGTATCGTCACCACTGCTTTGTTCAAGGAGAAGACTGCCTATTTTGCACATTCTATTAATAAAAATAAAAATAGCCCGCGCGCACTCTGGAAAAACATAAAACAGAACCTAATAAATTTCAATAAAAAATGTGAATTAGATTTGCCAGATGCCTTAAGTGACCCTGATCTAATTAATAATCACTTTCTTGACGTCCCCGGAAACAACATGATTAACATAACCGATTTAAGTTATTTCTGGTTTAACAGATTTAGCTCGGATACATTTTCTATAAAACCAGTCGATGAAATGATCGTGTCCAAAATTATATCCAAAATCACAACAAATGCGAAAGGCTTGGATGGTATCACATTGGATATGGTATTGTTGACATTGCCTCGTACTTTGAATATTATCACTGCAATCGTGAATCAATCAATTCAAACTGGAGTCTATCCTGATATCTGGAAAAAAACTATCGTTAGGCCGTTTCCTAAAATCACTTCTCCAAAGGAACTTAAGATCTCAGACCTGTCAGTATCTTACCATTACTATCTAAAGTGTTAGAAAAAGTAATAAGCTTCCAATTGACGGAATACTTGGGTGCCAACAACATTCTACCTCAAAAGCAATCGGGTTTTAGAAAGGGTAGAGGTACAGCGACGGCTTTGATGGATGTGGTTGATGATGTTTTGGCTGGACAAGATGTTGGAGAGGGAACTATTCTAACGTTGCTGGATTATTCTCGAGCCTTTGACACCATAAATATAACACTTCTTCTGTCTAAGCTAGTGTACTATGGTTTCGACAGCGCGGCAGTGAACTGGTTCTCTAGCTACCTGAGTGATCGCTATCAAAAGGTAGAGCTTAGTGATGTTCAGGGTAAAGTAAAATACTCACAAATGCGCCCTGTCAATAGAGGAGTGCCACAGAGCTCGATTCTGGGACCTATTCTGTACGTTCTGTATAGCGCGGATATAATAAATTGCATAAAAAATTGCCAATATCATCTATACGCCGACGATTTGCAATTATACAAGTCTTTTAGGCCCAGCGATACGGCTACTGCGGTTAGTTTATTAAATCAAAACCTAGAACACGTATCAGAGTGGTCAGACAGAAACTGCTTAGTTTTGAATCCATCTGAAACTAAGTTTCTTGTAATAGGGACAAAACATCAAATTAACCGGATTCATGACTCTTTTACTAAACTAAGTATAAAAGGCATAGATATTGAAGAGGTGTACGAGGCGAGAAATCAGGGTATCCTCATGGATGACAAGCTGAGGTTCGAGAAACATGTTCTGGATAACGTCAAAAACTGTTATTATCGTTTAAAAGTACTATACAGAATTCGGCCACATCTGAATGTTGATATGCGGATCTATCTCTGCGAGTCATTGATTTTGTCAAAGCTGATGCCGATGCGGTCATAGGTGGATGTCTTTTGGTCCGGACCAAGAAGCTCATACAGCGGGTCCAGAACGCTTGTTCGCGGTTCTGTTTCACCATTCCATACAGAGCCCATGTAACCCCCTATCTGAAAAAAAGGAGGATTGTTGAATATGGAATCCCGTCGAGTACTGCATTTTTTCTCCTTACTTTTTGGCATCATAAAAACGCAGGACCCGCTGTATCTACATAACAAGCTCAGCTTCTCGGCACGACAGCGTGGACCTTTGAGATTGGTTTGTCCAAGACATAGCACAGCTGCATTTCGTGGTAGTTTTCGATATAACGCCACAAAGTGTTGGAATAACATCCCTCCACCAATTAGAAATAGCCAATCTGTGCACTCTTTCAAATTGAAGTACAAGAAGTATCTTCTCAACTTGCAAAATGCCCTTTAACTAGATTTAATATATATCACACACTTAACAACCACACACATTAAATTTATACACACATACTTACACACGTTACTATTTATAGGAATTCTAATATAGATAAATGGGATATTTTTTTTACAGTTTAGATACAGTGAGCGCTACTTAAATTGCTCTTTCTTTTTGTTTTAATTTCTTCTTTATACTGGTATTTGTATTTTAGATTCTTTTTCTTTGTTTGTGCCGTAAATGGTAACCGCTGAAAACCAGCGTCGTGGTCGCTATCGGCCACGACATGATGCTGAGCGGAGACCAATTTGATGCCAAATCTATGTTTCAACTCAACTATGTTTCAAAATTGTATTGTTAGATATTAAGATTTGAGTATCAAATAAATAATTTACTTACTTACTTAGATACGTAAGCTCACGGCTGTATCAAAGGGGGGTAGGCAAAGACAAGGGACTGCCACCTGCCACGATCCTGACAAATCACTCTCGCTTCATCGATGAAATAAAAAACAAATAAAATGCCTTATGAGGCTAACTACGTATAGAACTAAAATAGGTTTGGTATCCTATCAATGTACTCGTGCTTCACAAATAAATATTTTTGTATTTTTGTCTCGGCCGTCGACAGTACAGTCGACAGCATATCATCCTATACACCCATGCACTCTACTCTGTTGCATTACGGGCGACTTTGCAACTAAAATGTGAAGGATGACGTGCTGTCGACTGTACGTCTCCTCCGTGGTCAACACACGTCCCTTACCTTCCACCTACATTAGCGCAAAATTTCGTAAATCGTTCAGTAAATACAAACCATTTTGTTGTTATGTGTGCACACGCCTTGACTTTCGCGCTGGGTGTGTAAAATTTAATACATTACAAATTAGTCACTGCATATCTGCATGCAGGATCAATCCGCTACTTGACTCTTTTTTCAAGTATGTCTTAAATGCTAAATATCTCTTCCATTAGACCAAAAAATATTTTAGTATATTTTTTGAGGACCTAAAAGCAACAAAAACATTATTTTAAAACGTTGCTTTGCTAAACAGCCAAAAACGTTTACGTTTTACTCTACGTTTGTAAACAAAGTTTGACATTCAACATAGGTAGAGTTCGTGCCACGAAAGAAGTATGAGTCACAATAGAACCTACGCACGCACGACTGACAGATGTTTGTTTACAACCAAAGGTGCTTTCAAGATGGCGGATAGTGTTTTCACCGTTCCGATTTAAAAGCGAATAATATATTTTTTATTTGCTAATTTTGCAGCCATCCTGCATATTTACTTAGCAAAGTCAATATATTTCGGTTTCTTACGTTAGATACTACAGGAAATATCCATTTATCGCGTCAAATTTGATACGAGGCAAGTAGCGTATTAGTTGGTAGACGTGTAGGCAGCTAAATCAAAGATGGTAATTTTCCTGGTATCGAAACATGTGTCGTTCTCTTCCGATAATTTAGTTTGCATTCCTCGGTGTTTAAAGACAGAAAATTGTGTAAACATATTTTCGTAGAATATTCTTTGAACTAAAACTTTCGTAAGCAAAACGGTTCTGCAGAAGCACAGTGAAAGTGAATATCGAGATCGACACTGCAAGAACGAAGACGTCGTGAGCTGTGTCTGTGCCGTCATGCCCAGCGACATTGACGACGGGAAAGCAGCAGGCGCCGCGGCGCAAGCCAAAGTCCCCCGCAGCCGGTGCCGGCACCCGCCCCACCCATCTCGGCGCGGGCGCGCCGCGCGCTTGCCCGCAGTGTGAGACGAGCAACCGACGACGCGAGCTCCGTCTCTGCTCACCATGATTAAGCTCTGCGAATCGGAGCGAAACCTGATCGGACTCTTCCGATATAACAAAACCCGTAAGTAGATCTGGACTTTAGTTTAAAATATTCTTTATTACATATTCACCAGAAGTTACATTTGAGTCTTTACCAATCAATGGTAGATACTACAATTGGCGGATTTTTTTTAATGATTATAAACTGAATAAAAGGGAATATCGTTATTTATATTGTTAAATCTATTAAGCGCCAAATATACAAGTGTTTGAAAGAGTTAAAGAGTTTTTCAAGTTGATAAGTATATTACGGTCCTTAGTCACTTAGTACTTATGTACGTCACTTCATGAAGGAACAATCCTTTGCCGTTAACGCGAGATATTGTTACTGCAAATTTACATAAAATATTTAATAAATAATGGTCTAAGAAACTTGATCAAACAGTTAACATTATACATTTTGGGTATAAATTATATCTAACCCCAGTTTTTTTTATTTTAGGTCCTTCGTAAGGAGTTTTATAACTCACGATTCATATGACTGAGGGATACTTTTGGCGAAAAATATTTCTAAAAGTAGACTAGAACCAGAAAACTGTGACTTGTTTATGGATGGTATAAAAGGTTTGATGATTGAATGTAAAATAATGTTAGAGAGATTTTTGTGAGAGGTTGTCTTTAGTTCTGTAACGATTTGGCATGTACTGTTAAGCTAGAAGAACTTTGTAAAGAAATACATTTACTACTCATCCAGAAATTTCACGCAATTCGCTCTTCTCCTCTACATGTACATAATGAGACGATTTATAGAAATTGCTATCAGCAATAAGAGCACCGATTGCATATTTTTAAATTATAACTTTTATTTGTCTCTTGTTTCTTGTGTGCAATAAAGAATATTCTGAAGCAAAAAAAAAGTAAGTGGGTATGTTCTTTTTTCAATGGCCACGCCAGCCTGAGGAGTCAGTTCGAAGAGAAACCGTGCTCTTTTGAGACCATAATAACTTTAACGACGTTTTAAATTGAATATCTGTTCAATTGATCATTTTAAGAGGTCATTTTATAGGAATATTATTGTGCCAAAAGTTGCATTCACATCTATTTGTCGGCACTTGGGATGTGCTGTTGGGCAAATTGGGGTAGGTAGGTAAGACAGCTGCATTGTTTGATGCATTATTGTTCTGAGATGTTACCCAATAAGCGTCTTAACGATTATAGGGTAACTAACGGTGAGCCAATGGTGAAGGAAGACGTTGTGGCGAAACCTGGAGCGCAGTTGGGCGTGCCTATTTATGACTGTTGTAACTGTATCAGTGACTTCATTTTGAATTATTTCTACGTAAAAACGTTTTTATGTTTGTAATGATCTCGACTCCCTAGCACAGAGTTTCCTATTTTAGGATCGCTTACGCCAAGTCTATAAATGATTAAGTAAGTAAATACGTATCCACGGATTAAGCAATAAAGAATCGCTCGTAGCCTGGGCTGCCTGAGTGATCTTAAACGGTCACTTTAAGCAATATACGGCGCGTTCAGTCCATGGATGGCCACCGTCTATGACTTCTGACAGTAAGACCAGACACTAGTCTTACAAGTCTCCACCAATCCGGACTTGGCCCCCGTGGTGGAGTATGGTCTATACCTTCCTCAGGGAAGAGACCCGTGCCCCGCGGTGGAGACATAATGGCTTGATGATGATGATGATGAGGATTATAATTTATTAGTAAGCGCTACACAGTATTAATTTTATTCCGGATATTACTTGAGTTTTCGTTGGAAGAGTCCGACCGGTTTCGCTCTGATTAGCAGAACTTAATCATGGGTAGTTAATAATGGTATATGTACCTATAAGTAACAATAATGCGTCATTTACCGTATATGGCAAATATCTGTGTGTTTTTGCTTATTATGTACGCTACTGTTTTCTTATATTATGCTTTTTTCATGCTGTGACTTGTAATCCGTTTTATATTGCTTGACTTTTAATACGTCTGGGCTTCTTATGTGAATAAATTTATTTATATCTCAATAGGGTTATATTTTTCGTTTAGTTTTTTTTTTTATTTACTACAAGTTCTAAATTCAAATTCATTCTTGCACTATTTTTTTTCACTATATCAATTACTAGTCGCAGCTGTGAACGCCTTTGCATTAATTATAGGCAGTTACAAAATGCTGTGCACCCAAAAATGAAATAGGTACTTATATACTGTAGCGTGCGCAAATAACCATCATTAATCATTCGTCGGCGTACTGTGGGTTATTACATCAAGCTATGGACAAAGTCACAGTTCCTCATAATTATCATCATCATCAACCCATTATGTCCCCACCGAGGGGCACGGGTCTCTTCCATGAGGAAGGTATTATAGGCCATACTTCACCACGGGGGCCAAGTCCGGATTAGTGGAGGCTTGTAGGACTAGTGGCTGCTCTTACTGTCAGAAGTTTTCTTGACTTCCTCTGACTTGGCTTGACCACTGCCACCTATCGACAGCAGCCGGCACCAACTGCTTAACGTGTCTTGTGCAAGGACATAGCGAAACTACAAGGATTTAATTTTTCGTCCGCCGCGGAATCCTGAAAATAGTCGGTAAGTAACAGGTAAAATCAGAAATTTATTTCAACGTAAAAAAATTACATTCTGCTTGTTGAATGTGAATGTACATAAAATGATAATGTTAGCCGCTGCCTTGGGGCCGAGTGTAGTGGAGAAAAAGGCAGCAAAAAAACTCCACTCTGCTCATCTTTTCTCAAATCAACTTAAGTCTAGTACAATATTTGGTACCAATGTCCATCTACTTATATAAGAAGGTCAAAATTAAAAACCCATGAGTGCAATCAATCTGCCCCGAGACAACGTAAGAGCTTAAAATAATTATGTTTATTGGTTAATCATAGTATTAAGAGTAACTAATGACAAAGTAAGGCGGAGCATTTTGTGTAGTGTATTGTATACTCGTAGTGTGGAAGTTATAATTATATCCGTACCAGGCGTAAATAAGTTGACAAGTCGAAAATGCACACTTTTCAGGGCGGCCATTTAAAGTTTTTAAACTTGTTGGTAAATCCAATTTTA
Organism: Yponomeuta plumbellus; assembly: GCA_947310845.1. NCBI lineage: Eukaryota > Metazoa > Arthropoda > Insecta > Lepidoptera > Yponomeutidae > Yponomeuta > Yponomeuta plumbellus. Next base: position 3,161,986 of record OX371210.1, read on the forward strand.
ACTTAATGAATAATGTTTTAATATGAATATTATAGTTTCAAATGTATTTTTTAACTAATGTAAATAAATTTAAAAATCTTTATTAATGAACAAAATAAACGACTTATCAAGTTGTGAACCGACGACTTGTCAACTTAATTACCTTGAATCCATCTAAATTTTATATTTATATTATATAAAAAATATTTTTTTATTTGAACGCATTAGTTTGAGATTAAGATTTTTTTTTATGTCACCTGTATGGGTCTACTAAAGAGCACCGACCTCAGACACAGAATTTTTATTGGTAGACTGTGTAATATACTCATAATATTATGTACCTGTGTATGTTTATTTATATTTTTACGTTTAAATTAAAAATATATTTCTGTATAAGCGGTGGTGGCGTAGTGGAGTTGACCCTTGCTTCTCGATCATGAGGGTCTGGGTTCGAACCACGCATGTACCAATGACTTTTAGTTACGTACATTAATTGTTTGTTTGAACATCATCATCAGGCTATATTAGTCCACTGCTGGACATAGCCTAGCGCCTAATGAGCGCCATAGCGCCCTGTCTTCAGCTTGCCGCATCCAGCATCTGCCTGCAGTTTTTCGCAGATCGTCATCCCACCTGGTTTGAGGGCATCCTACACTACGTTTGCCGAGTCGCGTTTTCCACTCAAGAACACGTTTACCCCAGCGGTTGTCGGTTCTTCGCGAGATATGGCCAGCCCACTGCCACTTCAGCTTGCTAATGTTTGTTTGTACAGCAACACCATTCGCTGATAAAGTGTGCCCGGATAACGGCGACAGGCTTGCCACTTGTCACGTTTGGGACCTAATAAACTCGGCAAAACGTGTGCCCAGTTCTAGTGATTGGTGCCTCTGCCTACCCCCTCGGGGATAACGGGCGTGAGTTTATTTATTTATTTTATTTTTATTTCTGTCATTTGTATGTCTATGTAGCCCTTTATGTAAGCTGTATGTATATTATTATATAATTATTATTAGTAAGTTGTATTTTCATACTAAGATTTAGATATAATGAGTTATATTTCCACTTTATCTGCCCTACCCCGGTCTCTTTTTTAACATTCCAATTTTTCCGGCTGACTGGAAGAAACTTTAGAAATCGGACTTATTTCTAAAGAAATTTCTTCCAGCCAGCCTCAAAATTTTAGAATTTTACAAAAAGGAAAAATGTTTCTATTAAATATACCTATTTTTATTAACATTTTTTACTATTTAATAACATTTTTAAGTCCTTAAAAGTGTTAGAATGTACCAGCAAGAGGGATTTTAGGAGTAAAAACAGCCTTAACATGATTATTTTAATTTGACAAGTTGCTAAACCCTAGTTGCGTCTGAGTCTATAAAACTAGATTTTTCTGATGATTTGTAAGCTACCGTAGCGACCTATGAACATTCCCATAAATTCCAAAGCATAACCTTTAGAAGAGCAATTAATCTAGACTAGACTAAACTTCTCAATAAATTATGGGCTATTGTTATGTTCTAAACGTGTTAAACGTTAAGTTCACTCCTTTTTAATTGGTCATAAAATATTTAAAAGAAAAATTCAGACCGGTGCCAACGTATCTACTCTGCCCTTAAATCACGTAAGTTGCAACTCTGAACTATCAGAATATGTATGTGTTTGACAGTTCGGAGTCAATCAGACAACTCCATACAGTGGGAAACTTACGTGGTTATATGCCTGCACATACAATTTTGACACCGACTCCAAAATACATTTAACAATACCTCTTTACATGCAACTACTTCGAATTTACCTATCATAACTGCCTAAGTTGTTAGCATTACCGCTTGTTGATTGTGAAGGAAATAATCGTGAAGAAACCTGAATATCTCAATCAAAGTTTTTAGTGTTTTAGTGCGGTAGTGTTTTGTTGAAATCAGTTTTATTTTACATTTAATAAAATATATTTCACGATTTTGGTGAGTAGCACAATGATCCAGCCAAATTGTGTTTTTAAAAACAAATACAGGATTGTCTATAAAAAAAACTTCCAAATCGCTTCAAGAGTGCCTTCGAAATTTGAAAAATCTTCCGATTTTCCAAAAACACTCGTCTTTTGTAATAAGGTGGCCTTACATCGATCGATAATACTTGGGACTTCTGACCTTGAAAAAGTATGTAAAAATTAAACAAACATAAAATATAACAAATGTCTTTTATTTACAACAATATCATATAGGCAACAATATCATAAATAACAACAGGAGGTAACGGTACGCTTATCAAAAGCAGTTAGAGTATTTATTTGGTATTCAGTCCTTGATCTTGTCTTGCTTATCCACAGATTCTGAAAGTCTTTCTTATCAACAACTTTGTTTTCAAAAAAGCAAATGTCAATGAAATTGATAATTCAAGTAAATTAGACTCTAATTTCTATTACAGGGAACATAACCTTTACAGGGTATTTATAAAAGATTATTTCCTCTTAAGTCCTGACCTTGGAATTAACAATAGAAAAGCATTGTTATTTTCAAGGTCAAGACTTAGGCAGGTTAAATTTAAATTGCCTAATAGACACGTATTTTGTTTTAACACTTGAAACACTATTTTAACTACGGTCAATATCAAAAACGAGTTTCATCAAATTTTCAGTTAGATCGACGTTTCAATTTCTTCTGTTAGAACGCAAACTTCAGAACCCGGTGACAAGCTGCAAGACTCTTAACTCGAGCTAAACGTAAATTGTATAAATACCGCCTAACTCTCTCAAGCCCACTTGCAGTATTTGGACGGTCTGTACAACAAATCTACCATAATAATTATTGACGTCAGAAGAATTTGGTCGGATTTGTCCTTTTATACTTTACAGGAGAGCCAGCCTACGTCCGATATTATGCACCAGAATTATCCCAGCAATAGAATAAGATATAATATGTTTCTCAGATAATTAGAAAGAGCTCGACGAGCTGAGACTGAAGGTATAAAAAGACATTTTCGTCGGAATCTAACAAACGACCATAATGTTTCTGACGTCGAGAATCACTGCAAGTGGCTTTAAAAACAAATGCAAAAGCCCTAAATATAACTTAAAAGTAATATCTCAAATTAGTGTTTGTAATGAAACCCTACGCCCCCAATACTGGATGACACCTGCACCGTAGCCCCGTGTCCATCGTGACCTTGGTATCCAGTCCCTTGGCTTTGGTGACCAGATCCTTGGCCATGATAATCAGTCCCCTGTCCCTGATAACCAGATCCTTGACTTTGGTAACCAGTCACATGACCCTGATAACCTTGACTTTGGTGACTGAAATCACTGGAACCAAGGTTTTGGTGCCCAAACTCGCCACTTGTTTGGTAACCAGACAACTGGTTGTGAGATTGGTAACCAAGTGAGTTTTGTTGGTAAGTGTGAGTTGGCAATTGGTGATGGGTTTGTTCCAAGTTCTGTTGCTGGTAGTTCTCGTAGTTTGGCTGGTAATGGGTGTCTGGTAACGACTGCCCTTGGAGCTGATCGGACTCTTTGTAACTTCCTGAAAATTTAGAGAGGTTAGAGTGAGATTATATTGTGAAACTTTCAGTTTATGGAGCTATTGTTAAGTCTATGAAAGAATTCAATATTAAAGTGAGTCGTCAATATTAATAGCTGATCATTGATAAAGTTTTTTTACCAGATGCAGTGTGTAACAACTTCTTGTAAAGAGGAATAAGAGACTGTGTTGGTTGTATAAGAACGTGTTGTTTGTCTTTTTACCAGTTCATTGAAGGCCACTGTGCAAATACCGTCTATTTTCTAGCCACTATAAAAAAATTAAAGCCTTCTACTAGGTATTACGTAGTAAACCTTCCTAGGCGTGTGATAAACTTATCCTAAAATCTGGGAAAATGTCCACTTATCAAAAACCGACAGGTAAGGTCTGCTAAGCTGTCAAGTTGCTATTTTGTTTAGAACAGCATCTAGAAACTGGCACTAAGAGTTTAAGGACCGGTTCCTGAATTGAGCTAAGCAACCACTTAGCTGTAGTGTTTTCTCGTCAAACTTCTCAGAAAAGAGCGTGACAGAACGTTATTTAAGTTTAGTGAAATTTCCGATTCAGAAAATGGCCCTAAACCTTTCATCATCATCATCATAATTTAGCCACAAGAAGTCCACTGCTGGACATAGGCCTCCTCCAAAAGACTTCCAAGCCCTTAGGAGTTATTAAAAGCATAATCACCATCATCATATATCCCAGCAGCCTCATCCTTCTCGTTTTGCTCCAAACCCTTCATCACGGCCTCGGGGATCGGTGGGGCGGTAGGCAGGTGGGCCCCCGAAGGGTGGAAGCCATTTTCGTCAGCGGTGTAGGTCACTGTGTAAGTCTGGCCGTCATCGCCTTTGTAGGAGTACCCGCCTTGGACGGCTAGGGCTTTGCCCTGGTGCGTGCCTTGCTCTTGAGCTTTGATGCCTTTAAAAAAATAACACCAGGTTATTATATAAGATGGTTAGAGTAGAGTTTTTTTCGCTGAGACTACATTCGGCCCCAAGGCAGCGGCTAACATTGTAAATACAAATAGGGTGACGGACCCAATTATCAGCACTCTAAGAGATCATTCAATTACAACTCTAAATATTTCATATACTACAATATTCAATAACGTTTGTGTTGCGTTATTAATGTTGAGAATATAATCACCTGTGGTGTAAAGTAAGACTTTTTCAATATTTGTAGTTTTTATTGAGACAAAATTTGAATTTATCAAAAAACAAGCCTGTCACCAATTATCAGCACAGTCGTCACCAGTTATCAGCACCTACTGACCCAATTATCAGCACTGTAAATTGTTATACGTTTTAAGGGTAAAAAATAAAATATCTTTTCGTTTACGTTTCTATTAATTATAGCATGTCAAAATGTGCTTTAACATCTAATTTGTTCAACTTACAGTCGACTATAATGGAGAGATCTTTGAAATCAGGAACTTTACCTTGAAACCAAATATCAGCACTATGATGATAAATGGTAAATGGATTTTCAGCATGGGGCTAAAATTTGGAAAACAAGGCTAAAATCACTTTATACACAAAACTCAACCATACTTTTAGTTACACGCAGTCCATTTTAAAAGAAGACCTTTTTTTATAAAATAGAATTACGTCTATTTTAACCTATTACCAGCAGGGTGCTGATAAGTGGAAAACTTGAAATTTCTGTATCCAGTTATTGGCACCATTATGTATATATTGTAAGTAACAAATAACCTAAAAAATATTTCAATTTAGGATGTGGAAAACATTAAGAATGTGTTTAAATACCAGTATTTATAGAAAGTGCTTTAATAGCATTACTCAGTGATTAATAAACGTAAGCAAAATCTTGCCCTTGATGGCTCAGAATGGTCGAAAATCTCTTTTAATCACACAACGTTCACTTCTCCTCAAGATAGAAACGCCATGATAAATGTCAAACTATACAGATTGTTGTTCGCTCGCTCGCTCGTAGCCTGGGCTGCCTGAGTGATCTTAAACGATCACTAAGGTTAAGCAACATACGGCACGTTCAGTCCATGGATGGGTCACCGTCTATGACTAACGCTAGTGGCATTTTTTCCGAGCGATTCCGTGCTTCGCAAGGTACGTTAAGCAGTTGGTGCCGGCTGCCGTCGATAGATGGCAGTCGTTAAGCCATGTCAGAGGCCTTAGGGCGGCTTGAAAACTTCTGACAGTAAGACCAGCCACTAGTCTTACAAGTCTCCACCAATCCGGACTTGGCCCCCGTGGTAGAGTATGGCCTATACCTTCCTCAGGGAAGAGACCCGTGCCCCTCGGTGGGGACATAATGGGTTGATGACGATACAGATTGTTGTTAGTACAATAATTAAACCATCAAAATTTCTTTCTTATCCTTGCAACTTTGAATTTATAGATATTATATCTTATATTGTGAGGTTTTTTACGGGGTGCTGATAAACTGGTGCAGTGCCAGCATTTGAGTCCGTCACCCTACATTCAACAAACAGAATGTAAATTCTTTATGTTGAAATACATTTCTGGTTTGATTTGTTTTTCAAATAAAACTCTCTTAAGCACTAGATATCCTTAACTTTATTCCGGATACACGCACTACACTGGGTTCGAATCCCTGCTGGGGACAAAAAAAACCAGGTCATGGATGTTTTATTCTACGCCAGGCTAGGGAGTTCCGTAATTATGCAGCAATAAAATCGCTTGATAATGCTCTAGTTAGAAGTAATTAAGAAACGAGTGCTATCATTTGGAATCCACATTTAGCTAAATATAGCGATGTTGGAAAAAATCCAGAACAAGTTTATTAGATTTTTGTATTTTAAATTATATGGCTTTTTTCCGCTTATGTATCCCACCTTATTTGTATTGGGTATGGTGGGCTACAATAGGCTGGAAGTCAGGAGAAAGGTGGCACTGGCGACTTATTTCTTTGGGTTGATTCGCGGATACCAGAACAACCCGGATATTTTAAAACTAATAGGTTTGCGCGTACCTGACAATTACAACCGGGCAAGAAGGCACCAGCTTTTTCATGAGCCAACGGCGAAAACCATGTTAATGAGCGAGGCGCCAGTAGCAATGGCAATCCGATTACTCAATGGTTTTAACAGAAAAACAAGCACAGACATATTTATATGCTCGCTCCCAAAATTCAAGGCTGAGATGACATTTTTATTGAGTAGGTAATATTTTATTGACGCAAATATATAATTGGTATTTTTTTCTAATAGACGATATGTCTTTAATATGAATTAATTTGTTTTTATAATTTGATAAAATTGAAAGTTAATAATTAATTGTTTATGCTATTATCCAATGAAATTTTGTAAATTGTATATTTTTTATGATTTTTTTATATTGATATTACTATACTTGAATTTAATGTAATTGTATATTTAATATGTATTAATTTGTTTTTTATAATTTGATAAAATTGAAAGTTAATAATTAATTCTTTATGCTATTATCCAATGAAATTTTGTAACTTTTTTTTAATATTTTTTTTAATGTTTGATGAAAGTTTATGATAATTTTTAAATTGATATTATACTTGAATTCATATACCTAATGAAATGCATGTTAATGTAATTGTATATTTAATGTCATCGGTTTTTTGTGATGTTAATTTTATTTAACCTGCTGTATTGGGTGGAAAACCTGTAAGGGCGGGGTTTTTTAAGCAATAAAATAAATAAATAAATGTTTACATGTTTGTGACGTCGCTGTTTCTGGTTCCCACGACACAGGGTATCCTAGTGTGGGACCAGAAGCAATGTGCCTGTATGTAAATGTTATGTTATGTTAAGTGTGCGGAGATTCGAACAAAATATATGAAAATTGACGGCCGTAGCCTGTTCTCGCGTCTAGTCGCCGAACTGTCGCTGTCGCGTGTCGCCTAGTGTGCACATAGGCTTACTTGACGTTTTTTCGGAAGAGTCCAACCAATTTCGCTCTGATTCGCAGTGCTTAATCATGGTGAGCAGAGACGGAGCTCGCGTCGTCGGTTGCTTCAACCGAATCAGAGCGAAACCTGGTCGGACTCTTTCGACAAAAAGTCGAGTACCTAAGTGTATCCGGAAAAAAGTTTATAATATTTTAATTGTACCAATGTCTACGGTCTGAGTGTACTACATAACTGTAACGACTTTCTTACGTCCCTGCCTGGGTATTTAGGCACAGATTATCATAGTTGGAACCAAGAGAAGAGGTGGAAAATTTGGAAATCATTGGTATTTCTGAGGGCCTAACCTCGTTATCCTAAACATCAGAATAGTTAAGACTGGTGATGGCTGACTCTCGCGCTATGCTCATCTTCGACCAATCCATTCGTCCGCCTCGGTCCTTATGCACCATTAAGTTAAGTCGGATCCTGTATAATCGGCCCCAAGGCAGCGGCTAACATTATAAGTACATTGACATTCAACAAACATTGAAATAAATTTCTGATTTCTGAACATAACATAAAATTTACATACAGGTAACACAACGAACGAACAACAGTTCGGCCATCCTCAGACATACACTCTGCCGGGGCGGGATATTTCCCTTTATAGTGAAAGAGCACGATCACCCGCTCTTCCCTATATCACACGAAGAGAAGGTCTGTACCCTCTGTGTCCTGCAGTGGTACTTACTTAGCCCAGGCCTGTCACACTCCGCGTGTAAATATCGAACGTTAAGTACATGCGGCGGCCACTCCAGAGTGGCTGATAAATAGGGACTCACGCAAGAGCGAGTAGTGACGCGCGCGCGAGTTACGCGGTAGAAAGGGAGGCAACATGTAGGTGAATATAACTGTAGCTTTTGTAGCGCCTTGCGATCTGAATTGCACCTAATTGAATCGCTGCTAAAGTCCCTTTTTCTTTAATTGATTTTACGGAGTGAATCTTCTGTACCTGTACTATTATGTATTCTGTGCTTAGGCTACATGAAGAAAACTAGCCAACTACTGAGCGGCGGAATTTTTCCTACAATTTCTTTACCAACCAACTCACCGTTTTCAGTCTCATAGCTGTAATGGTAGCCGTGGCCATCACTCTCAGCTTGCTGTGATAGGATCCTCGCACCAGCTTCCTTGCCGTCTCTGCCTGCGTCCCCGTAGGCCTGCGATTGGTCCGCGTAACCGCCACCGTGCTGCTGCTCGAGTCCTGATTGGAAGGGATAACGTTTTGGGATATATTTTGTATTTGGTGGGTCAATATAACTGGTAAACGTTTTTCAAACGTGCGACTGCATCGCGACACCAGCAGTAGTGCAAGTGTGTAGAGGTGGGCCATTTGCGAATGCATCGATGCTAAAAGTCTCAGTGTTTAAAGGGCCTAATAATTCCGCATTTGCTTGGTTTTGGCTAGAAATAAGCGTAAAACTCTTCCTACCTGATTGGTAGAGCTCAGCTGTTTGGGCGTAGTGCTCGACCGAATGGTTAGGCAACGGGTGGTGGCTTGGTATGATGTGGGCTGTGCCGGCTACCACCAGGATGGTCAGGGCTAAGATGTACTGGAAAAAAGAAATGACAAGTTAAGTTAAAAATGCTTAATCATTAAATTCTACCTCAGTTACAAAACAGAGGCAATTTGAAGGCAACGCAGTCATCAAGAAAATAAATAAACCTAAATATTTATATACAGGCACATACATTGCTTCTGACTCCACGCTGGGATAACCTGTATCGTGGGAACCAGAAACAGTGATGTCACAAACATGTAAACATCCAAGACGTGGGGTTTTTTTTTGGCCCAGCCGGGGTTCAAACCCGGGGCCTCTCGCATGGTAGCCAGATGCGCTAACTGCTGCGCCACAGAGGTCGTAACATACGTTGGTTAACATGTTAGCATATGAGGAACCGTGGGTAATGAGTGCCACGAGACGCTTTATGGATAAGCCAGCATAGTTTTTTTCTGTCCATAGCTTGATGTAATACCCCACAATACGCTGACGAAAAAAATGCACGTATGTGTCGTAGGTATGTGTCTATTCTTTTGTTTGGCAGTCTTGAGTATTACGTATGATGATTAGATCATTAATTACTCAATATGTTCAGTTAGCGAAATATCTCTTAAAAAATTATATGCCATCTAAGAACCCCACCAAAATGTAAATCGTAGGGCATCTCTTTGTCTCTTGATAGAGTTATTAGCAGTTATTGTAATGGGAAATTGACTGTCATTATTTTGAATCTGGACTAGGCCCTCGTGATAGAGTATGGCCTATACCTTCCCCAAGGAAGAGGCCCATGCCCCTCGGTGGGGCCCTAATGGGTCGATGATGAATCTGAATCTATTTTATTACTATCATGCCAGAACAATATTTAATACTTATTATAAAGTAACATAATCTAACCAAATAAATCGCTCCGAGCCACATCCGACCCAAAAGTCCCCATAATACTGGCCGCCTTACCGCGCTGCACAGCAAGGGAAATCCTTTGGCTCACATATGCCCCAGAGATAACGTCCATGCCACGGTCCCTCAATCCCACGGCCCAATAAACAGCTTTTTTATAATTATTTATTACTTGACTGGCTGTGCCCCGCGGTGTTACCCGCGGGTTATTAGGGAAAATAAATGGTGTATAACAGAAATAATAACAACTATTGACATTTTTAGGAATTTTCCCATAAGAATAAGATATTTTTCCGGATCAAAACGTAGCTTATGTGCTAATCCAGAGTGTCAGCTAACTTTGAACCAAATTTTATTAAAATCGCTCCAGCCGTTAAGACGTGAAGAAGTAACAAACATACACACTCACACACTCACAAACTTTCGCATTTATAATATTAGTGTGACTAGCTGTGCCCCGCGGTGTTACCCGCGGTTAATCGATTTTCCCATGGGAATACGATATTTTCCCGCGGTAAAACGTAGCTTATGTGTTAATCCAAGGTGTCAGCTAACTCCATACCAAATTTTATCAAAATCGCTCCAGCCGTTTAGACGTAAAGAAGTAACAAACATACACACTCACACACTCACAAACTTTCGCCTTTATAATATTAAGTGTGATGTGATTGCCAACCTTCCGAAAAATTGTGTTATTGAGATATTACATAACATTACAACTTTGTTTCTTTTACTTCACATTAAAAGATCCATTGATAAGGGCACGTATAATATAACCATCCATTTATTTTAAGCACCAGTTACTCCAAGTTCACTTAATTAACTCATCCAAACAGCACTTTCACATCAGCACACCTTTTTCATCAACAAAAACTCTTTCCGAGCATAAAAACGAATTATGCAATTAGATAAATTAAGCCAAAAAACTCACGTACCAAATTCATTTTGACACTACGCACTGGTGAGATATGGTGGAGAGAATGTGCTCTAGAAATTTCACTCTTGCGTTTTTATACCAAAAATTTGAAGAAGGCGGTTAAGTCAGGTTAAGTAACTAGACGCCACCGATGGATGAGCATGTGGATCAGACTTTGCGTAGAGATCGGAACGCATAGAGCTGACACGCGGGGAGGAAGATTTTCAGTCTTAAAACTAAAACTTTTTTAAGCACTACTCGTACTAAGTTATGTTATTGCGGATTTCTCTTACTTGTTTTTTTGTCGGATTTTCAGTGTTCCGCCTTTCACACAGTATCTATATGTAAACTGCATTAAGAAATCCCTAGTTTTACACCGTTCGTACTACTACCCTAACATATCCCTACAAAAAGTAAAAAAATATACTTGCAGTATTTAATCATTCTAATTACTTAGTTCTCCTATAAAAAAATGATAAAAATAACTTTCTTAGAATGAAACAGCGTCTCCTGGTCCTAAGCTAGGCTACCCTGTGCTATGGTAACCGAATAGGCATTTTAAAAAAAATTGAAAAATCCTGTTGTCACAAACCTTTTTTTTCCAATTTTTTTTTGTTTTGTAACTCTGAATAATGCTTCTTTAAACTGTTACTCGTAACAACATTTCAAAACCAGCTGCTTCAGTTTGGAAGAAAAGAAGACTTTATAAAAAAAAAACTAAAAAAATTGCCCATTCTTAATTTTACTTTTAGTTTTCATTATGTTTGTGAAATTTCTTGAATAAATAAAAAATAAATATATATATATATTACCTAAAACAAACAAATCGATGTTTTTTTTATATTTTTCTGATAACCAGTTTATCCAGTACTTGCCTATTCACCCGGTTCCGGCTTGACGTTGAGTTTGGGACACCTCATACCCAGTCTACGCGTTCCCAGCTCTGCGCATGTCGCGAGATAAAACTTTTTACGCGTGTGATATTTATTAGTCCACTTGGAGATGCGTTAACTTTATGAGTCCTACTCATCAACGCATCTACAGGAAATGAGAGGGCTCTAGTGACATAAATATTGAGATTAATATTCTGCACAATTTATAATCCCCGGTGACCCTGTCAGACTTTTTGAGGCTCTTATTTTAACTCTATATTTTAGTGACGTTTGTAATTATTATTTACGCTTTGTAAGACAAAATATTTTATACAAAATTTTACTTCTACATCTTTAAGCACTCATATTTTACAAATTAAGTTTTTTATCTTCATCTTTTTTTTGTCCATGAAGCGAAAATGATTTCTCAGGATCGTGGCGGGTGGCAGTCCCTGGTCTCTGCCTACTTCTCTGGGTTACAGACGTGAGCTTATGAATGTATGTATGTATCTTTAGCTCTTTTTCATTACAATTAACATTTTCATTTCATACACACGTACATACATAAGCTCACGCCTGTATCTCAAAGGGGTAGGCAAGGAGCAGGGACTGCCACCTCCCACGATCCTGACGAATCACTTTCGCTTCATCGACATTCACTAGACATTGCATGCACGCACGCCGGTTTCGGGTACTTTTTATTTTGTCCTTTGCTAATACATCCCCTATTTGGTATTATATTTGTATTTTATACTATAATACCAGCTGACCCGGCAAACGTTGTTTTGCCAGATAGTGGTATTAAATTTAAATAACAACTTATTCTCACACCTACCGAAATCAAAATCGGTCAAGCCATTTCGGAGGAGTATGCGCACTATCATTGTGAATCGAGAATATATTAGACTAGCTGACCCGGCAAACTAGTCAGTTTTTGCTTGCTAGTTTTTTGCCCCTAGACAGGGGTATGAAACATTGATAACAACCTATTCTCAGACCCACCGAATATACATATAAAATTTCACCAAAATCGGTCTAGCCGTTTAGGAGGCGTATGCGCACTAACGCGGTGAATGGTGACACGAGAATTTTGTAAATTAGATAGATAGATAGAAGATAGATCAGAGTAGATCCCATCAAATGATCAATAAATAAAACAACACCAAGATCTTTAAAACATTTTTATGGTAAAGCCCTAAAAACTACTATGTTAATCTGACTTCCATGGCACTTGTTACGGAACCCGTTACAGACTAGAACTAGTATTTGTCACTAGCATCTAGTACGGGTAGGCCCTCGGCTTGTAGGCTTGAGGCTTGTAAGGCTGGTATGCGCGTGCGACGGCTACGCCGCTTCCCGCGTTGCCGTATTTGCCTTCGAGGTAGCTGCCTGGAACATAAATAACAAGTGATATATATTTTTTTAACATTTACATACAGGCACATACATTGCCTCTGGCCCCACACTAGGATACCCTGTGCCGTGGGAACCAGAAAAAACGACGTCACAAACATATAAATATCCAAGACCTGCGTTTTTTTTGTCCCCAGCCAGTATTCGAACCTGGGCCTCTCGCATGGTAGTCAGATGCGCTAACCGCTGCGCCACAGAGGTCGTCAATATTCTATATGTCATACATTTCTTAAATTACACATTTGAAAAGTGCTCGAATGGAAACCACATAATTATGTGGTCTCCATGCGAGCACTTTTATGGGCAAGCGCAGTATAGGACGACAGCCATAAGATGTACAGACGATCTCATTCAAGTAGCAGGAAGACGCTGGATGCAAGCCGCTTCCAACCGATCTTTTTGGAAACCCATGGAGGAGGCCTATGTCTAGCAGTGGACTTCTTGTGGCTGAATGATGATGATGATGATGTTAATGGTGGTGCGGTGGCCGGGTCTTCTATCTCCCTCTAATATGGTTAAGACTGGCGTGAACGGGTGCCGTCCGTGTGTCTGACCGCAGCATTGGTTACTTTTGTTAGAATAGTAAATAACGTTTTGACATTTTTGATATCATTCATGGATTAATCTTAGGTAGATATATATCGTATCTACTTATATATTAGATTTACGGTGATTTGAGGAATGATGGTCAGAGTGGAGTTTTTTTCCCGTTCCAAGGCAGCCCCTAACATTAGCTTTATAGATATACTAGCTTTCGCCCGCGACTCCGTCCGCGTGGACTTTAGTTCAAAATGTTGCAACCCCGTTCACTCCCGTTAAGGGTTAAATTTAGAAAAATCGTGAAACACGTATTCAATCAAATGTGTTGAAGAGTATTTATTTCAAGTTTCAAGAAAATTTGACAACATTTTTTTATACCTCCATACAAACTTTAACACCGCCGTTTACCCCTTTAGAGGGTGAGTTTCAAAAAATCCTTTCTTAGTGCTCCCCTAGGCTCCCTAAGGAACTCCCATGCCAAATTTCAACCCCCTAGGTTTAGTAGTTTGGGCTCTGCGTTGATTCTAAGTCAGTCAGTCAGCTTCTCCTTTTATATATATAGAAGATTGATAGAATATTCTTTATTGTATGTACACCATGTACACGTGAGATTTGACAATAACATAGTACAGTACAATTGGCGGCCTTGTTACTAAAAGTAATTTCTTCCAGACAACCATTATAAGAGCATCGACATTCAGCAAACAGAATGTTGAAATTCTTTAAGTTGAAATAAATTTCTGATTTCTGATTACGTGAGGACAAGGAAATGACTATTGAATCTTATCGTGTTGAATTCTCGTTATTTATTTGCGTTAAAGTTTGACCAAAAACGTGTTTTTAACGTGAATAAAAAAAAAAAAAAGCGCTGTCCTGCAAAATGAGTTATTTACCTATTAGCGCTAGCTACATACAATGGTTCAACTGTGAGATTAAAAGCCTCTCCACACAGAAAGCGTAGTTAGCGCGCTTCAAGGCGCTAACGCTAAACCGCCGTAACGTAGTCGTACACTTTGTGTGTGTCAGCTTCGACGCTATTCAGTAGGCGCTAACCAATATTTTGTAATAAAATACAACGCGACGTCATGAGGCGGCGCTAGAGCGTCGCGTACTGTTAGCGCGCTAGCGCTGTTTGATAGGTTATAAAATGTTCAGTACAACACAACGCGACGCTATAACGCAGGACGCTTTAGCGCCCTTACGCGCGCTAATTACGCTTTCCGTTTGGCGAGGCCTTAAGTGTGGAAATTATTACATACCGTCGTCGAAGATGCCATTGGCCTCATCCTGAGCGTTCTGCTGCAGAGCCCTGGCGATGGCCTCAGGAACTGGAGGTGGGGTGGGGATGTGGGCGCCCTGAGCCTGGAAGCCGTTCCCGTCCGCTGTGTAGCGTATGCTATACACCTGGAGAGGTTGTTAAAGACACAAACGGGAAGAATATTCTTTATTGTACACAAAAATTTCATTTTCAGATTTTTGATTACGTGATACATGATGATAGTAAAATTGGCGGCGTTATTACTATAAGTTATTTCTTCCAAGCAACCATAGACAGAGACGAGAAAGAAATAGAAGACGGATAGTCGTGCAGTTACGAAATATTTTTACAATTACATAAACTCACTAAAACCATACAGAAATATTTTAATAAATAGACAAACATAGGTACATTAGTAATAATTACAAAGAAACTATAGAAAACTAACTGCCTATTTGGTTTTTTTATATAATTTGGCTGAGAAACCTTTTTTGTGCAAGTGTTGAAAAAGGTTGAATAAAGAGGTCAGTACATAACGTGTCAATTTGGAAATATCAAGCTAAACAGAAAATAATGTTACTTACTATGTGTTATTATAACCGCGCATGCCTTTTACAAAATAGGACTGCAATAGAAATAAATTACTGATCTATCTGTCCAATAATGGCAATTGGCCCTTTCTCCAACCGTGCCCTGCAGTGGTCGTTTAAAGATTTTATTACAAATAACATGCTTTATAAGAAAGAGAAGACATTTACCTGGCCATCATCGCCGGTGTAGGAGAAGCCTCCCTGGGCTTGAATTCCATTGGCTTCTACCCCGGATTCCTCCGCTTGAATACCTGAAAAGACGAATCAATTTATTCAATCATTCTGGCTCAGCACACTACACACATCAACCTCAACATTTTAGTTGCTAAGCCGCCTGGTTTAGGGTGCACAGATTTGCAGATAGATGTGCTATCGAATGTTTCTTGTGATTACACAAGGGATAATCTACATTGTTAATAATAATAATAATAACGTTCACACAACACAATCACTTTACCTTTGTCCCAAAGTTTTTTTTTATTTTTTTACAAAACAAAAACCTTATTCAATTACACAATTACGCCAAGCTGCAACTGTAAGATACCCTGTCCTGTCGAGGACCATTTGTACAAAATTTCATCATCAACCCATTATGTCCCCACAGAGGGGCACGGGTCTCTTCCCTGAGTAAGGTATAGACCATACTCCACCACGGGGGCCAAGTCCGGATTGGTGGAGGCTTGTAAGACTAGTGGCTGGTCTTACTGTCAGAAGTTTTCAAGCCGCCCTAAGGCCTCTTGGCTTAACGACTGCCATCTATCGGCGGTAGCCGGCACCAACTGCTTAACGTGCCTTACGAAGTATGGCACGTTACCGTTCCAATGGAACCGTTCAAAAAAATGCCACTAGCGTTAGTCACAGACGGTCACCCATCCATGTACTGAACACGCCCTATGTTGCTTAACCTTCGTGATCGTTTAAGATCACTCATAGGCGGCCGGGGCTACGAGTGATTCAGCGATACAAAGGTGCGGCTGTAATAATTATAATCTACATTGTTACTGTAAGATTTGGATTTTGCTGAAACGCGACAGTCCTATTGCCAATCTATCTATCTCTATATATATGTATATAAAAGGAGAAGCTGACTGACTGACTGCCTGACTGACTGACATATCAACGCAGAGCCTAAACTATAAGGGTTAGAAACTTGAAATTTTGCACAGGCGTTCCTTTTATAACGTAGGGGAGCACTAAGAAAGGATTTTTGAAAATTCATCCCCTAAAGGGGTAAAATGGGGGTTCAAAGTTAGTATGAAACTTTGCCGTTTTTGAAGCTATTCGAATGAGATTTGGTACGAAGGTTTTTCATTTAAAATTATGAAACACGTGTAAAATGGTTTTCCAAAAATCATCCCTTAAGGGGGAAAAAAGGTGGTGCAAACTTAGTATGAAACTTTGCCGTTTTTAAAGTTATTCGAATGAGATTCAATATGAAGGTCCTTCAATAAAAGTTATGAAAAATGTGTAAAATAGTTTTCTGAAAATCATCCCTTAAGAGGGTAAAAAGGGGGGGTGCAAAGTTAGTATGAAACTTTGCCGGTTTTGAAGCTATTCGAATGAAATTTGGTACGAAGGTTTTTTATTTAAAATTATGAAATACGTGTAAAATGGTTTTCCAAAAATCATCCCTTAAGGGGAAAAAAGGGGGGTGCAAACTTAGTATGAAACTTTGCCGTTTTTTAAGTTATTCGAATGAGATTCAATATAAAGGTCCTTCATTAAAAGTTCTGAAAAACATGTGAAATAGCTTTTCAAAAATCATCCTTTAAGGGGGTAAAAAGTGGGGGTGCAAAGTTAGTATAAAACTTTGCCATTTTTGAAGCTATTCGAATGAAACTCAGTATGAATGTTCCTAATTGGATGTCATGAAACACGGTTAAAATATTTTTCCGAAAATCATCCTTTAAGGGGTTAAAAGAGGGGCGAGAAGTTTGTATGAAAGTACTGTGATTTTCAAAGTTATCTCAATAAAAAGTTGTCTTTGGGTTATAAGTTCCTAATAATGATTATTTCCGATATCCTTTTTTATGAATTCACCCACTAAGGGGGTAAAAAGGGGGTGCAAAGTTAGTATGAAATTTTGCCGTTTGTGAAGTTATTCGAATAAAATTCGGTATGAATGGTCCTCACTGAAAGTCATGAAATATATATAAAATATTTTTCCAAAAATCATACTTTACCCCCTAAAAGGGGGGTGCTAAGTTAGTATGAAAGATCTGTGATTTTCAAAGTTATCTCAATATAAAGTAGTATTTGGGTTATAAGTTCCTAATAATGATTATTTCCGATATCCTTTTTTATGAATTCACCCACTAAGGGGGTAAAAAGGGGGTGCAAAGTTAGTATGAAACTTTTCCGTTTGTGAAGTTATTGAATGAACCTCAGTATGAAGGTTTTTCATTGAAAGTCATGAAACACGTGTAAAATATTTTTCCGAAAATCATCCCTTAAAAGGAAAAGGAAAAGGAAGAAATTTCTGTGATTTTTAAAGTTATCTCAATAAAAAGTGGTATTTGGGTTATAGATTCCTAATAATAATATAATGAGGAAAATATAAATAGGGAAAAGCCAACAAACTTAACTACGCAAATAGCAGGGCAGGGTCTAAGATATAAGGGTTAGAAACTTGAAATTTTGCACAGGGGTTCCATTTACAACGTAAGGGGGCACTAAGAAAGGATTTTCGCAAATTCACCCCTATGGGGGTAGAACGGGGGTGCAACGTTAGTATGAATGTTTGCAGTTATTGAAGTTATTCGAATGAAATCCAGTATGAAGGTCCCATAATGAAAGTCATGAAACTCAAGTTTTTTTTTATAAAAATATATTTTTGGTAAAAGGGGGTGCAACGGTAATATGTAAGTTCTCTTATTTTCTAAATTATTTCAATAAAATGTTAATTAATAAAATTAAATGTAGGTATGTAATAAATATGAATATTAACGATTACAAAATTTTTTTGTTTTAATTATTTCACATGCGCTAAAAGTATCCCTATCTTATTTGCAAACACTTTACTCAACTAAAGCCCACGCGGACGTAGTCGCGGGCAACAGCTAGTATATGTATATAAAAAGAGAAGCTCACTGACTGACTGACTGACATATCAACGCAGGGCCTAAACTATAAGGGTTAGAAACTTGAAATTTTGCACAGGGGTTCTTTTTATAACGTAGGGGAGCACTAAGAAAGGATTTTTGAAAATTCATCCCCTAAAGGGGTAAAATGGGGGTCCAAAGTTAGTATGAAACTTTGCCGTTTTTGAAGTTATTCAAATGAAATTTGGTACGTAGGTTCTTCAATTAAAATTATGAAACACGTTGAAAATAGTTTTTTAAAAATCATACCTTAAGGGGGAAAAAAGGGGGTGCAAAGTTAGTATGAAAGTTCTCTAATCTAATTCAAAGTTATTTCAGTAAAAAGTGGTATTCGGGTTATAAGTTTTTAATAATGATTATTTCCGATATCTCTTTTTGTGAATTCACCCCCTAAGGGGGTAAAAGAGGGGTGCAAAGTTAGTATGAAACTTTGCCGTTTATGGAGTTATTCGAATGAAATTCAGAATGAACGTTCTTCATTGAATGTCTTGAAACACATGTAAAATAGTTTTTCGAAAATCATCTCTTAAGGGGATAAAAGGGGGCTGCAATGTTAGTATGAAACTTAGCCATTTTTGAAGTTATTCGAATGAATTTCAGCATGAAGGTTCTTCATTGAAAGTCATGAAAGACGTGTAAAGTAGTTTTTCGAAAATCATCCCTTAAGGGGGTAAGAGGGGGTTGCGAAGTTAGTATGAAAGCTCTTTCGCATGCGCTAAAAGTATCTCTATCTTATTTGCAAACACTTTACTCAACTAAAGCCCACGCGGACGTAGTCGCGGGCAACAGCTAGTTTAGATTATAAAATTGTATTATATTATAAATTTACAGTCTGTTTTTTCATTCAATGCAAAATAAAAATATTGTCACGTTCATACATCTCCATACAATTCTTAGGCTTTCAATGTCTGAATGTTGCTAGTACGTAAAAACCAAATAACCCCATTTTACTTCCAAGGTAAATGCTACGCAGGTGTTTTTTTTTAGACTTTGTTCTTACGAGTAATTCAATTTTAATGTCTTTGATGGGATAAGGATTTTGGTCACATGAGTCTTCTATTCACGGTAAAAAAAATCTACAGAGTTAACCTATAGCTTTTATAGCGGAATTAAATAACGGAATTAAATAGTCTTATGCTATGAGAAGGTTAGATAAGTTTGAAACATATCGTCGATTCAAAGGCAAAACTCACTAAGCGATTTTTTTTCTCAAAATGAGATTTTGCTACCATTTAATTTTGTAAACATTTGTAATATGTAAACAAATGGACAATCACTTAAATAAAAAAAAAACACTTAGTGAGTTTTACCTTTTTACCGACGATATCTTTCTGTTCTTGGCAATAAACGGTTATTCATTCATAATAACAGGCTCCCAAGACTGGTTAATAAATCGAGCTCACCATTCTCAGTTTCATACGCGTAATGGAAGCCTCTCTCATTGACTTCGCTGTCTGACCGCAAGATGGCGGCACCAGCGTCGAGGCCCGCCCTTGGTCTAACCTGGTACTGGTAGGGGGCGCGGTAGGGCGCGGGGAGGGGGTAGGAGGCCGCTGCGCAGGCGCCGATGAGAGCGGTGAAGATTAGCTGCAATGGGAGGGCCCGTGTAACTTGTGTTTTTTTAATTAGATTAGCGAGTACAAAATACTCTCTTAAAACTCAATGTTGGGGAGTGGACTTACACTGTTATTTCGGTGGTTTATGGGAATAAATAAAACGCACACAACTGTCGGTTATCGAGCTATCTATTCGACTGCCCTCTCTAAGCACCATACATTCTGGTGTACACACAACTACCCTCTATCTTATTACTAGCACCCCTAAAGAAAACTGGTGAAATTGTTAAAATAAGATATATGTAATAATAATAAAATAAAGGAGCAAAATGAGTGATGAGGTGAGGTGACAATCAGAATATTACAGTGCCATCTTATCTGTTCAGTTAATAGCGGCGCTAGTGGAGAATCTAGTAGGAACATTCAAGAAATTTACCTAGAAAAATGAGAATATTTTAACCCGTCTATTGATTGCAATGAAAATATATCTATAAATCTTAGTAAGTGAATAAATAAAACATAAAATGGGGAACAGAATTTCTATAATTAGTTATAATTTTGCCCACATGAACAGATAACTTGTAACATGTTTTTTTTTTAATTAGATTAGCGAGTAAAAATACTCTCTTAAAACTCAATGTTGGGGAGTGGACTTACTAAAAGAAAACTGGTGAAATTGTTTAAATAAGATATGATAATAAAATAAAAGAGCAAAATGGGTGATGAGGTAAGGTGACAATCAGAATATTACAAGATGAGTGACACGAGATAATAGTCGATAAAAGCAAAAATATAAAAAATAAAATGTGGTTAAAGGGAGTCTTCAACACTCATTTAAAACAACAAACATTTATATTGCTTCTGGTCCACACTAAGATACTCTGTGTCGCGTGAACCAGAAACAGCGACGTCACAAACATGTAAACATCCAAAACCTTGGGTTTTTGTCCCTAGCGCGGGTTCGAACCCGGGACCTCTCGCATGGTAAGTAGATGCACTAACCGCTGCGCCACAAGGGTAGTCAAGAATTTATTTTATTTTATGCTAGCTGACCCGGCAAACGTTGTTTTGACAGATAAGGGTATGAAAACCTATTCTCAGACCTACCGAATACAGATACAAAATTTCATCAAAATCGGTCTAGCCGTTTCGGAGGATTATGCGCACTAACACTGTGACACGAGAATTTTATATATGTCGTAGGACGATTTGATTAAATTTTCGCAAAAATTCTAGGGCTATCGCGAAAAGACGGATAATTAGATAATGGCTTTGACCTTTTTCTATGTTACTGAAAAAATATAGGGTTTTTGCAAAAACGCGGGCTCCTTTAGAAAGATTGCGAAATGAGTCGTTGGCTATTATGACTCAAGCACACCGATTGGTCGATCGCATCGCTCAAAACAACCTCTTCTCTGATTGGTTGATAACTTGACGCTGCACTTGTTATTTTATTCTGTCACGGGCTTTACTATGTTCTGCTATGTTTTTTTTTTTTTTGCAGTCAGTATAATACAAGATTACGATTTATTTTATGTTAACTTCAAACGTCCCACTGCAGGGCATGCCTTCTCTCATGACTCCTACACACTATGTCGGCGGCACCGGCGGCAAAGCCGCGCGGCATAAAGCGGGCGGCCGTGCCGCTGGCAGTGTGTAGCAGAGCAGCTATCAGACTTATCTCAGGGCTTATCCTATCCATACGACCTCTGTGGCGTAGTGGATAGCGCATCTGCTTACCATGCGAGAGGTCCCGGGTTCGATCCCCGGCTGGGGAGAAAAAAAAAACTCCAGGTCTTGGATTTTTAAATGTTTGTGAAGTCGCTGTTTCTGGTTCCCACGACACAGGGTATCCTAGTGTGGGGCCAGAAGCAATGTATGTCATCATCATCATCATCGTTAGGCTATATTAGTCCACTGCTGGACATAGCCCTCCCCTAATGAGCGCCATAGCGTCCTGTCTTCAGCTTGCCGAATCCAGCATCTGCCTGCAGTTTTTCGCAGATCGTCATCCCACCTGGTGGTGGAGTGGAGGGCGTCTTACACTACGTTTGCCGAGTCGCGGTCTCTACTCAAGAACACGTTTACCCCGGCGGTTGTCGGTTCTTCGCGAAATATGGCCAGCCCACTGCCACTTCAGCTTGCTAATTCTCTGAGCTATGTCGATAACTTTGGTTCTCTGTCGAATGTATGTAGCAATGTATGTGCATGTATGTAAATGTAATGTTATCACCACGCGTGCCCACCGCGGATTGGCAATTTCGGGCGCTGAGTTATGTGAACACGTCAGACACTAGAGGCCCGATTCTGTTACTGCATTACAGTACAATGACAGATGCACGGTCGGGCGGCGTAACGTGTTTTTTTCATACCATTAACGCCTAGAATGATTAGTACTTGCCGCGCGTTTTGTAGCGACTATGAAATTAAATGTAAGCGTTAGAACCCCTGGACCAAATGAAATATTTAGTATTCACCTAATTTAGTACCCCTAGTATCCCTTATCGAGGTACTAAATATTTCAATTGAAAAAAGGTTCTATTTAGTACCTCAATTACGAAGGTTTTTCAAACATCAAATACTCGTATCGCATTTGGTCCAGGGGTTCTGACGCTTACAATGAAATCGCCGCGTTCATGGATTTGTCATTGTATTACAATGGATTAACAGAGTCTAGGTCCAGGTTTTCTTAGGATGTTTTCCATCACAGTTAGCAACTTTTACTGCTACTATAAGTTTACAAATGTAGGTAGCACCGAAAATAAAGTCACCGCGATAGAACGCCTATCCTGATACAATATTGTTGAATAACACCGAGCGAATGCGAGTGGAAGGGCCGGTAAGGGACGTCCTAGGCGGACATAATTCGACCAAATAGGGGATGTATTAGCAAAGGGTGAGTTAAAAAGTACCCAAAACCAGCGTGCGTGCTTGCAACGACTCATGAATGTCGATGAAAGGAAAATGATTTGTCAGGATCGGGGCAGGATCTTTGTCTAACCCTCTGGGATATAGGCGTGAGCTTATGTATGTATAAATAACACAGTTATAGTTTTTTCAAATGAACACCGAAAGTATCACGCAAGTGATTTTACAATAACATGTCTGTCTGACTCAATCGCGTTGGAAACGAAACAAAATATTGCACTGCACAGACACAACAGCGGAAGCTTCGTGACAATCGTCAATGAATGAAGTCATTAAAAACTAGATCACCATCCGATTGTCATTGTCAACGAAAGTTATCTAACTGTCCAGGTAACACGTAACAGGTGAAAATAACGAAAAATGGACAAGAGAAGTCGTACGCCTTCTAGACATTGAGAAGGTTATCTGAATAATATATTAAGACAGCTAACAAAAATTTCAGAAAATTCAGGGTGAGCCAAAACCACAGACATCTCAGATATCTATGGCCAAAACCGTGAAATCTATCGTCAAATCATATGGTCAAGTGTGATTCTACTAGTCAATAAGAACTTGAACTTTTTTTAATTTGTTTTTAATTCGAATGGAAGGGCCGGTAAGGGACGCCCCGGGTGGACATACTTTGACCAAATAGAAGATGTATTAGCAAAGGGCAAGATAAAAAGTACCCGAAACCGACTTGTGTGCATGCAACGACTTATGAATGTTGATGAAGCGAAAGTGATTTTTCAGGATCGTGGCAGGTGGCAGTCCCTGGTCTCTGCCTACCCCTCTGCGATACAGGCGTGAGGTTATGTATGTATCTATCTATCTATAAACGATTTTTAAATAAATGTTGCGTGTAAATTCACTTATTTCGTGCCTCAAATCGTATTCTTTACATTAAGACAAAGATTTGTGTTAAATAAATCCTGCCTGGAAAATCCTAAAATAAAGCCGCACTTTTTTCGCACATCTTATTTTGACGCAACAAATTTGAAATTACAATGGGCGATGTATTCAAGAAATGTATCTAATCTCTTTAAACGAGCAATTCTTGTATATATATTTAAACATAATCAGAATCTCGGAAACGGCTCCAACGATTTTCACGAAATTTTGTAGGCAGATGCTTTCAGGGGCGTTTAATTGATGTAACTAGGTTACATTTTTAGAAAACGTTGTTTTATCCGTGTTTTAAGGCAATTGAAATTTGCTATAATAACATACAGAGGTAAATTTCGCGTCTACTTGCAAGGTTGGGATAGTTCTGTCGGGAAAACGGGCGACCCGTTTCGGGCCGATTTCAAGAGACCCGGTTCATGTCATGATGTTTTTTTTCCAAGTTCTTTGTTTGTTGCAAAAGGATTATTTTAATTTTACATTACATATTTTATATTACAAAAAAAAGTACCGAGCAAAGCTCGGTCACCCAGGTACTCTGTATTTTAAACGAGCTTAGCTTGGCTGTATTTCTTATACCTACTTACGCGCAGTAAAAAAAATCGTTACGAGATATTTTTTAAAAGGTTTCTTAATACCGTAGGCAAATAATAATGCACACATTTTTTATGTACAAAAATAAGAAAGTCAGGCAGATTCCTAAATGAAACAAAAAATAAATACCGTCCGTTGGGTTACCTAATTTACAACAAAAAATAACATAAACATTTACGCACAAGTACATAGGTACATTGCATTCACTAGGATACCCTCTGTCGTGGGAAACAGAAACAGCGACAACACGAACAGGAAACATCCAAGACCTGGTGTTGGTTTTTTTTGTCCCCAGCCGGGTAGGCAGATGAACTACCGCTACGCCACAGAGGTCGAATACTAGATAGAAAATTAATCCTAGATAGTAAGAGGCGCTGGATAAGCCATAACTAGCCTGGGACAAGGGATGACTGACTAACCAGCCAATTCCTCACTTACACCAACGCGGCCAAGGACCTCCTGGAAAATACCCATAGCCCAAGAGGCTGAGTGGATGGCCTGAATTGGAAGCTGCCGCGAACGACCCTTAGAAGTTCCAATTTGTAGTCGAGGGAGGTCCTATGCTCCCCTAGGAGTTAAAGAACCGAAGAAGAATAACAAATTCTGGCACTTAATGAAGATGTGTGTAACTACTATGGATTCAATAAATGATAAATAAACAAAAAACGACGTACCAATTTCATGATGTCGTTGGTACTGCCGCGTCCGTAATCAATCGATGACTGTTGCCTAAAATCATCACGCTAACACTTTTATAGCGGCCTGCCAGAGGCATCATTGCCAAGGCCGTCCCAGGAGACGCGAGATCTACTGCATGGAAGCAAATTGTTCAGCCTAGTATGGAGTGTAGGGTGGCCATGGTATTAAACTTATTAAAACTAAGGGCTAAAAAGTGCTTGTTTAACCGAGATCACTTTTTGCGGCAAGACTAGGAGGGCACTCGCTGAAATTGCCCAAGCAGCCATGGACAAATAATCCCAGAAAACTTTTCTTGCCGAACTGTGTAGTGAATACATGGAATAAACTACCAGTAATTAGTGCCTCTTTGGTGAACTAATGTGTACGATAGAGAACCTAAGAGTTAATTTAATTTAAACCCAAAATTCTGGTAAAGATGCAGGTAAAAATGTAAAAATATTGAGGTTGCACTTACATAATAATTAAACACTATAAACCCCCGTTTGTATCCCACATGGTTAGGTAGAGATCAAGGTTTGTCATTAGCCAAACTTATGAAAAATACTTTTCGTCTCTAAAGAGTTCATTAGTTGCTAATGCACGCTCACCGTTCCTGTGCGTGGATAAAAATGTAATTCTTACTTATTAGCATATTATTAAAATTAAATAAAATACAAACTTTATTGCTTTAAGACACAACGCATATAATGCTGCTGCAATTGTACTCCACTATGTTATTGTCAAATTTCATGTGTAATTCCTGGTGTACATATAATAAAGAATATTCTATCTATCTATCTTAGCATCTTTAACACGGATTATCTCGAAAACCTTACACCGGCCCGTGTTTGCCAGGTCAGGAGTTTTTCGCCACAACGGCTATCAATTCTTCGAGCTATGTGCCCGGCCCACTGCCACTTCCTTCCTCTTTCCTCCGTCCCTTAAGTACTACAAATTTTTTGCTGAGCATCGCTTGGTCACCCCACACAAACCAGCTTAATTTGACCTGTATCTAGCTCCAACAATGCATGTCACTACATCTTCGCTCAGGGCTCAACATTAATTCGTCATCAGACTTATTACGGCCATCTATTCATTCAGGATTAAATTCGCGATGCATTCCGTCTTTCAAAATATATGTTTCATTTGTATTAAATTGGTGCTGCAGGAACATAATATCCCGACGTCAAAAGCATTTGGTTCATTACAAGCCTCCACCAATCCGGACTTGGCCCCCGTGGTGGAGTATGGCATAGGCCATATTCGGGTCTCTTCCCTGAGGAAGGTATAGACCTTCCTCAGGGAAGAGACCCGTGCCCCTCGGTGAGGACATAATGGGTTGATGATGACGATGATGATGCTTTACAGGAGAGCGAGCCTTTAATAACTTAGAAAAGCCTACAAACGACATTGTGCACCTGAATTATCCCAGCAATAGAATAAGTTACAAATATGTTTCTCAGATGGCTAGAAAGAGGTATAAAGAAGGAATAAAGAAGATTTTAGAAGAGCATACGACCATATGCTTCTGAAGTTGAAATATGTTATCTTACTTAATAGCGGCCTTTGCATTTGA
This sequence comes from Yponomeuta plumbellus, assembly GCA_947310845.1. Lineage (NCBI taxonomy): Eukaryota > Metazoa > Arthropoda > Insecta > Lepidoptera > Yponomeutidae > Yponomeuta > Yponomeuta plumbellus. The sequence goes on from OX371210.1 coordinate 3,188,701, forward strand.
TATCATTAATGCAGGGTGGTGGTACTGGTTAAACTTTTACTTAACTTTACTGTGCCATAACTGACTTAAATACAAGTTTATATCAATTTTCTGCTTATAGCGTATGACAATGTAGCACTTTAATAACTTGCTACGAGTATCATTAGCACTTATCTTCATCTTGTTGAAACCACTTCAGATTTATGGTTTATCAAAGTTGTGTTCTCGAAGTCTGTTCTGCTGCAGTGAAGTATAGAAGCTCCACATGTACATGTAGAATCCGTATTGGACGCCCGGCTGTCGAATTCAACTACGATACAAACTCAGGCCTGTATGTGTGGTCGTATTTGTCTGTGTGTAAATGTTATGTTCATCATCATCATCATCATTAACCCATAATATCCCCACCAAGGGAGGCGGGTCTCTTCCCTGAGGAAGGTATCGGCCATACTCCACCACGGGGGCCAAGTCCGGATTGGTGGAGGCTTGTAAGACTATTGGCTGGTTATGTTATGTTAATAATATTAAGCTTGTTACAACGATATTATTAACATTGTGGTTTATTTTTTTTTCCATACACACACACACACACACACACACACACACTCTCACACACACAGACACACACACACAGAGAGAGAGAGAGAGAGAGAGAGAGAGGGAGAAGAATAAGAGAGAGAAAACAAGAAAGGATGAAAATCCTTCACCTTTGATGCCATAATCTACAGAAAACATCGATACACATAAGGATGTGGATATTAATCAATCAGCGGGTTTTCTCACAACGATTTCTTTACCGATGGCCAGTGATACCTACTATATATCCACCATAAAGTAGGTACAAACATATCAACTACATTTAGAACTTACCTACCTACTATATTTTGTTAGTTTGTGATAGTTGTCAGATTTTGAAACTCTGAGAAGGAAATTGCAGAACATTAAGCTCACCTGCTAGTACTCGTAATTGATTTTTATTTTATGTCTGTTGCTACGCTACCGATTGCGAATCATCAGGTCAGTGTGTGCAATTGTAATCACTTGACCTGAGTAGAGTTGCCAAATAGCGTTTCAGTTGAAGGCTTTTGTTAATTATCTTCAGGGAACAATACCATTGAAGTCAGCAAGGGATTTGCTGCAACGTGATTATAATTAGCAAATATAGATTAGCTATCCTGTATCAATCAAGTAGTGTCAATTCGGTCGGTTGAAGCTCCGTGAGTCACTAAAGGCCAGTGCTGAAAATAAGTGCTGTAGGTAAAACCGCAGCTTATACTGGTCCTTGTTCGAGGCCCTTTTATCGCTGCATAGACATTCTCTGCGACCCTTATTGTTTTGAAATTATGTTGATTTGTATTTCGTTTAATCTGTGGCGTAGCTGTTAGCGCATCTGCTTACCATGCGAGAGGTCCCGGATTCGATCCCCGGCTGGAGAGAATAAAAAAAAACTCTAGTTCTTGGATGTTTACATGTTTGTGACGTCGCTGTTTCTGGTTCCCACGACACAGGGTATCCTAGTGTGGGGCCAGACGCAATGTATGTGCCTGTGTGTAAAATGTTTATGTTTATGTCTTTGTGGTGTTTTATAAATATTTTTACATTACAATTTATAATACATTGCAAGTTTAACAACAATCTTTGCTTAAGATGTATCAAAATACCAGGCAATGGATGGTTCATATTTGAAATACGCCAAGTAGAGTCCTTTACATACAATCTTATCATTGTGATACGGGAATTCTACTGGTAATTTAAAAAAAAAACTGAGTAAAGATTCATCTGAGTAAATCTGATTGACCATTATTGAACGCTTTTGTTTGCACACAGATCCAATCTATAAAGAAAAGGCTAATGAAGCTATCCCACATTACATCCATTAGGCATGTTAAGGTTAGTACTATTTGCATCTCCTACAGAATACGAGTACAGTCGAGATCAGCGTTAACTGCACAGCGCAGCAAAGTAATTTCTTTTGATAGTAACTAACCGATTGTCCAACATGGACTCGAACTGCAAAAGATAGGACAGAATTGAGACTTTTAGAGGAGGCCTTTGTTGGAAGACAAGTTGGTGAATAATTACCGTTTGCCGATTTAAAAATAGGTTAATAGTATAGCAACTTATAATGTAACGGTTAACTGTATACGAGTTATCTATCTATATATATAAAAGGAGAAGCTGACTGACTGACTGACTTAGAATCAACGCAGGGCCCAAACTATAAGGGTTAGAAACTTAAAATTTTGCACAGCGGTTTCTTTTGTAACATAGGGGAGCACTAAGAAAGGATTTTTGAAAATTCATCCCCCAAGGGGGTAAAATGGGGGTTCAAAGTTAGTATGAAACTTTGCCGTTTTTGAAGTTATTCAAATGAAATTTGGTACGTACGTTCTTCATTTAAAATTATGAAACACGTGTAAAATAGTTTTTTAAAAATCATCCCTTAAGGGGGAAAAACGGGGGTGCAAACTTAGTATGAAACTTTGCCGTTTTTGAAGTTATTCGAATGAGATTCAATATGAAGGTCCTGCATTGAAAGTCATGAAACACATGTAAAATATTTTTTCGAAAATCATCCCTTTAAGGGCAACAGGGGGGGGGGGGGGAAGTTAAAATGAAACTTTGCCGTTTTTGAAGTTATTCGAAAAAAATTCAATACGAAGTTCCTTCATTAAAATTTATGAAACACGTGTAAAGTAGTTTTTTGAAAATCATCCCTTAAGGGGGTAAAAGGGGGGTGCAAAGTTAGTATGAAACTTAGCCATTTTTGAAAGTTATTCGAATGAAATTCAGTATGAAGGTCCTTCATTGAAAGTCATGAAAGACGTTTAAAGAAGTCTTTCGACAATTGTCCCTTAAGTGGTTAAGAGGGGGTTGCGAAGTTAGTATGAAAGCTCTTTCGCATGCGCTAAAAGTATTCCTTTCTTATTTGCAAACACTTTACTGAACTAAAGCCCACGCGGACGTAGTCGCGGGCAACAGCTAGTCTAATATATAAAATTATCGTGTCCCAGTCTTAGTGCACATACTCCTCCGAAACGGCTAGACCGATTTTGATGAAATTTTATGTGTTTATTCGGTAGGTCTGAGAATAGGTTCTTCTTTGTTTTTCATACCCCTATCTGGCAAAACAACTTTTTCCGGGTTAGCTAGTAATAAGATAAAATAATTAAGTTCTAGGCATATTCACAACTTTGTAATTTAAACTACGATCAACAATAAAGGCCACCAGCCACTAGTCTTACAATACTCCACCAATTCGGACTTGGCCCCCGTGGTGGAGTATGGCCTATACCTTCCTTAGGAAGAGACCCGTGCCACTCGGTGGGGACATAATGGGTTGATCATGCTAGATAGAATATCTATAGAAAATACTGTATTACAATTTAAGGTTTTATCTTAACCTATAAATTTTTTGGTAAGCCGACTGCCTCACTGTAAAAATGGTTTTTAATGAATATTTTCATGGTTATAATATAACGCAACTGATTAATTCCAGTTTATGAGAAAGCCATGTAGGTACGCAGTACCCTGAGTCAAACTACACCTGTAATAACGTTATTGTTCATCCCACGCCCATGTCAAGGGCAAATCGAAACCGTTTGTCAGGATCGGTGATTCAGAGAGGAAATAGTCGATTGTCTTAACGCAATTGCATTGAAATGTATTCACACAGACGCGTTAAAATGGGGAAAGTGATAGATATTAGTTATTTTACACGACCTTGATCAAAGGAAGGATGGGTGAACACTGAGTCAGGATTTGGTTTAGTCATCTTATGTTGCAGACAATTTATGCGGTGCCTAATAGTTAAACATATCGCACACTTGCAAGAACAACGTGTTATTTCGGAACCCTTACGGTACGTGAGAGCATTTTTATATGGTTTCAAAGCAATGACCGAAAGAGATATGCAGTGTGTCTGTTTCTCATTATTCCGGCGTTTTCGGAGTAAATAAAATCGCGTTAAAAAAAAATTCTTTGATATATCACGTTCTTCTTGCAAGGGTGCGATATTTAGAAATTAACTTTTTAGAAAATCTAAAAAAGTCGGTAATATTCTACATTAATGTCATTAACATTAACCAATACGGACTAGGCCCTCGTGGTGGAGTATGGCCTACACAAACCTCAGAGAAGAGACCCGTGCCCCTCGGTGGGGACATAATTGGTTGATGATGTTGAACGTCATTAATTACGGTCGGAGACAAGCAACCGACGACGCGAGCTCCGTCTCTGCTCACCATGATTAAGATCTGCGAATCAGAGCGAAACCTGGTCGGACTTTTCCGACAAAATTCAAGTAAGTGTATCCGCAAAAGAATTTATAATCTCAGATTAAATAGAAAGTACCTGGGTGACCGGTACTTTTTTTGTAATATAAAATTAAAATAATCCTTTTCCAACAAAAAAAGAATTTGGAAAAAACCATCATGACTCGAACCGGGTCTTTTGAAATCGGCCTGAAACTGGTCGCCCGTTTTCCCGTCTCAGGACTATCCCAACCTTACAGATAGATGCGAAATTTACCTCTGTATGTTATTATAGCAAAGGAGCCGGGGATCTCTGGGCCCAATTGTAATAAGCTGAAATATGGTTTAAAAAAAGTGGTATTTTTTTTTGTTTCAAAATATAAAAAATCTGCTCAATTCACAATCTGGGAGACGAGAAATCTTAAAAACAAGTTTATTGCACTGATGAAATAGAGTTTCGATTACTATAATCGATTACTGTGAATGATTTCAAGAATTATTATTGAACATAAAATCACTCTCATCGAATGATGGATTCAATCAAAGTGAACAAAATCTACGGAGTAAATTATTTCAATTATTATATTGTCAATAGTTTACAATAAAACAGAATATTAACTTTAAAATCGATTCTCGTAGATTCTCGTTTACAGATCGATTTATTACTTTTTATGTTTGTCAAATGTATTTAATCTGTGCTGACAGTGACTGCTCCCGGATTTTTAATCTATGATCATGATGGGTCACTATATTGCACGGACCGAGAATTTACAGCACGAGAATGAACCCGGGAATTCCAAATGACCATCTATAACTAACGCTAGTGGGATTTTTCCGAGCGGTTCCGTGCTTCGCAAGGCAAGTTAAGCAGTTAGTTAATAGATGGAAGTCGTGAAGCCAAGTCAGAGGCCTTAGGGCAGCTTGAAAACTTCCGACAGTAAGACCAGCCACTAGTCTTATAAGGCTCCACCTATCTGGACTAGGCCCCCGTGGTGGAGTATGCCTTATAGGTATAGGACCGATCGGCGTGGGCTTTTCACTGAGAAAGCTTCCTCAGGGAAAAGCCCCGTGCCCCTCGGTGGGTTTATAATGGGTTGATGTATCGCTCCTCTACATCTAAACTCTGATCATTTGGATTGACTTGTCTAGTGTAAGATCCAGCCAGATCAGGACGTCAATCTATTGCGACTCATAGCCTCGATAATATCACGCACTAGATCGAGCGTGTAATGGCTGCGAAGTGAATGATTTACGCTTCATGGAAACGAGGCACCACTCTGTCGTGTCTATGGCTGTACACGGATTCTCGCCCGTACCAATTTTATACAGCCTGACTAGGGGGCGAGCCCCCTGCGCGCTTACGCGCGCCTACCCCCAGCCGCTGCGAGCTTCGCTCTCCGCGGCGCTCGGCCTAGGGCCTCGCTAGACACTATTGGTTGGGATTCGACGCGTGGGAACACGTGTGGTCTCGGCCTTCGGCCTCGGCCTGGACGGAGCTCGGCCTTCGGCCTCGCCGCGGCGGGGTCTCTCGTGCCCGCTTCGTGGAGCTCGGCCTTCGGCCTCGCAAGTTTGTCCACTTTGGCTTTTGTGTTGTTAGTTTTCTGCCGGACACGGAACGTCTCGGCCTTCGGCCTCGGCCTCGACGGAGCTCGGCCTTTGGCCTCGCCGCGGGGGGTCTCTCGTGCCCGCTTCGCGGAGCTTGGCCTCCGGCGCCTCGCAAGTTTGTCCCATTTTTTGTACTGAAATCAGTACTGAAAGTGGATTTTCAGTGAAAAATCTCCATAGAAAATTGGTCAACTTCAGTCATCGATATCTCAGCCGCCATCTTGAAATCTCGAAATATTGGATTTTTCTGGTATACCTGGGTTTTTCGACAAGACGATGCTGTTGAGAGCATGTCTCCAGCATGCGCCCAGTTGGCTGCCGACTTTTTTGCACCATCATGATCACCGGACTACCTACCTACTCGTCTTGTATCGGTTATCGTTTGCGTATTTTAATTATATTCCTCGACCAGTGCTTTCGCTCTACGGACTTCTATTATATTGTTTGAACGACTTGTACGACTGTGGCATACCGACTTATCGATGTAATACACTGGGCCGACGAGTTTTAGAGGATGAAATGACACAAATACTTGTCTTCCCTGTCTTTTAATCTATTTGTGAGTTTCGTTACATTTTCCCACTCAATACAATAAGAACTACAATTAATGTAATAAATAACTGTCTATCATATGATCATAGTTATAAAATCAGCTGTTACGTACCTATAGGTTATTGTCAATTTGTTGCATAGCCTCACTTTTACTAAATCTCTTTTAACTTTGCTCTCAGATTGCTAAAATCCGCAAAATTTTCAAAGATGGTTTGACAATATATAAGCTGTTTATTGACACCACTCTCGTCTTTTTACATCTGGGCCCAAGAATGTATGGAAGCGTTTCCGTCTCCTTTCAATAGCCTTAAACACGGATAAAACAACGTTTTCTAAAAATGTAACTAGTTAGATCAATTAAACGCCCCCGAAAGCATCTGCCTACAAAATTTCGTGAAAATCGTTGGAGCCGTTTCCGAGATTCTGATTATATATAAATATATATATATATATATATATATACAAGAATTGCTCGTTTAAAGAGATTAGATAAAGGTTTGGGTTGAATTGCGAATTGAGAATGTCACTAGGTAATTACTTCAGTATCGTATTGATTCGTTATTTTTTTAGACATCCAATTACATGGAATATAAGTACCTTTCGTGTATTTTTTATGAATCCAATTGAAAAGGCAACTTATATGAAATTTAAGAATATTAAATTCACATTTAAATGAGGCCATTGAAATCAAATTTTCTACGAAGAATGTCGGCTAAAGGCTACTTAAGCCATATTTAAGAAAGTCGGCCTTAGTGTATTTACTTTCTGAAATCCCCAATCCAGAAACCAGTGGATAAAATTTAATACTATTTATAAATTATCAATACGTTGGTGGTGCGGTCTGACAAAAAATTAAGTTAACGATTCCGGAATTAGGTTAATAATAGGATAATTTTACAAATCACCAATATCATACACAACTTGGTGATGATTATTGTCGAAACAATTTTTTGCGATCGTTTCAAAAATATCTAGACGCTCAGGTATTAATCACGGTTTTACTACAGTTCTTTTATGGACATAATACGAGTAGTTGGACAGCTAGAATAAAGGCAAGTATGCAAGAGGCAAAAAGTTATTCTTGATGTATGTAATTATCAAACCATCATCAATAATTGAGCTTCGTATTAGCATTCATTCAATGACCGTGTGGTAAGTTACAACGTGATATGCAGAGTTAACAAACAAACATCTAAGTTTGTCTAGATATTTAACATCTTTTTTTTTAAATAAGTCTTTCGTAAGAACTGCACATTATTAACTTTATCCGGTGTATCAGGATTAAAGTTGACTTTCTTCCGGACTCACTTACTTAACTTTTTGTCGGAAGAGTCGGACCAAGACCTAAATTTTGATAATGCAGTGTAGAACAACGCCTGGTGTGCATTAAATAAAGAATATTCTATGTATATATTTCTCTTTCTACAAAGACAACAAAGAAAGTGGCGATTTAGTTTCATTGCCGCTTCAAGTCTAAAGTCTGATTTTTTATTCCGTAGAATTCTGACATTTCATAAGTGTTGCTACTGAAAAAGTTCTCCACCGAAAAAGGGACAAATTTGACCCATTTGAGGGCCAGAAAAAATAAAATGCTATGTATTTTTTATGTTTTACCTACAAAAACGTTAATCTAAATATTTACTTACTCAAGTGACCTAATACAAAAGTAACAAATATTTCAATATCACGGACAATATGTCGAATTAAATTTAATTACTTTATTTTATTCTTTAGCTGGCATCACTGCTTACTAATTCAAGGTTTCGTAAACCTTTTTGGAAAAGGGAAGTTAGCTCTCTTAATAATTCATGTCAACGATGATGATGATGATGAAGATAGTGATATTAGATGATATTAGTATTAATGATGATAACATATTTTAATAAAAATATGTTTTCTTTACTTGTACTTTTTTAATGTTTGTGTGATGAAAAGGGACACATTGTCAGTCGCCTTAATTATTTTTTTTATTTGGAGCTACACACTTTATAAAATGGATACATTCACTAACAAATTAAATGCGTAGACTCAGATGTTCACACTCGTATTGAAATTGAAAAATGTGCCGGGCCAAAAAAGGTTTCTAAACCTTTTTTGGCCCGGCACATTTTTCAATTTCAATACGAGTGTATCTCTGACATTTCAAAAAATGATAACTGTCAGAATTCTACGGAATAAAAATCGACTTTACGCGCGCACATTCGCACACTTGCAAGAACAACGTGTTATTTCGGAACCCTTATGTTACATGAGAGCATTTTTTTAAGGTTTCAAAGTAATGGCCGAAAGAAATAGCACTATAACGTGATGCAGTGTCTCTTTTGCTCATTATTCCGGCACTTTTGGAGTAAATAAGTCACGTTAAAAAAATGTATAAATAAAAAATGGTTCTCTTCGAAATATCATGTTGTTTTTGCAAGGGTGCCAATATATAAAAAAAATCTAGGCGTCGATGGTACGAAAAAACACGTCACGTGACCCGACTGTGTCGCTGGCATCGTACTATAATGCACTAACAGAATCAAGACCCTGGTTTCGCTCTGGTTTGCATAGCTTAATCATGGTGAGTGGAGTCGAAAAAAAAAAAAAAAAATCCTCTTTAATTTATAAACTGTCAGCACAAGGCGTTTGCAGAAGGAACACACATAACCACAGGGTTGTGAAATACACACAACCACAGGGTTGTGTGTATTTCAAAGAATCCTTAAATGAGATCGAAAGTATTCGATACAGGGTTGAACTGATAATTCAGTCATTATTTCACAATTTAAGCGAACATGCGTACTGTTATTACGAGAATATACGTCGTAAACCATACATTGAAAAGTGTGAACTAAATATATACTACACACTATTAACTTTATTCCGAATACACTTACATTGACATTTAGACGGAAGGGTCCAACCAGTGGGCTCATTATGTAATTTTCGCAACGGATATTCATACGTCTTAAAAAGCTTTTTGAGCTTTATTTGCCATCTCCCGCTCTCTGTTCACTGTTCAAACCTTTTGTAGGCTGGCTGGAAGAAATTTCTTTTGAAATAAGTCCGCCTTTGTACATCATCATTTGTTATTTAAGTTATTTTTTCTGTATTATTTCTTTTGTGCAATAAAGCGTAACAAACAAACAAACAAACAAACATAAAGTCATGTATACCACTACTATATAGGTAGCACTATAATTATGCTTTTAAGACCCTATCTTAGAGCGGGACAGTACTCCGTACGACGTTGGTTTTTGTGTTGACGTGACTTTTTAAGTCGTATTCAATGAATATCCGTTGCGAAAATTACATAACGAGCCCACAGCTTTCGCTCTGATACGCAGAGCTTATTCAAGATGAGCAGAGACGGAGCTTGCGTTGTTGGTTGCTCATCTTTGACTGTGGGCGAGCGCGGAAGTAAGTGTATCCGGAATAAAATTAACAATAAAGTGTGGCTGACTCTTAATATCTCCAATTAATTAATTTTCCAGGCATGCAGAGAATACGCGGAAAAGAACATCCTATACCTACATTAGTGTCAAACAAAGCCAAGAAATTACAATAGTTCAAAAGAAGATCCAACATTAGCATAGGATTATTAAATAACCAGGAACAATCATCGCATAACGTCTGTATGCAATTTGTCAGTTCTAAGAGCCTATGCATCTTGTCTGGGTGTCAGTAGACAAGGTACATGGGTGTGTGGGTGGTATTGTTTCATAGGTATAGTGAGGAGAGGAGATCGGCTGCTGATGTTTTGGCAACAATAAAATAATGTTATTTTATTATTTATTATTATTTTCATCATCATCATTCAGCCACAAGAAGTCCACTGCTGGACATAGGCCTCCTCCATGGATTTCCAAAAAGAACGAAACGCAACGAGCTATGGAGAGGGCTATGCTCGGAATTTCTCTACGAGACCGAGTCAGAAATGATTATTATTTTATTTTATTGTTTTACCAATCCGGACTTAGCTCCCATGTCAGAGCATGGCCTACACCTTCATCAGGAAGCGACCCGTGCCCCTCGGTGGGGGCATAAATGGGTTGATGATGATGAGATAGATAACACTGAATTGCTCAACCGGGATACAGAATTATTGTAATTTCCTAATATCTAAGTATATCTAGAGGTCCCGGGTTCGATCCCCGGCTGGAGAAAGAAAAAAAAACTCCAGGTCTTGGATGTTTACATGTTTGTGACGTCGCTGTTTCTGGTTCCCACGACACAGGGTATCCTAGTGTGGGGCCAGAAGCAATGTATGTGCCTGTATGTAAATGTTAATGTTAATATGCAATGGTTGGTCTTATCGCTCGCTTAGTGTAATTTTATTTCATTCATGTTTTCTCGGAATGCTTACCAATATTTTACAATCAAAATAAAAAGGAGGTGCTAACTTTTTGAATCTTAAACATCAACCTTGTTTCTGGATTTAAATGTTACTTTGTAAGCAAAAACTTAATAATAATAATAATATACATACATACATGGTCTGTGGTGGAGTATGGTCTATACCTTCTTCAGGGAAGAGACCCTTGCCTTTCGGTGGGGACATAATGGGTTGATGATGATGATGATACATACGAAAGTAAGTACAAGTATAAGTAAAAGTGAGTGACCTTTACTAATTATACAGGGTATCACAAAGTGAGTGTCACAAAGTTAAAAAATTGTGAAAAAAAACTATAGCTCTAAAGCGTCGTGCTTACAATATTATGTCTCAGCGCACCTAATTTACGTAGTCCGGTGCATTTTCACTAACTTAAGAAATTGTTTGGGATAAAAAAATTCATCGATAGACTTAATATCTCTAGTGAGTCTTACAATTTATTGAAAATAACGTTTGTTACCGATATTATACGTAATATTTAATAACGACCGGATAATATTAATTGATAACTACTGGAAACATAAATTTTGTTGTAAATACGACTAATTAAAAATACTAACAATTTTACACTCTATATTTTCAAATTAGAACTCCTGAGGAGCCAATCCATAACCTTTTGTACTTATGTAGTGACATTTATGATGTGTTTTATTACGATGTAATAAAGATGCATTAAGGTACCGTCACACTTTGAAAGGGCAAAATACACCAATTCGTTTTGACCACCATCGCTACCGCCACAGCGCCACTGTTATAGATGGACGAAAAGAACGGGCGGGCACACGGACAGACGGAGTTACAGATTGTTTTTTTTTTACTATGTTACTATTAAATGTGAAAGTCAAATGCAACGGTCGTATTCCAAAAGTACTCTGCCTACCCCCTTGGAAATAACGGGCGTGAGTTTATTTATTTTTTCTTTTATTTATTTTTCTATTATTTTACTTATTTGGTGCATCTGCTTCCTTCTCCAATATTTTGCTCCAGTCTATCCAAAGGTTGTCTGGACGAGATCACTCTTAGTGATAAGGCCGCCTGTGTAATTTTCTTTTTTATGTACAATAAAGTGTTCTCCATTTATCTATCTATAGACTACCTCACATTTCCGTTCAATCATTCTTGTTAGTATGCATCACGTAATTGCTAGAGTGAAACAACCTTAGCATGGATTCTAAATACGCCTCTATTAATCTGCATGACATCAATAAATGTTCAACTTGATTGATAAATCGATCGAGATGACATTTTTCAGTAAATTGGCTGCAATCAAATATTAATGTTATCAGACATAAAATGTTGACATACATACCATCTAATGTATAAAATGTTCGTGTCACAGTGTTAGTGCGCGTACTCTTTGGTTGCGTTACTGTCTAACGGTTGGACCGATTTTGATGAAATTTTATATTTATATTTGTGGGTTTGAAATTAGGTTTAAATCTATTTTTAACAGCCGTAAATGATAAGGTTGGTCCACCCCAATTATATGGCGAAACAACATTTGCCGCCATCATACATATAAGCTTACTGTATCCTGGAGAGGTAGGCAGAGGCTAGGTTTTTCCGTTAACCATGAACCTTTTTTTTTTTTGACCTAGGAGAAACCACTTTACGGGTACCGCCGGCTCGGGGGAGCACGGCGGTTATGTCGGACTCCCCGCCCTGAACAGGTCAGTATACTGACTAAAACTCGTGGGGTGTTCCATTCCACTCGCAGGGGACGGGGCCACGGGAACGCTTGCGCACACAACCGCAACCCCGTCAGCGGGCGCCCTCACGGGCACTTCTTCAGGGGGGAAGTGTTTTCTCCAACCACTACGCTGAAGGCACTCCGGAGCACATGGAGCGCCTTCCAGCACGGGACCTCTGAATCAAGCGGTGAGTCCCCCGACCCACCGCCCGAAGGCCCCCGTTAAGGCGGCAGACGGTCGGCATATGCCTGCCGTCTGCGGCCGGTCCTCCGACCGCGAAGAGGGAGCGAAAGGGGATCATCCTCTCGCGCCCTTTCCGCCGCCTCTTTCTCCCCCATAACGGCCTCGCTGAAGGCGAGGACCGCCGACCAGGCCTCTTCGCTGCCGACCATCGCGCTGACGATGGCCGGCAGCGAGAGGTCCGCCCCAATAGCCGCGGCCAATTCGGCACGCGGCTCCGCCCACGCGAGGCACACGGCGCGCTGTGCTGCGCAGTGTCCTCCGTCGTGTCGCAGTGGTGGCACGCCGTCGACCGCCGGCCGTTCGGCCCACTCCCGAAGAACGGGTCGAACGGCGGCCACCATCTCGAGGCCGGCGGTAGGTTGCGCCAGTCCCCCACCAGTCCCGGAAGAGATCTCCTCCGGAAGTTAACCACGAACCTGATTTAACCCATTTCATTAGCTTTAATTAGATGTGGCACGCACGCCGGCTTAGAGTACTTTTTATCTCACCCTTCGCTAATTAATGACCACTTAAAGAACTGAGGCAAGTGAACACCTTAGACAATCAGGTTTCCTCACGATATTTTCCTTCACATTCCGATATTGATTTCGCAATAGGTAGATGCTTGAAATATTCACTGAATATTGAGTTATATTATTCACTTTAAAAATAAATAATTAAATTGAAATAAAATAAATATTTGAGGGGGTTCCTCTACAACAAATGTGATTTTTTCCCACTTTTATATGTAATTAATTCTTAAAAAGATAATACGCACAATGAAACAATAAGAGAGTCTACATTATCAAACTGAATTAATTCAGCACTCGGTTGTAGAAGAATTTTAATCGTGAAAGTATTGTTACACACAAACGCTGTAAACGCATATTTTTGCGCATTACATCCTACGAGTAAGAAAAAATGGTGGTGTATGTAACATAAGTAAAATACTACAAATTTATACCCACCAGTACGCTATTAAAAAAAAACATGTTTTTTCTTAACAATTTTTTTTCATAAACAAACGAGGACGGCACTTCAGGGACCGCGATGTACACTGTCTTTCTGGGGTATATCTCATGCAAAGGTTTGTTTTACTACAAAGGTTGCCGTCGACTGTACTTGTTTACAGACGCTACGCTCTCATGATCTGGTAAATACTTTAGCAGTTAAATTAGCATATAAATGGTCCTGAACTAACTTCCTATATATTAACTTTTATTGTTTTACTTTAGTGCTGTCTGCATTCCGGTGCTGACACGAAAATTAATCTTAGCTGCAAGATTTAACTATATATAAACATAATTTTCGAAAGTGCATACATTATTATAACACAGTCTCAGCTGTGAATTTAGGTATTTTTATTATTTTATCGGAAGCTCAAACAGATTTAGGTATATTAGGAGGCAGTCGTTAAGCCAAGTCAGAGGCCTTAGGGCGGCTTGAAAACTTCTGTCAGTAAGACCAGCCACTAGTCTTACAAGCCTCCACCAATCCGGACTTGGCCCCCGTGGTGGAGTATGGCCATTACTTTCCTCAGGGAAGAGACCCGTGCCCCTCGGTGGGGACATAATGGGTTGATAATGAAATTTCTTACACTTTTTACAAAATGTAAAAATAGGTATCGGTTTTTCTAAACTATCAAGAGTAAGTTCCCGTTTTTGTTGCCAGCAAAGCATACATCGTAGGAGCTATATTAAAGGACTCAACAGAGATAAATTCATAACGCACACATATTTGAATAGCGGAAGAAAAATAAAATAACTAAAACTAAGTCGGACTTGGAATGAAAACTAAAGTAAGTGTATCCAAAATAAAGTTAATAATGTGTTAGTCAAGTGCCTGAAACTTTTCTAAAACGAAGCTCCACGTTGATGTCTTTTATAGGTAGGGCCTAAGCGCGAACAAATTGAGCATTGTAAAAATATTGCGGCCTTTCCATCACAATTTAAAATGTTACTTATTTCATATTTTGGCTTCATTGCTTGCTTCTATTTTTTGATTTCTTAAAAGAAATAATAATACAATAAGTATTTTCGTCGTGAAAACCGAGAAAGCGTTGGAGGAGCAGGGACGTTGTTAGTATGTTTTTCAGTCAATTATTCAGGACCCCTCATGAACGATCATTAAGCTTTAATTAAGTTATTATTAAGTTAAGTTGTGTCACATACTATTACTGTAAACCATTTTATATACTCTTAATGAATTACTCCATACCCGCACTCACCTTCAACTTATTTATAATAAAGCACGTCTAATCAGCCCGTAAATAGAGCCCACTGTTGGGCATAGGACTCTTTCTTCTCTTTCACGCCAGCCCATCCGGTCCAGTGCTAGTCTCGTCCAATGTTTCTCAGCCGCTTTTACAATATCGTTAGCCCATCGGGCTGGTGATCGGCCCACCGACCGTCGACCCGTTCTTGGCCCCACTCAATGGCCACCTTAGTCCACCGGCCGTCTTCCTGGGTAACCAAATGTCTCGCCCATCACCATTTTAGTTTTGCTATTAGCAAAGAACTTAGTGAGATATATTTTTAAATGCATGAACAGTACATATTTTATCGTCTAAGTTTATGTTTCTCTAATATCTCCGTATGAAATATATAAATGAAGCGTCATTAAAAGTCCTCTTGACTTGACTTGATTACTCAATTAGTCGATTGTAACAGATTCCTTTAGTACTGAATATAATTGGCCATCTTGGTCCAGATATCATTATATTATATACTGACAAATCATCAACCTAGTGAGGTAACTCAATTTAGTTACAAATAAATCCTAGAGCTTGACTGAACTATGCTAAGACCTTTTCCACAAATGTATAATATTTAAAGGTTTAATATCTTAATTCCACGGGACATTCAAAACGGATAATGTACCTTTGGCAACATTGCAACAAGATATAATAAGGTAATTCTATAACTTTTAGTTCTGACGTAGTACTCTATAAGAGCGGACTTTGATTAGTTAGACGATGCAATTTAGAAGTATTACTATAGGCACAACTATTAACATAATTTACAGCATTATGTACGGTAATATTATCTCTTAACTATAATTGTTTATATATACATATTTATATACTGAACTAGCAGTTACCGCGACTTTGTTCACATAGAACTCAGATTAAACAAAACTCATTTAAGCCGGTTAATTTTTCGTGAGCCAATCGGCTTACCATAACAATGTTTTGTAACTGTTGTTTTCAAGGTCATAACGCAACTGTTTAAAAACAAAAACCTGACTGCCTGAACTTTAATGCATCCGCTGAATTTGAAATAGCGCAGGTGGGATTACTTAAAATTTGAGGCTAAAAATTCAACGAAAAATTTATCTGTAAGATTATAAACCGTAAAAAAATATATTGCTTTATTTTTTTTTATTTTGTCACCTCACCATAACAATAGTTTTTAATTGTTAGTTACAAGATCGTAACGCAACGCAAGTTTTTTTTTTATCACGTATGTTTTTTTTTAAATGACGGCTAACATTTGCCATTTTGATTTTTTCCTAAATTCATTGCCGGGTGTTCGTTAAAACGTCTTTTTTTTTCAAACCCACGTATTTTTTGCAAACGATTTCTTTGTCAGTGCGAGAAAAAAATCAGACCAACAAAACAAACTATTTTAGCATATTTAATGAGTGACTAGGCTGCCATTTAAGCCTTGGTCTAAGAAGAGAATAAATCTAGCTCAGGAGATGGTCAGTCGAGTCTCAGATGTAACAATTCACGACTCGTGACACAAAATAAAGTATCGGGATCTAGGTCAAGTGAACGGCCACACTTTGTATAAAGTATTGTTTAAATTAAATAAGATAAAAAGTACTGGGTAGCTAGGAAAGAAAACATCGTGAGGCAACCCGATTACCTGTGGTGTCAACGCACCTCAGCGCTTGAATTGCTAATCAATGGCGGGCACACGAGGTAATTTAGCCCATACTCTCTCTCTCTGATAGAAGGGCTGTGACCTATCGTGGGACGTATACAGGGTGTCCCAAAACTCGACGTCAAGCCGGAATCGGATGAAAAGGTAAGTCATACTGTTTATCAGAAAAATACAACAAAACTTCTCTCAGTGAGATAGTAAGGACTTAACCGCCACGCATGCCCACCGCGGATGGCCGATTACAAGCGCTATAGTAAGTGAATAATTCGGACACTGAGATTTCTTCAAGAAGTTTTCCTTCACGTACGTATGTTTCGTTTAATGTGTAATACAGAACCATATAAAAAATCTGCGTAGCATCCTACTTATGTTTTGCACTCAACTAAATTATCATTTAAATAAGCCGTGTAACTTTTAATTAATAACCCGGTGGTTGAAAATAAAATACTTTGATACCCATTTGCAACCATCAGTCATTAAAATAGCAATTAACATTAAAATAAAAATTTATTGACAACACTTTTATAAGCCTTGACTAATCGATGCAGTTGGATCGATCATAACATGTTTAATAACTCAGAATTAAGCTTGGATTGCATTATTTAATAAACTAATGATTAAAATATTCGGAAACAATGACTGCCCTAGACATTTACTTACTGAAAAACGCTTACCTGAAAATCTAAACATCATTATTGACATAAAAAGTAATACAGGTTTTACGAAAGCTAATTGTACTAATCCGTTATTTAACATGAAATTTACATAAAATACTATGGATTATGGTTTTTCAAAATGCGACTTCGACTTTTGTCTAACATGGTACTTTTACTTGTATTTTAAGGGTACCATACATCAAAAGAAAAACAGAACAGTTATTATTATTTATTAGCAAGTCCAGGAGGCAGGAAGACGCTGGATACAAGCCGCTTCCAACCAGTCTTTCTAGGAAATCCATGAAGGAATCCATTCAAGAACGTGGAGATATCGAGTTGAAATTAAAACCAAATACTTAAAATCTGTGGAAAAAAAACAAACTTCTAAGTAAAAAAATTAAGTTGTAGAAAATCGTTACGGCCATTTATGCTGCAAAAAATCGCATATTTCGACATACAAGGGGTACTCAGAATTCATAGAACTGTGAAATCTAACAAGTCATGTCGCATCGTGCTACAAATACAGGAAAAAACTGAAAACCTATCACCGTTTCGGACTCTAAATCCGGTCACCAATATTGTTGACCCTCGTCCGACATCGTATGACGACATTGCGTACCCTATCCACTAGTCTGAGGCGTAGCATGGACCACTACCAAAATAGAAGACCAAATAAACGGTATTAGATTTGACCTACATTCAACAATGCGGATGCCTTGGAAGTTTGTTATGAAGAGATATTTTTGATTGTAACAAAAAAACTGTATCTAAAATATAAAATTATTGTACAGGTTTGACTATGAAACGTGATGAGCTATAAAAAGTTATCAACATCGGAACTCTTACAAAATTTATTGCCTGAATCACTCAATGTCCACTATAATCTCCAGGCGCACAAGGTGAAAGAGATGGCATCTTTGGTTCATAAAAGCTAAGATCCACCTAAATCTACTTTAGGCCAAAAAATTCATCTTTCCTCTAAACGAACCTTTATTATTATTAATATTATTATCAAAATTCTTAATTGTATAAAAAATGGGTTCGGTACAAATCTAAAATCAAAATCAAATATTTTATTCATAGTACAAACAAAATGTTTACTTTATGAACTGGAAAGAAAAGTTCATAATCATCCCATTGGTAGGACAAAGGCAGTCGGACCACGTGGCCAGAGTGAAAGTTGTTAGTTTCACAATTAATAGATTACACGGAAAGAAACTAACAAAGAAACTCCACATTTATTCTTTTCAAAACAGTTTTAAGCCTAAATTACAAACTTTTAAACTTAAAAAATATTCTCTTGGATGTGTTGAACACTAGACACATTTATCCTCTGATTAAATTCCTAAAAAAAACCTCTGCTAAATAACATTATCTAATGAAGGTGTATTAATTATTACACCTTTTTCGCGACATGCTCACTATCGCATCTACTATTACTAAACGGCACGATGCTTAGCATCAAAATTACGATTCCTTTTCACCAGCAGACAATGAGAAAATCCTGATTAGTCACCAGTCAATTACCTAATAAATGTATAAATAAAGTCTAAGGGGTGGTTTCTGAATTGATAATTTCACTAAGTCAATACTTAACAAACATTATGTCACGCTCTTTTCTGTGAAATTTGACGAAACTGCTATTTCGACAGTTAAGTAGTTGCTTAGCGAAATTCTCAATTCAGAAACTGGCCCTGAGAGGTTGCAACTCACAGTAGTCTAACAACAAAGCTACACTTGTAAGGATCCGCGGACCACAAGGCTGCGACATTTAGCTCGCAGTGATAGGCTCTGCTCTGCATCGTTCGTTCCACCTCAAACATACCTCAGGAGCATTACTTGGTAATGAGCGAGGCGTCAAGCGGAGCGGGTTACATTACTGCTACTTGGGAGTCTGACTTTTGGGATATTTTTGATTAGATGTGATTTGAAAAATCTTTGTTTCACAAGAAAAGGCCTGCACGAAAGCGAGCAGCGCTTAAAACAGTAAGTACATCTTTTTATTCGCTGTCTTTTTCTCCATTACATTCGGCCCAAAGGCAGCCGCTAACATTAACATTATAAGTATATTGACATTCAACAAACTGAATGTAAATTCTTTACGTTGAAATAAATTTCTGATTTCTGAAGGTACTAGAGAAGTTTTCAAGATAAAATATAAATTACTTACTTACAAATTACCAGTAATGTAACATCAAGACAAGTGACAAGTGATTACAATATTCATTATTATCTTATATTGTCTGACTCGGCCAAAGTTGTTTTGCCATATTAATTAGCTTATAATGTTTGTCTCACCATCATCATCAACCCATCATGTCCCCACCGAGGGGCACGGGTCTCTTCCCTGAGGAAAGTAATGGCCATACTCCACCACGGGGGGCCAAGTCCGGATTGGTGGAGGCTTGTAAGACTAGTGGCTGGTCTTAAGGTCACAGCACACATATCAACTCGGAAAGGGATCGTCACCGTATCGCCTCGAGCCGTTCAGCATTGTTCGTATGGAACTCCCTACTGCAACGCACACTAATCGGACTCGTAACGTAATCGCCTCGCCTCGGAACTGGCTCCGAACCGCGATACGGTGCGTGGTCAACTTGCAGTTCCCGCGCTTACGGCTCGTCGTCCCCGCGCTTACGTCTCTCCGTACTCGAGCTAACGTCTCTTCGTCCACCCCAAGTATTACTTTAGAGCAATCTGGTAAGTACCAGTGGTCGGCGAGCCGTAAGCGCGGTGTCGCCTAGCCGTAGCCGAGTTGACGTACAGGAGCTGCTGATACGCGTTGGTTACGATGCATACGTCAGGTTGACGCCTGGTTGACGGCGAGGCGAAAGGCGATACGGTGACGATCCCTTTCCGAGTTGATATGTGTGCTGTGACCTTTACTGTCAGAACTTTTCAAGCCGCCCTAGGGCCTCTGACTTGGCTTAACGACTGCCATCTATCGACGGCAGCCGGCACCAACTGCTTGACGTGCCTTGCGAAGCACGGAATCGCTCGGAAAAATGCCACTAGCGTTAGTCATAGACGGTGACGCATCCATGGACTGAACGCGCCGTATGTTGCTTAACCTTAGTGATCGTTTAAGATTACTCAGGCAGCCCAGGCTACGAGCGATTCATGTTTCAATGTTTTAACGATCAATGTTTGTCTAATACATATAAAAAAATTGTGTTACAGTGTTTTTCATCGGACTCTGCAGAATCATTTTTGTGTATATTTTGTGGGTTTGAGATAAGATCGAAGGCTAATAAAATGAAACTACTTTTAAAGGTTCAACTACTGTTACATATAAAGATCTCGTGTCACAGTGTTACTTATCAAATTCCTCGAATGACCTCATTCAGTTTTCTTTTTGTGTGTGAGTAAATCTGAAAATAGCTTGAAGTCCCGGCTGCAGGCAGCGGCAGATCTTAAACGATCACGAATGTTAAGCAACATAGGGCACGTTCAGTGGATGGGTGGGTGACCGTTCTATGACTAAAACTAGTGGCATTTTTCCGAGCGGCTCCGTACTTGTGCTTGGCAAGGCACGTTAAGCAGGTGGTGCCGGCTGCCGTCGATAGACGGCAGTCGTTAAGCCAAGTCAGAGGCCTTAGGGCGGCTTGCTTCTGACGTAAGACTAGCCACCAGTCTTACAAGCCTCCACCAATCCGGACTAGGCCCCCGTGGTTGAGTATGGCCTGTACCTTCCTCAGGGAAGAGACCCGTGCCCCTCACTGAGGACATAATGGGTTGATGATGATGATACATTTTATACCTTATACCATTAAATAACATTATACATAACTGTATGTACATTGACATTCAACAAGCAGAATGTAATTTTTTTACGTTGAAATAAATTTTTTATTTCTGATTTCTGAATAATATTAAAAACTAAACATAACTATTTACTTAATGAGCGCGGCAAAATGTATGTAAAGAAAAAGTATTAAATAATACTACTTTCCCGCGCATTTTCATTGACCGCTTATCGCTCCTCGCTCTTCTCATGGTCTGTGCTAACACCCTTAAGCCCATTTGCTCTTCTTAAGGTACCGTCGAGCGCCGCCGGCGGCGAGACGGGATATTCGTGTTATTTGAATACGTTTCGAGACGATTACAGGTCATTTGTAATTGTTATTGACATTGCAGTTAGTTTCCGCACCTTACTTTGCTTGTAATATAAAAGAAGGAAGCGCAACAAAACCGAATGCAGAGCGTGCGTGTATGCAGTAAATGTTGAATCAGGACCATGACAAGCGTTAACCCAGGTCTTTGCCTACCCCGAGTCACAGGCGTGAGCCATACTAATTGTAAGGACTATCTCGTAATGACGACCTCTGTGACATGTTTGTCACGTCGCTGTTTCTGGTTCCCGCGACACAGGGTACCTATCCTAGTGTGGGGCCAGAAGCGATGTATGTGCCTGTGTGGAAATGTTAATGTTAATATTAAAAAAAAGAGAAATAAGAAGCTGAGTTGACAATTGTAATGTTTAATGTCGAATGTTGAATAAAGTATGTTGTGTTATTTAAAAGGTATTTTCATTTTTTAAATCAATTCCAGGATAGGTAGTTAGTTACATATATTAAGTTTTCACAATGACACGTAGCTCAAAGTGAACTCCAAGTTAAAGCAAGGTTATATGTGTAGTTCAACTAGAACATCTGTTAAAATTAGCACTGACCAATTAAAAAGAAATGTATGTAAGTTTTATTTGAGACCACCTATCCAAACACCTTAGGTAAATAGACTGAATAAAGGATTCCTTCTAAAATGCGCAATTCCTGAAACACGCCAATTAGAGTTTGAAATTCATAGCAACTTTTGTAGAGAGCAAAAATTTCTTTTAAATTTTGTTGTATAATGTATTTTCACTATTAGATTTTTTTACTTTTTGGTGACGCTAGGGTGCGTTAAGTGCATGGATGGGTGCTCATTCTATGACTAACGCTAGTGGCTATTTTTCCGAGTGGTTTCATGCTAAACAAGGGACGTTAAGTAGTTGGTGCCGGCTGCCATCGATAGATGGCAGTCGTTAAGCCAAGTCAGAGGCCTTAGGGTGGCTTGAAAGCTTGTGACAGTAAGACCAGCCCCTAGTCTTACAAGGCTACCTAGGCTTTGGTGGTAACTAACTATACACAACAAACAAACCGACGAAACTTAACCAAATCATCATCAACCATGGATAGATAATTACAATCATTTCGATGCAAATAATAAAGGTCAGTTCCATCCCAAGATGAACACACCCAGAAACAGCACCCATAGATAGCTCTTATTGTGTGCGTCTTAAATGAGATTATCAAGCACAATTGTAAGCCTTTGATCGTTGCTAACATTACCTGCCACCTACAGGCTATACAAAAGTTGCGGAAGTATGAACACCCCGTCATTATTTGTTCAATATAAGGATGGTTGTTAATTTGAAGTTAATTATGCCAGAGGTACTTATGTACATTAATATAACATTACATTGCTATATCATTAAACAACTCCGAAGACGCACATCGAAATTATTATTATTAGGTACAGGCGACAGCACATCATGGTATAGACCCATGCACTCTACTCCGTTGCATTACGGGCGACTTTTCAACTAAAATGTGAAGATTGACGTGCTGTCGACTGTACTTATTAATTACTATTCCGGCTAGCCCGGAAATCCACCATGGGGGCCAATTATGTCCCCCGTGGTGGAGTATGGCCTATACCTTCCTCAGGGAAGAGACCCGTGTATCTCGGTGGGGAGATAATGGGTTGATATTGATGATGATTACTATTTCAAAGTCATAATAATACAGCTTAGAAAATAGAGTACAATCTAAGTACATGCCGGGTTTTAAACCCAAAACCCCGTTACAGTATCTTGTCTATCCACAGCTCAGCGACGCTCGTAAAGAATGATGATTATGTCAAGATCTGATTTTATGTAACAATGTAACAAAATTATTAACTCAACATTGAAAAGTTCATTTAATATCTGTCATACATTTGGTAACTCATTTGTCAATACCAATAACAGAAAACCAGAGGTCACTGGATTACTCATGGAGGTTTAAAAGTTAATACAGAAAGACAAGATCCTAGTTAGCTGAAATACAACAAACTATAAATCAAAAGAACGCCGACTATCTAAGAGAGGTATTTTAATACATATAAAAATCGTGTCACAGTGTTTGTTATAGAACTTCACAACTGCTTTTTTTGGGTAAATTTGATACATCTGAATATTAACCATCATAGGCCTTCGCGTCCGTTACGGACGATTCAAGCAGTGCCTGGGGATGTATCCTGTGGGACTTCGACACTTTTTTGAGTGACTGAGAAGTCCAATTCGAGAGCGGCAGCCCCTACCGCATGTGGGACATATGTATAAACGGAAGGTCCAGCGACGGGTCTGTACGGATTTGGTGCCTCCTGGCTCTTGTGTCTGCCAGTACCGAGCACCATACTTCGTCGCAGGTCTTACAGCCCTCCCGAACCTTCGCTCTCCATAGGCTAAGTAATATTGCAAAACAACATGGGTCGAATCAGCTAGTTACACATAAATAAATTGGTATTTATTCAAATTAAAAACTTATTACTTTATTAACAATCGTGCTCCTTATTACAACAATGATGCGATAGAAGTCGTATGTACCTACGTTCACAAAATAAATGCACACAAACGCACACACGCACACACATACACACATACTCTCTCTCTCTCTCTCTCACACACACTCACACACACTCACACACACTGACACACACACACATACACACACACACACACACACTCACACACTCACACACACTCACACACACATTTATACACGCACATTCACGCACATTTATACACACTCGAACCACACACAATTGCTCGTTTGAAATGATAAGATTGAACTTCTGTATTTCTTTACTTCGATTCAAAATGCCACCGTGTTCACATCCTAACGAGTGACCAGCAACAGTATGACTTTTTATTTTAACCTTTATGTCCGTGTCGATAAGAGCGGATTGACGAGCGCAGAGATCGTGCCTTGATGACACACATAAAGACAATCACTCTTATCGTGGATGTATTTGTATAACACAAGGTTTGTTATACAAATTTATTTGTATCGTGGATGTATTTGTATATCAAAGTGATATAATTGTGTTTGAGTATACAGGGTTACAGATTTTTTTTCGAAGATAATTCTATATTTTATCCCTTTCTATTGAACCGCGTGCAAAGTCATTGTAAGACCATCTCAGAATTTCTTTTACCCAGATTTCTTGAGCTCTTCCTTCACCCACATAATTACACTCACGCATTATATACCAGAGGAGTAGGCAGACACTAAGGTTTACCACTTGCCCCGAATCGAACAAACCTCATCATCAATCCATTAAGTCCCCACCGAGGGCCGCCATACTCCACCATGGGGGCCAAGTCCGGATTGGTGGAGGCTTGTAAGACTAGTGGCTCTCAGACGTGTTCAAACCACCCTGAGGCGTCTGACTTGGCTTAACAAATCTATTATAGTTATATACATTATGAACGTAGTTATATACATATTCGGAACGAGGGAAAAAAGACGCATGTTTCTGTATTTTTTTTATTTTAACAGCATGTTCTGCGAAGTTAATAAAATGACGCATTTGACAACGTATTTTGTTGGTTTTATAAATTATAACTCAAAAAGGCGTTTTAGACTTGAACTAAGATAAAAAAATGTATTTGGTTAATTACTTCTGCAATACGATAGAAAAATTAATGAAGTTACTGAAGTAAAAAGACTTATAAAACGCAATTCACAATACTGCTTACTTAAAACTTAAATATTTAATTTCTCAGTTTCGACCTGATGTCAGATGCGTCTCCTCGTCGTCCTTATGACAGCAGCACAGTAGAATAATATTAAAGTATTCAGAGGAGAATAATGCGTGTGTACAACACATCCATGAGTAATAATGTTTTGAAAATAATAAATGTGGAGTTTCTTTGTTAGTTTCTTCTTCATATAATCTATTAATTGGACGTAGTTAAGCAAAAAGGTTCCAACTAACAAAATGTGAGCTTTGAGACATTAGAATTTTTAGGTTTAAGCTCATTTACGCTCTCCATACATGTGGGTTGGGTTCCCATGTGCCATAGCTTTGCAAATACTCATCAGATCGCTATGAAAGCCTTTGATTCTTAAACTATAGTGCATAGTGATAATTTTTGTATATTTAACTAAAATATGACCGTGTTGTGGGATGGAGCCTATAATATTTTGTTAAATTACGTCCGATTGTGAATTTGACAACTTTGACGTTCTTAAAGTAAACGTTTTGTTTATACTGTTAATAAAAATATTTGTTTTTGCAACATCGTTCGCATACCTATATACTAAAAAAAAACATAAAATATAATTTACATGTAAAACTAAAATTTCATGGAAGTATGTATGCAGTATGCAGCGAGTGGAAATAAGTGAAGGGGAATAAACCTGAGTGAAAAACGAATTACAAATTTTCATCAAATTATGTAAATCAAGTACCTGCCTCGTTCTTAAAAGGAACATCGTAACTAGCAATTGCAACATGATGTTAGTGAAGTCTCTTCCAATTACAATGTTGGTGCAGACGTATTAGATTATGTTTTAAATGCTCAATTCATAAAACAAGTTATTTAAAGTTTGTCTCTTACATGTATTTGTGATCAAAAATATGTCAGTCAAATATTTTATTCATAGTACAAATAGAATATTTACTTTGTGAACGTCAAAGTTGTTAGTTTTACAAATAATAGATTACATGGAGAAGAAACTAACAAAGAAACTCCACATTTATTCTTTTCAAAACAGTTTTAGCCTAAATTACAAACTTAAAAAGCAAACTTAATCTTTTCTCACGTATATATTTTTCTAAACATAAATACATACTGAATTGTATAATTTTACTAGCTGACTCGGCTGTTGAATGAAAAAAAGAAAGCATTAATTTACATTTATTGCATAAAGCAAAGGGTTGCTGGAAGAGAATGCTACCTGCATTAAGCACGCTCTTGTACACATCATCACTCAGCCAGAAGAAGTCCAATGCTGGACATAGGCCTCCTCCATGGATTTGCATCCAGCGTCTTCCCGAAACTTGGATGAGATTGTCTGTCCATCTTGTGGCTGGTCGTCCTACGCTGCGCTTGCCGATGTGTGGTCTCCATTCGAGAACTTTTCGGCCCCATCGGCCATGTACACATATTGGTGCAATAAAGAATTTTAATAATAATAAAGTAAAGCCAACAACAACAAGCCAACAACCATTCGTAAATGTTACAAATATAAAAAAACGGACAAAAGCGGGTAGGGCTCGTCCACCAAAGGTGCCAAACACGCATTTTTTTTCCGAACTTTAAAGACATTTTTTAAAGATTTTATTTCAAATATATAGATAGTTTTAAAATATTTTCTCTGGTTTTGCAGTAAATCAATCCGTAACCAACTTGGCCCCGGACTTGGCCCCCGTGGTGGAGTATGGCCTATACCTTCCTCAGGGAAGAGACCCGTGCCCCTCGGTGGCGACATAATGGGTTGATGATGATGATGATTGAATTTTGATGAGTGTCGGAATATACGTTTTTTTTTTGTGGAATGAACGGTCGTTTTTTTCCATGTTAACTTAGAAGTTTATTTTTTTCACGGCTTCAAGTATTTTAATTTTAATTTCAACTCTATACCTCTACCCTTTTCGGAGATACAGGTTTGTCTGTTCATCAGATGACGGTCGGGCAACAAAATCATAAGGGCTCTGTTGTTTTCCTTATAACCTGTAGTACATACCATCAGCTATACTAGTCCGTTTTTTAATTCGATGGAAAAAAATGACGCGGTGTTACTGCTCTAAAATATATAGATTTACTCGTTATTTTTTTCTCGTATGACCAAAATCCTTATCACATCAAAGACATTAAAATGTAATTCCTCATAAGAGCAAGTCTAAAAAAAACACCTACGTAGCACAAACAATTTTTACTTGGAAGTAAAATGGCGTTATTTGGTTTTTGCGTACTACCAACATTCAGACATTGACAGCCTTTGGATTGTATTGAGATGTCAACGTCATAGTTTTATTTTTTTGCACTGAATTAAAAATAGACTTAGGACATTATTAACTTTATTTCGGATACACTTACGTGACTTTTTGTCGGAAGAGTCCGACCAGGTTTCGTTCTGATTTACAGAGCTTAATCATGGTGAGCAGAGACGGAGCTGAAATTGTCGGATACTCGGCTCTGACTGAGTCATACAAATCGCTGAGGATTCAGTTCAGTAGGAATTCCGAAATGATTCGGTGGGCATGATTAGGCTTATGCTCCACGTCCTTTCAGTATTCGATTTTTGTTGACACATGCGAACTATTGAACCGAAGCAGACTGTAGGCTCACCTAGTTATCTCAGTTCCATCTACCAAGGAGGAGTGGAAGCCAAAGGTTTCATACTAAAGTAATTAAGTTTTCTGCAATACTAAATTAATATAGGATCAGATTACACTACAGCTAAAGGCTACTAGTGTTCGTGGTATTCATAATAGAGAGGGAACCGAGAGACCCAAGTTCGATTACCAGTGCAGATGTACCTTTTTCTTTGTTTTCTAAGTTATGTAGATTTGTGAAATTTATAAACGTTAACATTTACATACAGGCACATACACTGCTTCTGGCCCCACACTAAGATACCCTGGGAACCAGAAACAGCAACATCACAAACATGTTAACATCCAAGACCTGGGGATTGTTTTGTCCCCCCCAGCCGGGAATCGAACCCGGAACCTCTCGCATGGTAGGCAGATGCGCTAATCGCTGCGCCACAGAGGTCGTCCTTATCACTCAATCATCATCAACCCATTATGTCCCCCAGTATAGGTTGATTACATAATAAATGTGGCGTAGTGGTTACGCCTTTTAGCGCGCTTACGACCTCTGTGGCGTAGTGGTTAGCGCATCTTAGCGCGCTTACTATGCGAGAGGTCCCGGGTTCGATCCCCGGCTGGAGAAAGAAAAAAAAAACTCCAGGTCTTGGATGTTTACATGTTTGTGACGTCGCTGTTTCTGGTTCCCACGACACAGGGTATCCTAGTGTGGGGCCAGAAGCAATGTATGTGCCTGTATGTAATGTAATGTAATGTAAAATAGCAGGATCTCCTCTAAGTCTGTTGGCGAGATTGGACCTTTCTCGGCTGTACGAGCAAAAAAAGCTCTTGTGTTTTAATACAAAGTAATTGTATAACAAAATCCTCACGAGAAGCCACAAAAATGAGATGTTCCTTTTAGGTAACTTTTATTTTCTTTTTTTTTTATTAAGGAGGAAAAACAGAATTAACAAAAATTACTTAAATATAGTAAATTACTTAACCTAATACATTTTGTTAACCCTTAAACGGCCATGGATAGGATACATTTTTCATTGGTTTTGGACTTCATCTCAAAGCGATAAGGTTCAATTTAAAGTGGGAACTATTATTCCTATGGCTTATTAAGGGTTAACTCCTAAGCATTCCTCACCGCTAGATATGAGCTTAGTAATCCTAATCAATTACGATTTGACGCCCCGCGCGTCAAACTGAGTAGATGTGTTGTTTGTTGCTCCCGTAATAAATATTCGAAATTACAATAAATTGAGCTTTTTCGTAGTTATAGTGCTTGTGCAAAGTTCCTATAAGTTACATGTGAAGTGAAAAACTACTTGTGAAACTGATATACCGCCTAAAGTACTGAAATTCCACATTTATAGTGCACAAAGAACATAACACAAATCTTTTTGCGTGGAGGGTAGTGTAAACTAAGAAATTATCCAACGCCTGCGGAAAGCAACTAGCTAAAACACAACTGTTATACGCCTGACAGTTTAAAGAGAGCAAACTTCACACAGCATGTTTCTTACTGCCACTCATTGTTTACTAGGAGCTTAGTAATGCCCCTACCGAATATTACTCTACCAAAATGTGGTGCTTGCTTAAAAGACATCACAAACAAGGACTACGTTACCTATGCATTCGAGAACTGCAGGAAACTTTTTCATACAGGTATTTGTATTGGTGGTCATATTCCAGACGCAGAGCAAAAGTCTAACTGGATCTGTCCAAAATGTAAGTGTGCCATGAAACGTAAATCTGGACCAAATTGCTATACGCCAGTCCGTGCACTCGACTCTACAGACCACCTTAATGTAACTGTCCGCGAAAAAGGAATCTGCCTAATAAAGCCAAAACTCCCGCAAACAAGAATATTAGTTACGATAGATTTGAAGCTTTGCTTGACTCTAAGCTTGACGCTATAAAGTCTTCGCTAACCATAGAATTTAATCTGGCTGCCGCAAAGCTGCAGAATGAGATGATGGACGAAATGAGGACCGTTAACTCACGGCTTATAAAACTGGAAACCAAAAATGAACAACTGAAATCCGACCTTAAGGAATTTACAAGTCAACGAACCAGCCAACTCCCTTCAAACAACACGGACCTCCTGGCTGTTATTAATGAGTTGCGATCCGAGTTGAACGACCGTGATCAAATGAGCCTAGAAAATGTCCTGGAGATCTCCGGAGTTCCAGAACATGATGGCGAGTCCACGATGCACATTGTACGCGCAATCGCGATGAAAGTAGGTACCCAACTAGATGAACGTGACGTCATCGGCGTAATGCGAGCTGGTCCCCGCCGTCTGCAATGTACCAGTGCCAATGGACCTTCCCCCCGTCCGCGCCCTATCGTGCTTCGTCTGGCTCGTCGTGCAGTCAGAGATGATCTACAGAGCAATTTTCGCACCCGTCGTGGTGTCACCACCTCTGATATTGGGCTGCCACATCACGATCCCAAGCCACTCTATATTAATGAACGTTTAACCAAAACAAATAGAGCCCTATTTAGCAAAACGCTGTATTAAAAATAGGGATAGGATGCATAAAAGATTGAGAGTGGAACATAATAACGAAATTTAAAAAACAACGTATAAGAGATATAGAATTTTTTGTAATAATCTTCTAAAAAAGCTGAAAAGGCAATATGATAGAGACCAATTATTGAAAGCAAAAGGTAACTCTAAAAAACTTTGGGATTCAATCAAAACTTTAACAAACACCAAAAGACAAAACTCTATTCCTCAGGAGCTCCTTGAATCAAGAGATTCCTTTGTGACCATAGATTCAATAAATACTTTTTTTGCCAAGGTGGGACAGACCTTAGCTGAAAAAATTTAAGTGAACTTGCCTCCCTTGCCAGGCTCTTTGTGTAATAATAAAACTACTGTAAATTCTTTTGTTCTTTTACCTACTGACTGTGAAGAAGTGCAAAGAGTAATAAATAATATGAAAAGTGACTGCACCGTGGGATGGGATATTATCACAGCTAAAGCACTTAAATGTATCTCTGAGAAGATTGCCCCTGTGCTTAGCTTTTTGCTAAACCTTTGTATGGAGAATGGTGTTTTTTATTGGAGTTTTGAAAAAATCCATAGTCCATCCTATCCATAAGACGGGATACAGATCTTGCGTGAACAATTATCGGCCCATTTCGATACTTACTTCTGTGTCAAAGATATTTGAGCGTATTTTAAATTCTAGACTTACAACTTACCTTGAAGAGTTCCATCTATTATCTCCTTCCCAATTTGGTTTTCGTGCTGGACGCTCAACCGACGACGCCGTACACGAACTTGTTGACTTTGTTGTCAAGAAGTTGGATAGCCGTGAAAAATGTCTTACCATCTACTTAGACCTTGCAAAGGCGTTCGATACGATGTCTATTCCTCGTCTAATTCAAAAGTTGGGAAATATGGGTGTCAGGGGTACGCCACTTGACCTGTTTCTAAGTTATTTAACAGACAGAAATCAATTCGTTAAAATCGGTGACGTTAAAAACAAAGAACTCCCCATAACGCACGGAGTCCCGCAGGGTAGCATATTGGCACCGACACTTTTCCTCTGTTATTTAAATGACATGTATAAACTTAATTTAATAAATTGTAAAATAACTGCTTATGCAGATGATACTGCCTTAACTTTTTATGCTCACAGCCAAGAAGAACTCCACGAGGTGTCCCAGACGGGCTTCACTAATGTGTGTCATTGGCTTGCTCTGAACTCTCTCACGTTAAATGAGGATAAAACAAAATATATCATTTACACTATAAAAACAATGCTAACACGTCACCTCTACAACGTAGTTTTAATCTAGGAATTCCTTGTCAATGTCCGTATATTGGTGAAACGGTCAACATTAAATATGTAGGCATAATTATTGACAAAAATATCTCCTTTAAAAAACACATTCACTCGTTGTCCCAAAAAATAAGAAAGTTGTCCTACCTCTTTAAACATCTTCGATATGTTGCCGACGTAGACGTGATAAAAATGGTTTACTTATCACTAGCTCAATCTATTCTTACTTACTGTATTAGGAACTGGGGTGGAGCCCCAAAAACCTTTCTCATGGAACTAGAAAGGGTTCAGAGAATGCTCCTTAAGGTTATATCGAACAATGAGTTTATACGCTGAAACCAAGGTCTTGACGGTCAGACAACTTTACATACTGTGTACTGTAATTTATAAACATTCTCGGACCAACAATCAAAATCGTACAAATAATAGCAATGTCAGAAGATTTTACACTGTTTGTGAAAGTAAGCCAGTGAAAACGTCTTTCGCACAACGATTTTACTGTTTTCGTGCTAGTAGAATGTACAACACACTAAACAAGAGCACAAATATATTTGATCTTACCAAATATGAACTCAAACAGAAATTAACAGCATACTTAAACAGCCTCTCTTATGATGAAACAGAAAAACTTTTTGTAATTGATGTGTAATACCAGTTCATTTTACCTACGGAATGATATACGCATATAACTCCTGACTTTCTCACCTCCCATGATAGTTTCCTGTATGTACCACTTACCACACACATCACTACCATCATTCACAAATTCACACTCACCACACCTTTTCACACACCCTCTGCTCAGTGGTTGAAACCCGAACCCAAGACTCCGGTCGCAGGGCTGAGCAGACACACACACACACACACACACACATACACAAATATACACACGCACACTTACATACATATATCTTATTTTCTTTTATATAAGTTTTGCAAACATCTGCCATTTTTGATACTAACGTATAATATTGTATTGTATACCTTATGCTGATGACGCTTCGAATATGATACCGTTCTTTTGTAGATCGGGAGGCCTGGAAACCTAAGATACAGATCTTTTGATCTAGTTTAGGATCCAGTCTTTCCACAAATAGTGCATTCTGTTGTATTGTATCATTTATCCAATTTTATTTTGTATACGAATGTAATTTGTGGACAGAATAATAAATCATTATCTTATCTTATCTTATCCTATTGACGAGCGCAATTTCTCTACTTAGAAGAAAGAAAGACGAAACATAACAAGTGAAAATTGAAGCAATAAATTTTATTAAGCATGAGTGTACGCAGATTTTAGTACACCGTGTATATTGTGTTGGAGTGGCAATATCTGGTATTGCAAGAGCCAGAGCGACCCAAATGTTATGCACGTCTGAGGCACGCCTTTGAATTTCAGGGGTCGGGAACATTTGGATGCTTCCAAACTTTTGAACCACAATCATTTAGTACAATTACTCAACAAAACTTTTCCTTGAAATCAAAATGGAAATGGTGATGACAGAAATAAAATTCAGCTTTTAAAATTTCAACATCTTCAATGTTTTTAATGCAGGAACTTTTTACTGTTATTCGTCTTGACAAACCCATTTATTATTAAGAATTTATAGAAATAATAATACACGTCATAGCCCTCAAATGGGATATGAGGTACCTATATTATTACCTCATTACTTATGTATTTGAGCTATAAGCTTGTCTTTAAGCTTTAAATAACTGTTAACTCTACTGTCAGAAAAAAGTGGCACGTGGTAATTGCCTGAAATTGCCAATTACCAAGGAGAAAATGAAATGGAAATGAGAGTCAAATAATGAACACCACAATAAAACAAAACCATCACTACATTATTTTTTTTAGCGCCATCTAGCGTAGACATCAAGAACTACGTTAAAACCTAAATCCAATGTTGCCAACACCCTGCGTGTCACTGCCAAAGGTCAGTATCCTGGTAGGTGCGCCCGCGTTTGCGCCGCCGCCACCTAGTTTTATCTAGTGTTGTCGATTTCCAATTCATCGATGATGAAGGCCATGATAAAACTAGATGTTTTTTTTTTAATACAGTCAACGGCGCATTAATCTTTACTCATAATTATGTACTCTTTTTAATTTCGTTACGGGTGACTCTGCAAAACAAAATGATAAGTGTGTACTGTTGTTACCTGTACATGTCTTGTAATCAAAAATGCTGTTAAAACATAAACTTTTCACCTGACAATAATATGAGAGAGCAATACAATAACACTTCAAAATTTTTAAAAGCGTAGCTTAATAACCAAACAAATACTCTACACAATAACATAAACACAACATAACATTCACATACAGGCAAACACATTGCTTCTGGCCCCACACTAGGATACCCTATGTCGTGGGACCCAGAAACAGCGACGTCACAAACATAACGAGAAATCATACGAGAAAATCTTTGAAATAGCTGAAAATTAAAAAGTTTAAAATGGACGTCATACAGTACGTTTATACTTTATAGTGTTATACGTTTTAAAGCTATATAAGTGGTAAACACCAATAGAATCCATTATTTTTCGACTGACAACACGTTTCATTTATCCCACGCAAGTTTTCTCTACCAGAAATAGTACGGGCTTAGTCATCACGCGTGCCCATCATAGGAATTACACATACAACTAATACTTTATTTCTGCATCACTAGCCCCGGTCTATGCCTACCCCTCCGGGATACAGGCGTAAGTTTATGTACGTGTATGTATATATTTTAAATGTAGCTGTAAGGAGAACTCGTATGAACAATGAACTTAATTTAGTATCCTCGTAAAGGTCATTGGGAGTAAAATAGCTTGGAAGTTTTGTAAGTGTACATTATGTGCTGTCCTCCAGATTTCAACAAAGTATTAATGTGGTTATATAAAACAATGTACAGTTGACAGCACGTCAAGCTTCATATTTAAGTTGCAATGTTACCCGTTATGCGACGGAGCAGAGTGCGTGGGTGTGTAGGATGATGTGCTGTCGACTGCACATATCACACTCGTCTTGGAAAGCATCTCGCAACTCTGCGTAAAGCTTACAGGAGCTTCGGCCCCTACTTTTGATTTTAGAGGTTTTATGTGTCCTTAACTCCTTACCATGTTAATTGCGGGTCCAGTATAAGACCGAGATACTTTTCTTGCATAGAAAAATACCTTGGAACTTATGTAACACAATTTCGATATCGATAAAAATAATGCGTGTCCCCACCATTGTAAAGGTGATGTGATCAATTGGCATAACTTGCATTAGAGTCCAATAGTGTATGACACATTCTAATAATCTTATTGACTCTAGTAACTTTGAATATGTTAATCGACTGGGAATGAAAATATAAGTAACTAATAAAATTCAATTTTAAGAAAAACGATTGGGAAATTCTGATCTCTGCCTATTCCTCCGGAATACAAGCGTGAGCTTATGTGTATATGAATAAATATAGTCAGAAGTATCAATCTACTTGATCTAAATACTGTCTATTCTCTTATTTTTGTCTTTCCGCCTATTCGATATTCTGATTCAAGTTAAAACCAAACTCTGCTAACACTAATAAAACTTTTCATTTAAAAGAACGATATTAAGAAAATACGCACTTACGAAATGAGCTCGATTGTTTTTCCTTGAATTTTTCTGAATTTACCTTTGGGGTACCTGAGTATCGATGAAGCGAATGTAATCTGTCAGGATCGTGGCAAGTGGCAGTCCCTGGTCTCTGAATACCCCTCTAGGATACAGGCGTGAGCTTATGTATGTATGTTGCCGAGTAACCTAACTGGAGGGTGCCTTCAGATTCATTCACCGTTTCCAATGTGACGTTCTCACCATGATATAGAAAGATATGGCGCTGGTTTTATAAAAGGCGGTAAAATAATTATACTACTCAACATCACATACAAAACATTTTCTTGACAAAAAGTACCAACATCCGAAAGACACTACGGCTCGAGCGTCTTGTTGTACAATGCTAATTTCAATTGTTTTACTGTAAAGACTACTTTGAATTTGGTTTAATTGTGAACCAAAGGGTTATTTTAATTTTAATTTATTTATTAAGAAGGAGTATGGCCTATACCTTCCTCAGGGAAGAGACACGTGCCCCTCAGTTGGAACATATCTATAGGTTGATGATGATGATGGCGACAGGTGACAATCAGAAAAAAAAATTAAAATTGGGTTAGGTTAGCTTAGTATTAATCACCAAATTTTAAAAACTGTACTCACTTTTGAAGTCCTTACTAACTTGGTACTCTGTTAATTATAATCAAAAAAACATTCCCTCTAAATATTGCTAACGATTTCAAAATCACGCTGTAGTTAGACGTTAAAGCAAATGACCTGTCAGTCTACTTTTTAAGGCTTTGCTCCATTAACAGGCAATTTCTCAACGGCGACTGGCAATTTTATTGATAGCGGTCGAGTGTCATCTATCAAGAACAATCACGATTCTTATGCCCGGTTCCAATATCCACAAAACGCTTCGTTTTTGCTTACGATCGGTTACAATTCTTATGAAATTCCTACGAACCGTTAATAGGGTAGAACGGATCGTAGCCGGTAGGCGTATATTATGGGAACCGGGCATTAATCTACAATGTTGACTAAACTATTAGTTCATGCCTTCGGCTCGGCTGTCGGTCCGCCTGTCCCAATAATTTGTTATGGAATTTGTAATATGCTTTGCAGACGTGAAACAAATCATAAAAGTCAGATCAAAGAAGCTATAAACAATAGGAAAAGGTGGTTTTGGAACCAGGACAATTCGTTGCGTTGTGTGAAAGTTACATAGGAATACTTTGTAATCTATAATAATAATAATAATAATAATAATAATAATAATAATAATAATAATAATAATAATAATAATAATAATAATAATAATAATAATAATAATAATAATAATGATAATAATAATAATAATAATAATAATAATAATAATAATAATAATAATAATAATAATAATAATAATAATAATAATAATAATAATAATAATAATAATAATAATAATAATAATAATAATAATAATAATAATAATAATAATAATAATCTGGAGTCTGGACGCGCTACCCAACGTCAGGGTAGTTCTATCCCAGCTTGGAGATGACGTATTGAAAACCGCATCGCCGATACCAGAGCCATCATTGGCAGACTGATTAGTTTCAGATCGGGCAATACAAGGCCAAGGATTGTGCGCTCTGTTAGAATGTCATTCGCTGGGACAAGTATTACTTTGTCCCAACCAGACTTTGCCCAAAAACTGACAGAGCGTATCGACGATCTGAAGCAGAAAGTCGCTGCTTGGGGGAAGCGAATCCGGCGATATACAGAGAGGTCAAAGCGGTACAATCAAAATCGCCTCTTCCAGAGTGACCAGAAGAGGTTCTATAGATCTATGGAGCAGCCTGAAGCACGTGTGGCGGGCCAAGGACCGGACAGGACCGCATCAGTTAATTTCTGGCGCGGCCTGTGGTCTCAGCCCGTTAGTCATGTGGAGGGTTCCTGGATAGGCGCTGTAGAGGAAGTATGCGAAGAGACAGCTCCAATGAACCCCGTTATCATCAGCGATGACGATGTAGCCGGTGCAGTTCGTAAAGCCCCGAACTGGAAAAGTCCGGGGCCAGACGGACTGCACCATTACTGGCTAAAGGGGTTCACGAGCTGTCACGCTACTCTTGCTCGCCAGTTCCAGGATAGCCTCGAGCAGAAGGCGCTCCCGAACCTCTTCACCACCGGTGTCACTCACCTAGTTCCTAAATCAGATAATACCGCTGACCCGTCCAACTACCGCCCTATTACGTGTCTTCCCACCATCTACAAGACACTTACATCCATTTTGAGCTCCAAGATATCACAACACCTTGAGGAACATCAGGTAATGTCCAGAGCTCAGAATGGATGTCGGGCGGGTGGTCGCGGTACAAAGGAACTCCTCCTCATTGACGCGGTTGCTGGCAAATTGGTGAAGCGGAACCGTCGAAATTTCTCTGCTGCTTGGATAGACTACAGAAAAGCATTCGACTCCGTCCCACATACATGGCTGAAGAGGGTCCTCGAACTATACAAAATAGATGTTACAGTGAGAGACTTCCTCGAGGCCTGTATGGGACAATGGAGTACGATTCTGTGTCTTCCAGGTGAGCGGCTGACGGCTGCTGCTGAAGACCGAATAAGGATACAGAGGGGTATATTCCAGGGCGATTGTCTGAGTCCACTATGGTTCTGCCTGTCCCTGAATCCTCTAAGCACTTTGCTGGAGAAATCGGGAACGGGCTTTCAGTTTGGGAGAGGAGGTACAAAAGTTTCTCACCTCTTCTACATGGATGACCTCAAGCTTCTCGCCCCAACACGGGCTCGCCTGATGGATCTACTAAAAATCACATGTGACTTTGGTGAATCCATTAGGATGGAGCTAGGGGTTGAGAAGTGTGCAGTTATGCATGTGGAAAGGGGGAGGATAACGCAGTCTGAGGGCGTAGAACCCTCTATGCCCATAAACTTAAGAACCCTCTCCGAGGCTGAAACATACCGTTACCTGGGTATGTCGCAGAGTATCAGCGTCGCGGAGGCGGACATGAAACAGTCTGTTTGCAGCGTATTCTTCTCACGTCTGACAAAAGTGCTTACGTCCTATTTGTCAGGCGTGAACAAGATACGCGCTTATAACGGCTGGGTCATGCCCACCATCATGTATACGTTCGGCATACTCAGGTGGAATCAGACTGAGCTACAAGCCCTGGATAGGAAAGTCCGCATAACCATGACTCTCCATAGAATGCATCACCCGAAGTCGTCAGTGATGAGGTTGTACTTGCCGCGAAAGCATGGTGGGCGTGGGTTATTGAATGTCCAGACCATGCACAATCGCGAGGTAAGCAACCTCCGTAATTACTTCCTGACGATGACGGACAGTCCGATGCATAGAGATGTCATGGGATGTGATAAAGGACTCCCCCCTCTGGCCTTAGCCAACGAGCAATGGCAAGACCCGGTGGTACTGACTGTCTCTGGGCGCGAGGGCATATGGAAGGAGAAGGAGCTGCATGGGAGGTTCTTCAAGGCTCTACACGAGCCCCACGTGGACACGAAGGCCTCCCTACACTGGCTACGATTCGGTGACCTGTTTGGGGAAACCGAGGGTTTTGTCTGTGCAATACAAGATCAGGTTATCAAGACCAACAACTACAGGAGATCCATCCTGAAGGATGGCACTGCCGATATTTGACGGGCGTGTCGCCATCCCGGTGAGTCACTCAGGCATGTTATATCCGGTTGTTCGGCGCTTGCTAACACTGAGTATCTGCATAGACACAATCTCGTAGCCAGGATTCTTCATCAGGCGCTCGCTCTGAAATATGGCCTCGTCGCACAGGGACTACCGTATTACAAGTACGCACCGGAAGCCGTGCTCGAAAACGACCGCGCCAAGCTCTACTGGGACCGGCCCATTATCACTGACAGGACTATTCTTGCGAATAAGCCTGATATTGTGGTGGTGGACCGGGCGCAGAATAGGGCGTTTTTGGTCGACATCACTGTTCCGTATGATGAGAACCTCGGGAAAGCCGAAACAGATAAGAAAACCAAGTATCTGGACCTGGCGCACGAGGTTGTCGACATGTGGGGGGTGGTGTCGGCCGAAATCGTTCCTATAGTTCTTTCCGCGAATGGGTTAGTTCCAACCAGTCTCGCTAACCATCTGAGGCGGTTGGAACTCCGTGTGGGCATGCTTCCGGCTATCATGCAGAAGGCGGTGCTGCTTGATACAGCCCGGATAGTCCGGCGTTTTCTCTCGCTGTCGCCCTGACCTCCGGCCGCTTGGACTCCTCAGCCGGAGGGCGTCCGTCTGGCCACTTTGGTCAGACGAGACCATTTCCTTTAGATTTTCGAAATAATAATAATAATAATAATAATAAAAATGTTTATTTGTACTCATGCAGTTTACATTTACGTAACTTATCTTAGATTATAGTACTTACTTTTTAGGGTTAGCTAATTCGGGACACAATTAGGTAACACAAAAGTAGCAGAAAGATACGTTATGACCGCTAGCGCTTAAACTAGGCCGAGCCTGTATCTTAAACGCTAGTTCCTTCCACTTGACCTAATTCATTTGTACTTTACGTACTGTGACAAAAATAATTTGTAATGAAGTGACAAAGTTTTTCAATAAGTACCTTCGTTATAAAAACAAAGCAAGGCGTCAGCAAGTTAGACCACTATAGATGTAAACTTCGACAATATTTTGCTTAACTTACTTATACAACTAGACAATTTAAATATTTTATTACATCTAATAATCGAAGATAAGTTTACAATTTATCCCCGATTGCTGGCAACTTAAACAATTAGGAGAGTATATCAGGCATATTAACTTAGTAGAATAATTATCAATTTTACTTTATAGTAACAAACTAGTTTTCTATTTCATAATTAGTTTTGTGTTTTTAACCATTTGGTCAATACTATTTTACATTCATGATAGGTTAAGGGGTAAATATTAAGATTTTTTTTAAATTTATTGCATAACATGGGGCCGATATTGCACTGAAATTTATTTATGTAGCAGGTTTTGAATGGGATTGTTGGACAAACGGCATTAAGTCGACGGTTGTTAGCTATTTTAATATTATATTCTAATTTTTGGTGTTGAGATAAAATTGTGTTTTTAATGTACAGTTGTCTCACATTTAAGGCGTCGCATTCGCTATATAGGTTAGCAGTAGGGTACCTAAAAGGTTTGAACCTAATAACTTTAAGCAATGCGCGTTGCGCTCTCTCTAAAATAATTAGATGTGTCTTACGTGCTCCACCCCATGAAAATATGCAATATCTCTTTTCTTACGTACAATAAACTGTTCTCTATCTATCTCATCATCATCACCATCATCAATCCATTATGTCTCCAACGAGGGGCACGGGCCCTTGAAAAGAACAATACCTAATTGTTGTCATTGACATCTTTTCATCACAAATACGTACTGATGTTATTATGATTTTTTAAAAGATATCACAAAGATAGGAGACACGTATTTTTTTATTTTTCTGAAATACGGACGTTTTCTTATACATTTTTAATTTTAAAGTTTAAAAGATTTTTACCGGAAGTGACGAAACAACAACGACGTTTTCCTTTGCCTAACATCCTAAAAAACATAGTTATAAATGTCATTTTAGGATGGCCAGGACCGTGTTAAATTTAACAGTTTCTGTATTTTTTTAACATCTGCAAATATGTTTTTCGTTTATAAAATTAAATCAGCTCAGTTCAATTCATCATCCCTTATGTATATCGACGCTGGAAAGGAAAAATTATCCAAGCGACATTTTTGGCCAAATTGAGTTATATACATTGTTAGAATCGCCTGATTTTTTTGCGTCGTTTGGTCTTACTCACGTCCTTCTACGACGACTTTTGATGTCGCTTCGACATTTTGGAGTTAGCGGGATTTCACTTTTTTTTCCTTACTAACCGACAAAATTTTCGACCATTTTTGAAAATTTGGGGGTTGTCGTAAATGTGAAATGCTAAATTGGCATTTGGTCAAGTTTGACCTTTCTGTTCGTACGGTAATTACTCCACTTAGTTATTTTTTTCAGTATCTGGCAATATAGTGTTAGCGCATGTAATTTATGTCAAAATTACGAAAAAAAAATATATTCAATTAATATTTAGTTTCCCCATGTTCTTTATTTTGTTAAGGCAACTTTTACTGTGATAAAATTCTAAAAAAAGATATGTATTACATTTTTGCCGTACCTTCCTTAATCAAAGCTTGTCGGTTAGTCAATTTTTCCCATCTCTACTTTAATGTAAAATTTTTCTAAGCGACACTAACTTTAAAACTAAGCATTATTTTTAATAGTTACGTATACTATAATGTAGATAAAAAAGATTATAAATAAATTTATAAGAATTAGGCTTTTTGGACCATTAGAAGAATTTACACGATTTTTTTTCCGAAAATTCAATCTTTAAACAGCTCTACTGTAAAGTTAGTCTGATGTCGCTTGGATAATTTTTCCTTTCCACCGTCTATATAGTTGTTGGTTTTTGTCTTTATAACGCCTTTATCTGCGTTCGAAGGTATTTGCTACCAGATTGTCTCTTTTGTCACAGAATATGTACTATGCTTTAGTAGCTACTTTTTTTCAAGGTTACTGATATGGTAAGTATGGTCACCCTGATAATATGACTTAAGTTTTTTTTTCTTTATCGTGGCAAAGGCGTGTTCACTGAAAGCCACGGTGTGACGTCATCAGCGTATTTTTGTGTTTTTACTATTTTCTCGGAAATGCAACCATAGAAAATACTGAAAGTAATTTTTACGTGCTTTACAAAGCCAAATCTCGAAATGGTTTTGGAATTAGAGCTCCATACAATTTTGAAAAGTTGTCAATTGTAATTATTACAATGATAATAATCATGGTGAGCCGATCGGCCGACACCAAATTCTACAGTTTTGGGCATGATTTATCGTATTAACATTTTTCGTATGCAATACTGAAGTGTGGACAAAATAATTCGTTTAATTAACGTTTCCCTTGACATTAAATATGGGATCAAGTGGATTCAGATCATGAAGTGGACCATCATTACAGTGTGTGTCATCGTTATTTACAATGCCCAAGAGCGATATGCGTTGCTGACTTAATTAAATGTGGTGCAAGTCAAAAGAGTTCTCATGCTTGAAAGTGGATATTTAATTGGTTTCCTAAAACCATCTCAGATTTTTTTTGTTGGTGTTCACTGAGAGCTCAGGAAGTGCTCGGTAATTTTTTTTTAATAGTAACATACAGGAGCATACATTGCTTATCGCCCCACACTAGGATACCCTATGTATTTGGAACCAGAAACAGCGACATCACAAACATGTAAACATCCAAGACCTGAGGTTTATATTTTTTTTGTCCCCAGCCAGGGTTCGAACCCGGGACCTCTCGCATGGTAGTCAGATAGGTACGCTAACCGCTGCGCAGAGTTTGTCGGATTCGTTCGTGTACTTCTTTTAAAAAGAAGAAATAAATATTAACTTTAAAAATAACTATTTAGTTATTTCATATATAAACTAGCGCTATATTGGACAATATTTTCTCAAGACAGTATGGGCTTATGCTACGCGTATCCAACACAGGTTGGTAATTTCAAGCACTGAGTATGTAAACACCTTGGATACCCAGGTTTACACACGATGTTTTCCTTAACTTTAGCAAGTGGTATTGGTATTAAAACTTAATAAATGTACGTTACTTTGAAAATAAATAAAGTCAAGCTACATGGTGGCACTGAGAATCGAACCTGAGTCTCCCGCTTCAGAATCCATGGTTCTACCCACTAGGCTATGATCGCACCTAAATTCACTCATTTAAATAATCTTCAAAAATTATTATCAAATAAAAATATAGTAATTAAAAACTTCAACCCAACTTCAAATCACTACGTGGCATAAAAAATCCCAGGCTAAAAATCACCTTCTTTAAAACAAATAATTTAATTTCATTACACTAACTTGGACCAAGCCCTACTTGGGTCAAGGTCGATACAATTATCGAATAGCGAACAAATTAAAGAAGCTCCCATTGCAGACGAATGCTTGATTATTTAGTGACCACATTTATAGACCTCTAGTTGGCAATACAAGGAACTAAATTGCAGGTCATTTGACTGGACTTTTTAGGTTGACTAGTTGATGCATTTGGTGATCTCCTATTTGAAAGAGTTGATACTGAATTAAGTTTCTAAGTTATATATGGACAAATAAATGGCTTTATATGTGTTTTGTAACTATTTGCTCTCGGTATGTGCACTGGTCTGATCGTGAACTGTATTTTTTTTAATAATTTATTACATTTTTTCTTGAAGTCTAATAGCACTTTAAGTGTGGCAATATTTTCTGCTTGTTTATCCGACTACGAGGGAAAAGTGTGATCAGTATGTATGTATCAGTATGGGAATGTTTTGATCAGTATACATGTATGTATGTTTTTTGTTACCACCCACAGAGTTAACAATATAGAATGAGGGGTAAATGACGCACTTTTTTATTTATTTAAATTATTTAGTATATAAGGAAGACTAACAACACATAACAACGATTTACATATTATAAGGCCAATTCTGAGTCTCCACATTAGACTTTAATCAACTTTATTGTAAAAGTCAACGCAAAATCTATCTATATAATTAAATAATAACTACTTATATTGAATCGCTCGTAGCCTGGGCTGCCTGAGTGATCTAAAACGATCACTAATGTTAAGCAACATACGGCGCGTTCAGTCCATGGATGGGTCACCGTCTATGACTAACGCTAGTGGCATTTTTCCGAGCGGTTCCGTGCTTCGCAAGGCACGTTAAGCAGTTGGTGCCGGCTGCCGTCGATAAATGGCAGTCGTTAAGCCAAGTCAGATGCATTAGGGCTTGAAAACTTCTGACAGTAAGACCAGCCACTAGTCTTACAAGCCTCCACCACTCCGGACTTGGCCCCGGAGTATGGCCTATACCTTCCTCCGGGGAGAGACCCGTGCCCTCGGTGGGGACGAAATGGGTTGATGATGATGATGATATTGAATAATAAAATTAAGTAACCCGACTCCTAAAAAATCTTAAACGAGGCCTAGATAAGCAAATGGATGTTAAATCCTGGTCTCTGTCTAACCCTCCGGGACAAATGCGTGACTTTAAGTATGTATGTATTTTGGACTTTGGACAATCATTATTAACTTTGTTCCAAATACACTTTCGCTCAGAGCCGAACCCTGGTCGGACTAATCCGACAAAAAACCAAGTAATTGTAACCGGCATAAAATTAAAAATGCACTCATTATGAATTTTGTTTCGGATACAATATTTTTAGTTCAAAAAAGGCACAGTCGTTTAGATTGTTGGTTAAGTCACAGAGTAAATGATACGAGTAGAAGAGTGCAGGGAAAGAACAAGGAATGTCACTTTTAAAAAAAAAAAATTGTGGGAACACTTCGTCGTCTTATGGTAGCATTGTTAACAATCTCAGAATACTGAAGTACTACAAGGAATGTCGTAAAAAGTACGTGTTTTGATTTGTCGGAAAGGATTTCTCAATACAAATGTCTGTACTTTCAAACTTTAGAAAGCGTTTTTCTCGCAATTAACTCAGGTGGACTTACCTTGTTCTTTCCCTGCACCCTTTTGATGTGTACGTACAGGCGCAAACCCACTTCATAAGCATCGAACAAAAGTCAGTCACATTCCGCGAAA
Organism: Yponomeuta plumbellus; assembly: GCA_947310845.1. Classification (NCBI taxonomy): domain Eukaryota; kingdom Metazoa; phylum Arthropoda; class Insecta; order Lepidoptera; family Yponomeutidae; genus Yponomeuta; species Yponomeuta plumbellus. The sequence continues at coordinate 3,233,312 of OX371210.1, forward strand.
CGATGACATTCTTTAACCGAACTCAGACTTACCTTTTGCTCTACTTCTTATCTGAAAGTTCATCAGAAAAACATCCCGTTCGCCTACCACTTAAAAACCCATCTTAACAACGAGCTTTGAACGTCCACATTCGACTAACAACATCCCAAATGCACACGAAGAACACAAAGATTCGCAGACGAAAAAGTTTACAGGAATATAAGCTTCTGAACTTAGGTCTTAGAGACGGTTTTTCCGTAACTAGCTAAGGATTCTTTACGCAGTGCAGTAATTGCCATACAATACGGGCGTGCACATTTTGACAATGAAATGGTTGAAGCAGTCTAAATAGCTGGCATTTGCAGAGGTCGATTCAAGGGTTAGAACTGGTGCATTTGAGTACTGTGAGAAACGAAAAGTAGAATTGGGGAAAGATCTTGGGCGCTGTCTTCGCTGCAAATTCCAGCTTAAGGGTCCTCGGTTCCATCTTTATTATTACATACATACGTAAATTCACGCCTGTATCCCAGAGGTGTAAACGGAGACCATGGACTGCCACCTGCCACGATCCTGACAAATCGCTTTCGCTCCATCGACATTCATTAGTTGTAGAATAGGATAGAATAGAATAGAAATGCTTATTTGATACCATTATAAAAATAAAACTTATCATCTACACATTTACAAACTAAGAATTGGCACCAAAATGACCTCCGCTCAGCTTTGTGCCGTGGCCGGTGGCGACCACGACGCTGGTTTTCAGCGGATACCACAGAACAAAACAAACAAAGAACAACACAGTACTGACAATGCAAACTTGGACACATAGAACGGCATCGCTATAACACAGAACATTAACGTCCATATTATCCGTAATATTTCAATGCGTTAGTTATATAGGTACATGTGAGCGTGTGTGCGCGTACTTGGAGTGAGTGTGGGGATAGATAAAAAAATAAATAAAATAATAATAATTAAATAAAATCGATACGAACCACATAAAATAAAATATAATAAAATTATAATATTCATTGTAATCATTAATAAAATTATAATATTAATTTCAATTATAATATTCATATTAATTTAATATTCATATTAATTATAATATTCATTGCATATTAATTATAATAATATTTGTTGCACTCACGCACGCCGGTTTCGAGTAAATTTTTATGTTACCTTTTCTTACCGGTCAAAGTACGAGTATGTTTGCCTGGAGCCTCTTTTATTGTTAGGAGTAAGCGAGCATCCTATATAATTTCCACTGAGGTCACTACACAAAAAATAAAAACTATTATGCTAATTACGTCATTCTCTATGCTTATTTCTGCATTATAGTATGTTTTTGTTAATTTAGCCTATACGTCCCACTATAGGCCACAGGCCTTCTCTCAGAGAGAGAGTATGGCGTCGCCTTAGAGGTGAAGAGAGCTATGCCACACTTTTGATCGAATTGAGCTATGAACACCACCCTACTCTGCGTTAAATGGGGATTGTATCGGTGAAGAGATTTAAGTGCTAGCCCAACTACCAGTTTGTTTTTCATTCAGATGTGAAAAGAGTTAATTGAAAAGGGGAAGAAAAAATCCAGTGGTGATTTTAATATTAGCCGCATAAATTTGTTCATCACAACTTATTGGTGTCATACAAACAATACCATTAATGTGGAAATCTGAAAATATAGAAGAGGTACAAGAAAAAAATATTTTAATATTCTTTTCTATATAATAGCTCTCTTCACTACTAAGGTTACGATGGGCTTAATCGCCACGCGTGCCCACCGCGCATTGGCGATTTGAAGCGCTGAGTGAGGTGTGTGAATAGCTCAGACTCTCAGGTTTTCTCACGATATCGTCCTTTAGCGAGTGGATATCTAATCTCTTTAAACGAGCAATTCTTGTATATATATTTATATATAATCAGAATCTCGGAAACGGCACCAACGATTTTCACGAAACTTTGTATGCAGATGCTTTCGGGGGCATTTAATTGATCTAACTAGGTTACATTTTTAGAAAACGTTGTTTTATCCGTGTTTTAAGGCAATTGAAATTTGCTATGATAACATACAGAGGTAAATTTCGCATCCATCTGCAGGGTTGGGATAGTTCTGACGGGAAAACGGGCCATTTCGGGCCGATTACAAGAGACCTGGTTCGAGTAATGATATTGTTTTTCCAAGTTCTTTTTTTGTTGAAAAAGGATTATTTTTATTTTATTTACATATTTTATATTACAAAAAAAGTACCGAGCAAAGCTCAGTCACCCAGGTACTTGTTACTATAACCAGTTTCAACCTGTTTCAATAGGCGTGTCGGTATCGAACGCGTAAGTACATGCGGCGCGCCGGGGGGGAAAACAGGAAGGAATTCAGGCGCCAGAAGATGTAAGAGTTACGCGGTAGAAAGAGAGGCAACGTGTAAGTGAATATAACGTAGCTTTTTTATCGCCGTGCGATCTGAATTGCATCTAATTGTATCGCTGCTAGAGTCCCTTTTTCTTTAATTGATTTTGCGTAGTGAATCTTCTGTACCTGTACTATTATGTATTCTGTGCTATAACTTCGTATTATTATATTATATTACGTACTTAACAATGTAATACATTTGAACAAATGGCCTCAGTCTGGGTGTTTTTAGATGTTTGTGATGTCCTTGCCTGGTTACCATAGCACAGAGTATCCTAGTTTGGGACCAGGTCATGTGGTTATATTGTGTGGAAGTTATTTATTTAGGGTATCATTTAAGCTATCATCAATTTAATTAGTTTTGTGTTTCTTAAATAATAGGGTTTGTCCTCAAAATAGTAGATCTGTCACCAAAATGTAGTCACCAAACAATGCAAAATCAGTTCCACAATAAATCACCTAAAATCCTGAGATATAAGGTCTAGTACCAAATAAATGTTTTTGTATGTATTATAATAGGTGTGTCCTAATAAGTATTTAAGCAAACTAATTTAAAGAGATCACCAATAAATCATATTATGTTAAAGAGACAACAAGAGGCAAGGTAAGAACGCATCAAAGTCGAGTCTGTTTTCGATCTTACATAGAGAACCTAACGCTCCGACGCGCTCCGCTTCGCTACGCGCGTCGTCGCACCTATATTTCTGTTGTCACGTATTCTTTACACGATTTATTTGGTGACAGATCTACCATTCTGAGCACAGAGCTATTATTTAAGTAACAAAACTGTTATTATAAGAAAGAAGTTTATATTCATGTAATGCAATATAATTTTATTGGTTATCGATCTCTTATTTTACACATATATTAACATTAATTTGATAATTCATACCTGGGAACAATTTTTGTTTATCTGAGAACGAAAATATTTCGTGGCGATAGATCTATTTATTAGGTGATACAACCTTACGGCTTATGCCTTACGGCTCCGCACAACCGGACTATGGAAACAAAACAACCATCTTTCGCACTCACAAATCTTGTCGGCCGCTATTTCGGATCAGCCAATGATGGAAGCGGTGTGCGACAGGATACCTCAAACCTTTACTTTCGACAAGAAATACAAGGTACATTTACAAGAGGAACTAGTCGACTACTCAGGTATACATGAAGTCAGAGTTTATACGGACGGCTCCAAAACCGAAACAGGAACGGGCGCGGGAGCCTTCTCCAATGACCTAAACATAAAAATATCTACAACCCTTGGCACCTTGAATACAATTTTTCAGGCAGAGTGCATCGGTATAACAAGAGCAGTCGCGCTGTTGAATACAAGAAATGTACAAGACTATGCCATACGCATAGTCTCGGACAGCGCCTCAGTCCTAAAAGCACTTAATAGCAATGTCACAAACAACAGCCTTATACTAGAGTGTCACCACGAGCTGGATAAGCTGTCGACATACAACCGAGTCACATTACAATGGATAAAGGGTCATAGCGGCTCCTTGGGTAACGATGCTGCGGATGAACTCGCCAGAAGAGGCTCGGAAACTAAAGTGCAAGGCCCCGAACCCCTGCTACCACTCCCCTACAACCAGTTTAGGAAATGGTTGAGGACACGAACAGAAAATCAGCATGCTGAACTCTGGAGAACAGAAACGAAATGCAGACAAGCCAAGGAGGCTTTACCAATAATCTCAAAACGTCTCTCACGTAGCCTGATTCGTCTAAAAAGATATGATCTGCGCAGAGCTGTGGCAATACTAACAGGCCACTGCTCACTGAACAGACACTTCCATAACATGGGACTAACCGACAGCCCGCTTTGCCGGGGATGCCTGAAAGAAGAGGAAACACCCGCCCACGTGACCATCTACTGCGAAGGCGTGGAGAAACAACGGACCGCCACCATTGGGAAGCTGGGAACCCTTCAGGAGGCCTGCAGTGACATCAGAGCACTGCTGGCCTTCTGGAAAGAGATAGGCTGGCTGGAGTAAGCTCACAGCCCTGCTACGTACAATGGCCCAACTATGAGGCCAAGTGCGGAAACCCTAAGCCAAACTAGGTGATACAACTTGATGACAAATATAAATTTTGGTGATAGAAAATATAGATGCCATTTATTTACAGGTATGCCCGCACCAATCCGGACTTGGCCCCCGTGGTGGAGTATGGCCTATACCTTCCTCAAGGAAGAGACCCTCGGTGGACATATAATGGGTTGATGATGATTATGATATGCCTCCCCTAGGAAACTTTACTACGTGTACTACTGGGTATCTTTGTTATCATCATTAAGAGGTTTTTCTGAAGATGCCTTTACAACTATTAGTTTTATCATGTAGTTGAGTGACATAGTAGCATATGTACTGTAAAGAATAAAAAACTTGTGCACTGATGACGTGGTGTATTTGACCGGAACTGAGACCCCGGATCAATCGAAGACCGCTGGACCAACTATAGATCTCAAAATGGCCTATGTCCAATGGCTATTTTTTTCAACATGATCTAGATTTTGAAATGGGCGCTTTGTTGTACAGTTTTTGTATTTATTTGAATAGAAACATACTTTTATTTTTACAAAAAAAAATCTTTATTTAAATGAGTTAATGTGAGTTGATCTATTGGGCTCCTTAACACTTGGACAACTTTAAATTATACAAAAACTCCTTAGACGTTTAAGAAACCATATTTAGACGGAAAAATTTAAAAACTTGGCCTTACTATTCCCGAGTAAGACTGACTAAATTATACTAAGGCCGCTGCCTTAATTTCATGTTAAAAGTAAATCCATTAATGTTTCATAGAAAATCAATCTAAATTCTACTTCGGTTGCAACTAAGTAATCCCTAATCGTGGACCATTTGTATGGTGGACTACGTATCCCCACTTACAGTTGCAAATGTGGGTCACCACCAAAGGTTGGACGGCATTATAAATCGTATAATTATAAATTGAATCGCAGGTGCATCAATGCCCTTAAAAGTTAGTGGTCTGGACAGAATGACGAGTCGTATCGAGTTTTTGTGATGGCACATTACGGTCAAGCTCTCTATTTAAATTGCAGATGGCATCTTGATTCAATTCAGTGGGTTTTTGGAAAAAATATGTATGTAGGTATGTTGTTGTATATCAAAAATTTCATCTTGAAAGAGTTGAATTTTCGTTTTATTTGGATTTTATTTGTAGAACTAGGTTAAGTTTGACTTTCCTGAGTTTGAAGTGAAGTTAATGAGACCTGTATAGCTGTACGACGACGCGAGTCGCGCGCCATAACGTCAAAGGTCGCGATTTTCCAGTACATTAACTGTTAAATTCTGTCATTTTAGCGTGACAAAACACGTGACTCGCGTCATCGTACTACCTATAAGCATTTAAAATGAACCCAAAACAAGATTGTCCTGTCAAGGATGGCCCAATTCCAGAAATCACTAAGTCCAATGTAAATACATTTCCAAAACGACTTAAGTCCAATTTCATAGATTTCCAAAACAACGGAGTAAAGTAACTTTTTGCCTCTTGAGACAACATTAGATTACTGAGAAGCATGAATTTTGGTAACTAAGTAGAACGTTTTCACCAAAATTCATGCTTTTCAGTAATCTAGTGTTGTTTCAAGAGGCAAAAAGTTACTTTACTCCGTCGTTTTGCAAATCTATGAAATTGGACTTAGGGATTTCTTGAATTGGACCATTCTATTGTATTGTAAGTCCATATAGAGAATTAATAAATAAATTTATTTCATGTACAACCATCAGTAAGTAAACAACGCATTGTATGTTATAAGTTTTATTCCGGATGCACTTACTTGATTTTTTGCCGGAAGAATCCGATCAGGTTAAGCAAGTAAGTAAATCCGGAATTAAGTTGATAAGAATACAATTATTATTACTTCTTCATTTATGTAATTACATTTTAAAAACTTGTTGGGTTACAGTTGCTTTTGCATGTTTGGAAATTTGAAAAAAGTGAAATTTATTTCAATTAAAAACCCACGAAGAAGAAGCAGAGGTCACGGGTATTTTTTAAAGAATATTCTTATATTTTTATCTTATCTTACACGACATGAATGCATACGACAAAGCTTATATATTTGTAAGATTCATAATGTATTTTTTTAAAACATAAACATTTACACACAGGCACATACATTGCTTCTGGCCCCACACTAGGGTACCCTGTGTCGTGGAAACCAGAAACAGCGACGTCACAAACATGTAAACATCGAAGACCTGGAGTTTTTTTTTTGTCTGGTGTGTACAATAAAGATTTCTAATCTAGTCTAATCTACCATACCTAATCGGCAGTATTTTTGAGCGAGAAGCAAACATTTGTAATTTTTTTCTTAATCGACGCTTAGGACGATCGTTTAATAGAGAAGAACAACGTATTTTGCACCTTAAATGATTGAAATATTTATCATGCCCTACTTAACTCAAGATGTCCTTTAATGCTGCTAAAATAAAATTGAATGTGCTTCAATTAACTGCAATTAAAACCGACTTATTCCACAAAAAAGTCAATCAACTTGTGCAAATCAAGTGCCATACTACGCATCGGATCTGTAAAATTATACACCAATGTAATTAAAATCTCACGAGTCCTTGCTTTGAGTCTACTGTGCTCAGATAGTGTATTTTCTGTCACAACTCTATTTGGTTGTATTAGGGTCGATATTGCAACATATTTTGTTTGTAAAGGGAGATGAGTTCGTCGGCTGCACAGCTTATGACACTTGGTATCTTTTTTCATCCAATAGTTGCACTTATGACACGAGTGATAAGGACTAGGACTAGGAAGAATTAAGGGCTCTCATAAAGGACTATCTACATTGATAGTAAATACCTTGGTTTTCATTAGTTCCATTGGCTGCCATCAATCTGCCATACCGCCTTTCGATATTTTAGGGTGCTGATGGTCATCCTACTTTAACAAAATCGTGGTCCACTCTAAAACCTTTCTCATACTTAATCACCTTTTTTCTTTGGTGAAATGTATTATTTCTGTGGACATTATTCTTCTAGATAGCTCGTAATGTGTGTTTTTATATATATTTTACCTTTTGAGCAACAAAGCGAGACAAAAACTGTGGTTGATTGATTTTGCCCCCGATGCTGAGCAAACCCCACCTTGAATTAATGAATAACCACTTATTGCAAATAACAGCAAAGGGTAAGATAAAAAGTACCCGAAACCGTCATGCGTGCAGCCCGTGCATGCAACAATAAATGTCGATGAAACCAAAGCGATTTATCAGGATCGTGGGAGGTGGCAGTCCCTGGTCTCCGCCTACCCCTCTGGAATACAGGCGTAAGCTTATGTATCTATGTATGTATGCATGCCAAGAACAGATAGGTAATATTCTACACTCATAATAGTAACTTGTGAGAGACTACATTAATAACATACTATGTTAAACAAGATTTCAAGTTCTGCTTGGCAATAGGACGCAACAGCAATAACTGAGCAACAGCTCAGCCTTTGCTGGCAGATTCCTGGAATTCTACAGCGCTGTTTTCAGTGAAATCCAAATCTTACAGAAACAGTAACCTTCCTCTTCTCAAACCTGTGCGCTTACATGGTCAAATACACCATGTCAGCGCACAGGATTTTCTTGTTTACAGTACACTGTAAAGAACAGTGTGCAGTAGCCCCGGCTGCCTGAATGATCTTAAGCGATCACGAAGGTTAAGCAACATTGGGCGCGTTCAGTGCAGGGTGGGGTGACCGTCTATGATTAACGCTAGTGGCATTTTTCGAGCGTTTCCGTCCTTCGCAAGGCACTTTAAGCAGTTGGTGCCGTCTGCCGTCGATAGACAGCAGTCGTTAAGCCAAGTCAGAGGCCTTAGGGCGGCTTGAAAACTTCTGACAGTAAGACCGGCCACGTCTTACAAGCCTCCACCAATCCGGACTTGGACCCCGTACCTTCCTCAGGGAAGAGACCCGTGCCCCTCGGTGGGGACATAATGAGTTGATGATGAATGAACATTCCCTGTCCACGGCCAACTCGCACAATCTCGGCATTTTTTTTTCTAGATAGTTCCGCCATATTCGTCTTTGTCTAAGGTATAGCCGCTATCCATTTTGTGATATCCAATTGGTGGAAATTTTCTCTCAGTTTTCTGAAGTCATGCGACAAAGATGATGAGTCTAGTCATGAACGGAAGTTATAATATGGCCAAGGGTAGTTTTTGAACCACGAAAATCTGCCATGTAAATATCAGGGTATCCTAGTGTGGGTCCAGAAGACATGTATGTCCCTGCATGTATTATGGTTATGTTAAATATGGACAAAAACCACTGTATCAATTAGATTACTTCGGAAGAAACCTTCTGATGGCTTGCCGCGGAGACTGGGGATCGGTAAACGTAGTGTAGTACGTCCTCAGACTCAGTGGAGTGATGGACTTCGCGAGGCGGCTGGCAAGAACTGGATGACGATAGCTTAGGACTGTGCTCAGTGGTGTGCAATGGGAGAGGCCTATGTCCAGCAGTATCCAGACGTCCAGTGTCCAGACAAGCACAGGCCGATGATGATAATGATGATATAGAAAGTGAGCTGAACAAACAAAACATAACTTGAAGAAGAAAATATTTGTTTAACAATACGATGTTATCACCAGTAAAAAAAAAAGCGTACCCGATGAATCAATACGTTCCACTGCACAGGTCTTCTCTCAGAGAGAGAATTTGGACTTAATTAATTACCACTTTTGCGCCTCCTGCGAATTGACAATATCAACCGCTGAAGTATACGAATACGTAAGACATTTAGGCTACCTCGCGATGCATTCCTTCACAGTGTTAAAAAAAGACAAGCTTAGATTAAGCTTCTATGAAAAAAAGGGCACTAGGATACCCTTTTTTTTTGTGTTGACGGAGGGGAAATCTTCAAAAGATACCCAACATCCTGAGGGGAAGCCGGGTTATGCGGGGTTCTCACCCGCTAAACCCCCCCGGTGGCATTAATCCGTGCTTTGTGGGGAGCACCTGCACCGTGCGCTGCGCTGCTCTGGGCTGACCGGGCCATCCCAAGGGCCGTCGCTACGGCAACGAATCACGTTGTCCCATCACGTGTCGTGGGAACCAGAAACAGTGACGTCACAAACATGTAAACATCAGAGACCTTGGGTTTTTTTTGTCTCCAGCGGGTATATGAACCCTGGACCTCCCGCATGGTAGGCAGATGCGCTAACCGCTGCGGCACAGAGGTAGTCTTAGCCGTGTTTTCAGTCAATGTCCTCACCCACCACGGGATGCAACAGGGGTACCTACTGACCCTACTGTTCTCTCCAAGCCAAATCTGTTCAGCCGTTCTCGAGTTTTAGTGAGACTAACAGGAATCCATTTTTATATCTTACTAGCTGACCCTACAAACGTTGTTTTGCCAAATAGGGATATGAAAAATAGATAACTACCTATTCTCAGACCTACCGAAATACATGTAATACAGATGTATTTCTTTTCTTTCTTCTAATACATAAATTTCTCGTGTCACAATGTTAGTGCGCATACTCCTCAGAAACGGCTCAACCGATTTTAATGAAATTTTATATTTATATTCGGTAGTCTGAGAATAGATTGATATTTATTTTTCACACCCCTATTTGGCAAAACAACGTTTGCAGGGTCAGCTAGTTAGATATAAAAATGGATTGATGTTCATTTAGATAAAGATTTTCAATTAATCAATCAGCCAGCCAAGTGCTGGACATCAGGGATGTTATACGTGCCATAATTATGGTACATGTACCGTAATTCGGCTGTTCGTACCATGTACCATGATACATCCATTATGGACGCGAAAGTACCATAATTTTGGCATTTTTTCATCACAATCACTTTTCATAATTTCGTTCGCTTTTGCTGTTGACGAGTTTTTTAACCGATATCTAGCTACACTTATCTGTGATTGTTTTTGTAGTCTGTAGATTGTAGGGTTGTGACATTCTACATAAGAAATCGATTTTTAATTAATCGATTGTTTTTTTAAGCATGAAAAATCTATTTTGTTAATCGATTTTCTCGTACATATTGATTTTTTTCAATTTTTTTAATAAACGCCATAAATATTTTAATTATCGTGGTATTATTAATTAGAAACAAATAATAAACAAAATAATGAGAAATAATAAACACAAATTAAAGTTTTCGAATAATCAACATTGAAATTTATAATATGTTTTTTTCTTTCCACATAAATTAATAAAATTAAACTATTCAAAACGCGGGCACAGTTCTAGTGATTGGTGCCTCTGCCTACCCTTTGGGGGATAACTATTCAGATAATAAAAACTAAAAATCCGTTGGCAATGACTTGAGGATTAACATGAGGAGTAACCATTTGGATAATATTGTTTGATTAGCTAAATTAATGAAGTAAACTATTTCAAAAGTACAGAAGGGCTGCCATCGTGGACGCACAGCTGGCGTTAATGTAATATTATCTCCATAAAGATAGTATTCTTCGATAATTCACGCTCCGGGTTTTAAAAGACCGTAAAAGACCAGACTTAATGCTGGGGGTTGGCAGATGAAAAATCGGCCATGATTGATTTTTTTTTAAATTCATTATTAAACAATTATTTGTAATATTTAAATCGCGTATAAAATGTTATATTTTTAAACAGGTTGGTTTTTACCATTAAAAATTTATTATTATTTCCATAATCGATTATTGTATGTAAGAGCGAGTAGGTAGAGCGTTCGTTTGAAGACTTTGAAGAATTTATGAAAATTCGAAGAAATAATTTAGTTAGTAATGTAATAGCTACTTATTTTAATAAATCTTAGGAGTTTTCCAACGCGTACCTTACTTTTTTCAAAAATACCATAATTTTGAGGGTCTGGTGCCATAATTCAAGACTTGGCATCTAACATCCCTGCTGGACATAGGCGTCCCCCTAACCACGCCTCTTCTTGTATCCTTAGCCATTATCAATATATCTTCTGCTGCCGCTTTTTTACTTAATAATGTAAAATAATCTGTCAATATAACTAACATCCTTGCCTTACAACCTACAAACGCTCGGCTCAAGTAAACGGGACCAAATCGAATGCATGTGAACCTCAGGCCTTACAATTTGAATATCGTTCACAGGACCAGTATATATTGAGGCAGATCCTCTTCGGCGGTCACATTTCTCTATCTGAAACCACCGTGCGAACATCGCCATGAAATATGTGGGTATTACACTTTTACAATCACATCGAGTGCGGTTTGCTCCCTTTCTAATTACATTGCATCTTGATAGTTTCGGAGTGTGTGTGTGGCCTGCGTTACCCCTAGAGTTGGTCGCGTGAAGGTCGGGTCAGTCAAGTGATAAGTGTTGAAATGGTTTCGTGAGAAGTGTTTTGGTGACAGCTTTTCTTTTTAACCGACTTCATAAAAGGAGAATGCTCTTAAATTGTTTCCATGTTTTTATTATGTATTTCAAGCGATAATAATTTGCCGCTTTATCTGAATTAATTACTCTTTTTTGTATGAGAAGAGGGCCTTTCAGGGTATATTTATGACTTGCTCAAGATCTGTCGATGAAAACCATGGGAACGACAGACTCTTAGAAATGTAAAATCTTTCTACGCTACTTTATTTCTTACCACATTCTTAGTATTAACAGTTTCGGAGCAAAGGTCAGAATTTACTAATCTATTATACCAGTGCTGTTAAATCATCAATAATACCCATTATTATGAAAAGAACTCTCTCTTAAAGTACCAATGTGACCGAAAGAAAGGACATGCGTCCTTGTATACTTTCTGAGTTAAACCATTTTTACTCTGGTGATATTGAGGTTTAAAACAGTATTTTTTTGACAAAATTCGTCTTGCATTGACTAATAATAACTTCCTTCCAAATATTTTTGACAGCTATGGAGTGATTCACAACAAGAATTTCAAAACCTTTTTTATCTTTAACCAAAAATCACTAGGCACAATCCTAGTAATGAAAATTTCAATGTTTTTTTTAGTCAGATGATAAATGTTGGTAAAATTATTTAGTAATTGTGCCACAAGTTTACTAAATTAGCGTCTAGAGTATGAAGACTTTAAGTCTCACCCGAACTAAAGCTTTGCTGGAAAAGAATGCCTTACTGAATCTTACATTAAGCTAGCCCTTGTTTTTATTTCTTTCTTCTTTCTTCTTTTTAGTACTCTATTGCAGCTATGTATGTAATAGCTGCAATAGAGTACTAAAATAAATAAACACGCTGGTAATAAATATAGTTTGGCGAAAGGCTAGTGAGATAAATGGCGTGAGAAGAAACTGAGGGATCTTAATGAAGTTTGTAACGGACTTGAACCTGCGACCTTCACGCATGCTTGCTCTACTTTGTGCAAATCTCTTTCTTCTATATGACTTTTATTAGTATTCGTTTTTATTTCTTTTACTATTTGTAAATTCATTTCAACTCAATGAATATCTGTTTTTATCTACTTCAAAACATGTATCCAATTTTTTTAATTAATATTTCATAACCACTGCAATTATTTTATTAACTTAATTTCGGATACAATTACTTGATTTTTAAAAGTTATCCGGGATAAAGTTAATAATAAGATGTATCTATTCAATGTTTCTTTTTTAATCTATAAGTGTAGCGGTCACTTTAATTGAATCAATAGTGAAACACGTTAACACTACGTCTGCACGTAGATTTTTTCACGCATTTTTTCTTCAGAAAACTAGCATTTGTACCTCTAAATATAATTTAATAATATTAACTTCCACACAACACAATCTAGAGTTGGTCCCAAACTAGGATACTCTGTACTATGTTACCTAGGCAGAGACATTACAAACATTATAAACACGCCCAGACCGAGGCCTATTTTTACAAATGATCCGTGGCTCCTAGTAAGAATCGAACTCACGACCTCTATCTTGGTAATTAAGCACCTTAACGGCTTAACCAACAAGGTAGTCCTTTAATACCAGTAAAGTGATGGGATATACCTGACAAACGCAAGCCCTACTGAGACTCAAGGACTCAAGCCTCTTACAGAAGGCGCGCGTGCTTTAGTTTACATTGACGATATAAGTAAGTATTTATATCAACATTTAAAGCTTTAATTGGATGTCATTGTGGTATTTACTACCAATGCCTTGCAAAATCCATTCGAAGCTATCAAAAAAAACCCACGTCAAAGAACCTTTGCCGTTTTGTAATACCGTTTTCTTCAGTCGAGCAGGAGTGGGAGACGGAGATTTTGAGGAAATAAACGCCCTAAAATACTAAGGTCGGTTTCTGAATTGAAAATATCGCTAAGTAAGCATAAGCATTTACATACAGGCACAGCGAGAGGTCCCGGGTTCGATCCCCGGCTGGGGAGTAAAAAAAAACTCCAGGTCTTCGATTTTTACATGTTTGTGACGTCGCTGTGTCTGGTTCCCACGACACAAGGTATCCTAGTGTGGGGCCAGAAGCAATGTATGTGCCTGTATGTAAATGCTTATGCTTATGCTAAGTAAATACTATAGTGCTGTTTCGACAAATTTCTCAGAAAAGAGCGTGACAGAACGTTACTAATAAGTATTTACTTAGTGTAATTCTCAATTCAGACACCGGCCCTATGCTTTCCCTAACCGTCCCGACAAACAGCTGATTGACTTAAAATTCTGACCGAGCCTCGTTATGTTGCAATAATGGACAACAGACAAAAAAAACTAAATAGTTGTCCGCCTTTTTTAATATTTGATGAAAGTTTATGATTATTTTTAAATTGTCACTTAAATTTATATAATGAAATGCATGTTAATCTAATTGTATATTCAATGTCATCGGTTTTTTATCTTTTTTTTTTGTGATTTTAATTTTATTTAACCTGCTGTATTGGGTGGAAAACCTGTAAGGGCGGGTCTTATATGCAATAAAAAAGAAAAAAAAAATACAGTTGGCAACCAAAGTTTTCTCAGCATGTGCCGCCAGAGACATGACATACCTTTCGACGGCACTATTTTTCAGCACTCACCTGCTTAGACAACATAAACTAGGTTCCTTATCTTAAAATAAGTGTTTTATTTTATTTATATACAGAATTTAATAATGTACTTACTTTGTTGAAGGTCCCTGAACAAATAAATCAAGGGAATGTAAGGAGAGAAATAAAAATAATAATAAATAAAAATAATAGTTTAAAGAAAGAACACTATGTGATATTTTAAATCCAGTGATTTAAAATCATCATCATCATCATCGGCCTATGCTTGTCCACTGCTGGGCATAGAGCTCTCCCATTGCACGTCACTGAGCACTAATTAAACACCGCATTTTCAACTGGACATTTGTACTGGACAATCAGTGCATTGACCCCATAAAACAGTATATGGAAGAGCGGGTGATCGTGCTCTTCCACTATAAAGGGAAATTTCCCGCCAGGCAGATCGTATGCCCGGGGACGGCCGGTCCAACTGTTGTATGTTGGACGTTGTATTTAAGGTATGTCATTGTGTAAACTTTGATTGCGCGATGCAGAAATGTTGGAGTTAATAGTGCGTGCGCAGAGTTAACATGTGCTCGCCATATCACTCCCCTTCAAGACCGTAGCTACGCATAGCTAGGTCTGATAGGAATCGAAGTCTGTGCTCTAAAGCTTGCAAGTGCCAGGAGACGCTGAGTCAGTGAGTCGACTAGTGGTTGAGGGGTGTTCGGCGGCTAACAGTCACTTCACCGGCGACAATACCTATGGAGACCGTGCATGTGGTAGGAACCGGTGAAGGCTGTTGTAATACTGGCAGCGCGTGCTGCTGTGTGGCTGCCGTGCCGAGGGGTAGGGAGAGATCACCATCAGAACCAGCAGTCGGTGCGTTGACTGTAGTGGAACTGATGAAGTGAGAGGGAAGAGGAAGAAAATGTACAAGTATGTACATGCTGGCTTGCTTGAGACTGATTGTATGTGGAGTGAGCTGTGAGAGCGAAGGAAGGTTGACAGTGTTCTGTCAGGGGTCACCACTATTGGGAAGAGCGGGTGATCATGCTCTTCCACTATAAAGGGAAATTTCCCGCCAGGCAGATCGTATGCCTGGGGACGGCCGGTCCAACTGTTGTATGTTGGACGTTGTATTTAAGGTATGTCGTTGTGTAAACTTTGATTGCGCGATGCAGAAATGTTGGAGTTTATAGTGCGCGCGCAGAGTTAACATGTGCTCGCCACAACAGAATTGAATTGATACTTTGAGAAACATCTTGGAATACGAGTATTAACCTCTCTGACTTTCGGTTACAGCTCATCATTCTCACCATCGCCAGCTTGGGGTGCTGCGCGAAACTGGACAAGGTGTACCTACCCCCCAACGCGAGGGCCTCCAGTGGGGCCACGGCGGGGCTTCAGACCCCCTTGAGGCCGCAGGGCCCCGCGCCAGGACCTTTCGGGGCTCCGGGGCCGCGGCCGGCGGGGCCTGGCGGTTTTGGTCCTGGACCACAAAGGTAGGCAGCAATTTTTGAAAAAAGAATGAAAGTGAGAGAGAGAGAAAGCATTTCTTAATATCCCACAAAAGCACAGCACATTTTTTTATTATTTAATAATTATTTTTTATTTTGGTTTTCGAATTTAATTTTAATACCATTGATAGCAAAAAATGTGTTTGTACAAGGACAAGCTTAAAGCCTGATTTATATTTGCTTTATTTTCATGCTTTATTAGTATGTCTTCTATAGAGGTAGAATAAAATAGAGACGGCAAAAACGTATGCCGATTCATAGTTTTTATTGCGCACCATACATTATAAAAATAGGTCTATAAGACCTTTAAGTTACATGTTTGTAATTTAGAATGTCACTGTGTTTGAGGTGAGATTACAAGTAAAATACCTCGATCCCAAAGATCAATATTGACAATTCTGTTAGCGAAACTAACCAAACATTGTTTCTTCCAAGGCCTCAACAAGGAGGGGTTAACCAGGCCGAGATACTTAAGTATGAGAACGAAATGACGGCGGACGGCTTCCACTTCGCTTACGAGACCAGTGATGGGACTAAGGCTGAGCAGCAAGGTGAAGTTCCTTCTCTCTTTATTTTTAACCCCTCAAGCCCCGAGGACCAACCGGCGGGTCCGAGGCCCCGTAGACCGGTCGTTTCGGCGTTCTGGGTTTCTTGGCCCCAGCCGGCCTATGGTCAGCTTTGGCATCTTTGGAGATCAGCGGGTGTAGCCAGTTGAAGATCGCGGTGAACGGTGATGAGATGACTTATCACCGAGGCGCGCATTAAAATAAGAGTTTTTCCTAAAATTTATGGGCCTCCTAGGGCATGGTCCTAGAATCTCGTTTGCGTGAGGGGGGAGGTGCAGCTAATAATTCACAAAATTTGTGTGTTCAAAAAATACTATCAAAAACAAACAGACTGAAAAAGAGATTAGACGGGTGAACTATAACCAAGAAAGGGTTCGTGCTTTTCCACTAAGTATAAAATCATATAAAGGGAAAGTTTCCCCTAGGCAGATCGTATACATGGAGACGACCGGTCCCGATCGAACTGATGTTTGTCAAAGTTTATAGGTATTCATGGTATATCATGTAAAACATTTTGCTTACGCGATGCAGCAATGTCGGAGTTTACAGAGCGCGCCCAGAGAAGACAAGTGGTCCAAAAACAAGCCAAGAACAGTTGCCTACAACAACTACCTGTGCAATTCCGCACCGTTCCTTCCATATTTTGGCAAGCAGGAACCATGCTAGCCAAAAATCGCATCCATTTCCAGGCAAAACCATTCCCGGCGCGAAACCAGAAGAGGGTTCCCTCCAGGTTCAAGGCTCCTACTCCTACGTCGGGGACGATGGCAAGACTTATTCCGTGACTTACACAGCCGATGAGAGCGGCTTCCGTGCTGAGGGGAGCCATCTCCCCACTCCCCCACCGATCCCCGAGGCAATATTGAAGAGCTTGGAGCTGACCGGCAAGGGCGCGGCTGGAGGACCGACGGCGCCTGTCGGTAAGTCAAAATATCATTTACTAGCATTGCCCAGCCCATGACTATTTTTGCATGATAAGCGGAGAAGCTTAGATACAGCTCATGTCTACAAGATACCGGTGAAAGAATTTTCGGAATGGGATACTCATCCCAAACTTTTCAAACAAACTTTCCGTTTTCACAATTTTAGTGTCAATTAATATAATATAAATAATAAAAATGTAGATGTATTATTGGTAGATCTTCAACGTTGGTCTCTAGGCGTTGGATATTTTCTGTGGAGAATGCATAATACACCTAATATCGTTTCTTATCCTAAACAATGGAATATGAATAACATAACTTATTAAAGCAGCAATAAATCAAGTAAATGATCTCGTTTAAAATAATTGTTAGAATAATGCAAAGAATAAAATAATTATATTAGGTATGTTTTCGCATTAACAAAATATAATAGGAACCCCAGATTTTCTACAAATTTCCTAAGTCTCTTCCCTGAGGAAGGTATAGGCCATACTCTACCACAGGGGCCAAGTCCGAATTGGTGGAGGCTTGTAAGACTAGTGGCTGGTCTTACTGTCAGAAGTTTTTAAACCGCCCTAAGGCCTATGACTTGGCTTGGCTTCATTTTTTGCTTATTTTGAGAAAAATAATTAATGTTGTCTGTTTATGAATTCAAGCTAAGCGGAATTTTTAACAACAACGCCTTTACCTACCTCAAGACTTTTAATATCTGTTGAGGACACGAAACGCTTTGCTCTTGTTATTTCTACAGGCGCTTATTGAAAAAACGTCACTGTGATTTGTATGCATGTATGTATATTGCCTAATTTAGCTATGACCTAAACTCAACGATATTATTGTTTATTGTGTTAATTACGGTGCCAAAAAAACTACTAAATTTCCTCTCAATGTTTTCCTTCATTGTTAATGTGTACAGCTACTAAAATCCCAACTTGTTGAAAACGAGTCAGTGACTTGCCAGAATTCTAATCTAATACCTCGCAATATTATTACCTACTAATAAAAAAATATAATATTATAATATTAAGGCGTTCTGTGTAATAAAACTATTTAATACTGAATTTTGTCGATGTCGATTTTGTTTGACGACTTCTGTGGCGCAGCGGTTAGCACATCTGACTACCATGCGAGAGGTCCCGGGTTCGAATCCCGGCTGGGGACAAAAAAACCAGGTCTTGGATGTTTACATAATAATATTTGTGCCGTCGCTGTTTTTGGTTCCCACGACACAGGGTATCTTAGTGTATGCCCAGAAGCAATGTATGTGCGTGTATGTACATGTTATGTTGTTACGTTGGTTGTCGCAATAGTCATTGGTAGTTTTAGTTATTTTGAGACATTTTAATAATTTTTTTGGCTCTCTTTCAATTGCAATATTAATAACATTAAACTTTTTGCTTGAATCCATGAATATCCGTACGCCCATAATGGTTAGAACATGGAAAGAACTATAATAATATATTCATGAATAAATCATTCTGATTCTGAATAAAGAAGTATGTACCTACGTACCTAGGTACTGAAGTGATATTATGGTAACCTTTAGTTAGTTTTAGGTAGGTTTATCTCTTTATAGTAACTGGCCAGCACAGCCGTCTAGGATGATTTTAAAATGATTTAAAGGGAATTGATACGTTTTTGTTCAGATGTCAGTCGATCCCTAGCTAGGTTAGGGGATTATCGGCAAAAATATAAAGCATTTTCAATAAAAAGTAACAGTCTTATTAATAAAAACGACCTATAGTGTGCTTGTAGCGCACTTTGGCTATAGTCCTCTATTAGACATATAGTACGCTCTAACTTTTCCTTATTAATAAAAGTACAACAATCCTACTTTAACTATCGTGCTCTTTTACAACCTGTCAATTTGGCAACGTCGCGTACTATGATTCGTTCATTCTTTTAAGTCTGTGGAAGTGTCAAAACACCCATATTGTCTAATCTATGTACATGACAAGAAAAAAAAGTTTTCAACTTTTCGTTTGAAAGTTTTTAAAGAGGATACATTTAAAAAGAATCGAATTGAAGAGGATACCATTTTATA
The DNA here is from genome assembly GCA_947310845.1 of Yponomeuta plumbellus. Taxonomy (NCBI): domain Eukaryota; kingdom Metazoa; phylum Arthropoda; class Insecta; order Lepidoptera; family Yponomeutidae; genus Yponomeuta; species Yponomeuta plumbellus. The sequence goes on from OX371210.1 coordinate 3,252,679, forward strand.
CCATTTTATTTTATACAAAGCCAATGTCAACTGTGAGAGCAGATTTGTCGGTGTCCAGTAATAGCCAAGTTAATATAGGTAATCCGTAGTCAATCAGGGTCCAGTAAACAGGCCAAAAACGTTCGATAATGGCACTTTTTCACGAAAAACCACTTCAGTACTTCAATGACAACCAAACCACTTCAGACAACAATCTGACAAATGCACACTTTTGTAATCTGTGGTTTTGCAACCACAGATTAAAATATCGCTTATAGTAAGCTTGTAGTCGAGATAAAGTAGGGCCATATCAACTTTAAGTTATAGCAGGGTTATAGCCCAGTTATAATGTGGATTTTGTTTTATTAATAACGTTTTTGTGAAACCCTATTATAATGATCTTATAAGGCCACTATAGCAGTGTTTTTAGTGACCTGACTTTTTATTAATAAGGCTGTTAGTGTGTGAAACACCAGTTTCACTAACCCGACTCTGATTTTACGATAACTTTTTCTTTCCAGGTCAATACGGTAGCCCAAAAAGCAGTTACGACGCCGACTTCGCCGGATATCAGAAATAAGCTTGACAGTAAATCGATCGTGCCATAACTCTTATTTAGAAGCATACAAACAGGGTGTTTATAAGGGTATGTACAGTCAACAGCACACAAACTTTTACATTTGGTTTCAAAATCACCCGTAACACGAGTGGATAGAGTCCGAGGATTTAAGGTTCTCGACTGTACTTTTGTTAGCACTCTACTAGGTACTAGGTATTTAATGCTAATAGCACGTAGATATATACTTCGCACCAGAAACGGTTACCTTGGATGTAAATAAACCATGTTAATAAAAACTTGCATGCGAAAAAAATATAATTATAATCGTGTGTTATGTCTTCTAAGTGATATTTCGGCTCATTGTATTTTAGAATATATCTTATTGTATGTGTAAGTATATAATAATGTGCACGTTTATTTAATGCACCTTATATAAGTATGTTTTAAATTTATTTTATTTCTTTTCTTTATCTCTTTCCTTTACCTCCTGCGGTTGACTGGTAGAAAATGGTTATAGCATTAACATAACATAATATTTTTACATTTACATACAGGCACATACATTGCTTCTGGCCCCACACTAGCATACCCTGTGTCGTGGGAACCGGAAACAGCGACGTCACAAACATGGAAACATCCAAGATGTGGGGTTTTTTTTTGTCCCCAGCTGGGATTCGAACCCGGGACCTCTCGCATGGTAGGCAGATGCGCTAACCACTGCGCCACAGAGGTCATCATTAAGTCCGCCGCATTGTACTATATTTTTTATTATAAATGTAAATTCAATAAAAGTATTAACAATGGTAATGATTTAGTTATAATTGTAATTGCCGGTGCACAATAAATTATTTAATTATTAATTTTCAAGTTTTATCTTCTTTTATACAATGACCTAAATATATGAATAGTATATTCTATGCCTCTTCCGTCTAATTTACAAGTAAGTACATTCAGAATTACAGTTGTAATGTGTATGTAGCGCTTACAAAACTTTCAGTAATTTGCTAGTCGTAAGTTATTCATTAACAAGATTGATTCAATAAAACAGTCTTATAACCCCCGACTTAGATCATATCATTTCTGTCCTTGCCTTGTTATAGTACAGGGTATCCTAGTTTGGGACCAGGTCAAGTGATTGTGTTGTGTGGAAGCTATTATTTTTTTTTTTAAAAGTTTACTGTGTGTCGTTGGTATAACTGTAACACATACTCGTACGGCCGATTTCTGAATTGAGAATTTATACTACAGTCTGTAAAACATAGCTTGAGCTCCACGACAGCTGTCACACTGACAGCGCTAGGTTACGATATTGCTTAGACATCGAATAGTGTGCAGTAAGTACGGAGTTTTCACAGTACAAATATTCTGTGAAAAAATTCAAAACTTCATGGACGCAATTTCGATGACATCTGTCGCGGAGCTCAAGCTATGTTTTACAGACTTGTAAATACTTAAGTAACATGCTGTCACGCTCTTTTCTAAGGAAATTTGACGAGACAGCACTACAGTTTAAGTAATTACTTAGCGGAATTCTCAATTCAGAAATCGACCCTTTACTATCAAAACAGAGCTCATGCTCAGCCCTTGTTAATTCTTACAAAAATGACCGCGACCCAAATTATCTGTTGGTGTATAAATTTCGACGTTTATCTTTGTCTGATTACCATACACAGGGTATCCTAGCTAGGGTTAATTTGTGTACTTCAACATTAACATTTACATACAGGCACATACACTTCTTCTGGCCCCACACTAGGGTACCCTGTATTTTACATTTAAGAAACGCGAGTCTGGCAAATTTTATCGTTGTAAGTTCCATCTAAAAATTTGAGTTGAAACGACTTTCCATTTCATTCTTACAACACAAGGGAATCACCATTTCAACGACCTATAATTCATTATTTTCTATTATACTTAGGCCCTGTTTCACAATGTTCAAATTAAGTTCCAGATAAACTATCCGCAACCAGGGCTGCCGTTTGTTCCAATTTTAATATTCTTTCCTATATTGCGTGTGTTCGTTTATGGCTTCAAATTTAGAACAAACGGCAGGCCTGGTTGCGGATAGCTTATCCGGAACTTTATCTGCAGATTGTGAAACAGACCCTTAATTATATAAATTATGCATTACTTTGCCGATTAACCCACAGATTATCAAGCGGGAAAACTAAATACTCGTAATTGTATTGTAAGTAGGTACATCGATGCGTCATAATACTACGAATCATAATCCTATGCAAAGCTTCCCTTGTTCATGACGTAATAAGAGTATACCAATTAAATTTGTCAAATTTGCTATAAATAGATGCTATGGTTCCGTTAATTAACACAATATGTGTTTACCTGCATGTAAATGGTTCTGATACATTTATCCTGTACCTAACAAAACATTTAGATTTTTTTCATGTTATTTCGAACTGAGCCCAAAAAGCGATGGACGAAATACACAGGGTATTGTGGAAACGAAAAAAGAGAAAATGCAGATAGAGCGTCGAAAAAATATGTGACCAGAGTTGATACACACACAACAGATGAAGTAAGATAAAGATTACGTAAAATATCCTTTATCCTGTCATCATCAACCCATTACGTCCCCACCGAGGGGCACGGCTCTCTTCGCTGAAGAAGGTATAGGCCATACTCCACCACGGGGGCCAAGCCCGGATTGGTGGAGGCTTGTAAGACTAGTGGCTGGTCTTACTGTCAGAAGTTTTCAAGCCGCCCTAAGGCCTCTGACTTGGCTTAACGACTGCCATCTATGGACGGCAGCCGGCACCAACTGCTTAACGTGCCTTGCGAAGCACGGAACCGCTCGGAGAATATAATAATAAATAAAAAAATAATAAAATAAAAATCGTTTATTGAACAGAAGACAGTTACATAAATGTATACAGTAGTACCCACACTAGGCATAACCTGTGTCGTGGGTAGATACTAATACTCTTAATGTAGTTGTACATAGGTGTCTTAGCTTTTAGTTACTATAATAAAGAATAAAATAAACTTAGTTAAATAGTCCATAGTTCAACGGTGCTAGGTGTGTCTCAGTTTGTATGTATGTGTGTGTGATAGTGAGTGTGTGTGTGTGTGTTTGTATAAGAGTGATTATATTATTACTTCCGTTTTCAACACAGTTCTACTTGGTAATGATCAGTAAACCTTCGGTTTCAGCGTACGTTAAGGAGAGAAGCCAATTAGTGACGATAACTTTACAATGATAGTTATTCAATGAAGCAATTTTAATTTTCTTGTTTATTTTATTGTACAGATATTTACCAAGGAAACAAAAGAAGTTTTGAGCAAAAGAAGTTTTGAATGGGTAATTGGTAAATATTATATCTGTTCTGCGTTTTTTAGAAATTGTAGACAAAGTGTCATTAGTTATCATGCGGTGTTGGATCAATATAATTCTCTGGATGAAGATTTGTCGCACAGTCATCATTTCTGTTTCTGCGTACAACTTTGTAGTGGGGTATAGGAATGGCAGTGAATGACTTACTTTGAGGACAGCTCTTTGTGAGAATGCCACTAGCGTTAGTCATAGACGGTGACCAATCCATGGACTGAACGCGCCGTATGTTGCTTAACATTAGTGATCGTTTTAGATCACTCAGGCAGCCCAGGCTACGAGCGATCCTTTATCCTGTACCAGACAACAATTAGAGATACATCCATTACAAAAGAAAAGGTGAAGTGAAAAGTTTCTCGAGTGGATAAACCAAAAAACTAAACACAGCACGGGATGGCCGCGAACAGAAAAAGTGACCTATATTATAAAGTGACTGAATTGGACTATAATACTTAAAAACATTAATGGACCACTCGTTGATTTTGTCTTTAATGTTACAGTGAGTAATATGAAAAAAGAAGAAATAAGTACATGTATTATACCAACAAGGTACATCCCAAAAATAAAATAAACAGTTAAGAATGCGTTGCGTAATGTAAGCACAACAACATTGCAAACCTAAAAACGCAACAGACAAAACAAATTACTAAAACAAATCCATAGATGAAGTCTGTGTTTTGTCTAAGTTGCCATGAAAGGCGGCTAACTCAGCGTTGTGCTGAGGGTGTGAACCCACAAAGCTGATTTTTAGTCAGTGCCCAATTGCCCATGAGGGCGCGTTGCTCATTGCATGAACAAGTTGGTTAGGACCTTTAATATTTATACATTGTGTCACTAAAATAACGCAAAATCTGAAAGCATTTTTTTAATAATAAAATCATCATCATCATATCATCATCAATACTTGCTAGTATTAAGCTCGCCTTTGTGCAGATCTTTTCTTGTGCAATAAAGAATTTTCATTGATTCATTCATTCATTCATCATCATCAGGCTATACTAATCCACTGCTGGACATAGCTTTCCCCTAATGAGTTTTCAGCTTGCCGCATCCAGCATCCGCGACGATAAAATAAAATAAAAGCTTCTCCTAATATCTAAGCCTTATTCTCATTTTTCGTACAATCATTTTGTATGAAATGAGAAGAATAAAAAATTCAGATGTTTATCGTTTATCCATTTTTATTGAAACTGGATCTACAACTTACCCGAACACACAAGACAAGGATTTTTACTCGACAGATAATGACACGATGTTTTTTCGAGACTAAGTATCTTAATATTTTACATCAGAACATAGCTGGACTATTAAATTAATCAGATTTGCTTGTTATAAACTTAGACGAATTAGCAGATAAAAATATAAACACAGATGTAATATGCATAACAGAGCACTTTATGATGGACGGACAGGAAACATTCATTAATATTTCCAACTACACACTGGCGTCGTGTTTTAGCAGAAGTGACAGTAAACGAGGCGGTTCATGTATACTAGTTAACAATCAATTTAAATACAAAGACCTACCAGACATTAAAAAACTATCCCTGGTCAACATATTTGAATGCTGTGCAGTGGAATTACCTGACTTTAAAATTGTTATAATATGTATATATAGAATTCCTAGACAAAATAATTTGAAAACATTTTTTGAAAGGCTTGACAAAGTACTACTTCATATTTCTAAGCTGAAGTCTCACAATATTATATTAGCTGGAGACTTTAATATTGACATACTTAAGAATAATAACACTACATTGGATCTAGAATGTCTACTATTGAATCATAATCTGAAATTAACACTTAAGCAGCCCACTCGCCTTACTAGCAAAACCTGTATAGATAACTTTGCACATAATTATAATAAAACTTGTAAAACTGAAGTGTTGGAATGCGGTTTATCAGATCACACTGCCCAGATCATTACGATTCCTGTCAAAAAAACTTTAAAATTGAAATTCTGGCGCCAAATGAAACGAGATTACGGAGGGGAAAATATAAAAAAATTTGAAGAGTGTATAAAAAATATATCGTTTTCTGACGTCTACGACGCTGCTGATCCAACATCGGCCTACAGCAATTTTATGGAGCATTTCAAACTTTTTTATGATTTAATTTATGCTTTCCGCGAAAACAGACCATAATAAAAGTATGCACTAAGCCAAAATGGATCTCACGAGGTATCAAAATATGCAGCAAGAAGAAAAAAGATTTACTGTGGAAATATCGTTTACAACCAAATACAACGAATAAATTAAATCTTGTAAGCTACACGAAATTACTAAAAAAAAATATATATCTAACAAAACGATCTCAAAACAATCATAAAATAAATTCATCTGCAAATAAAACAAAAACAATGTGGCAAATAATAAATCAATCGAGACCTAAAATACCAAAAGAATCCATTGCAAAAATAAAATTTAATGACGATTACATAACAAATCCTCCAGACATAGCCACAGCGTTTAACAACTATTTTATTGATAAAATTAAACCAGTGTTGGGTGCTGGTAACAATGTAACAAGTAATATTAATCACCAGAGGAACTCGATGTTTATGGGCCCAAGTACGCCCTACGATATTTATAAAATCATAAATAACCTTAAAAACACAAATAGTGTAGGTGTTGATGACATTTCAACAAGAATAATTAAGGTTGTAAGTAAATATATATGCCACCCACTAAGCCACATCGTTAATCAAAGTATATTAATGGGCATTTTCCCAAAAGCTTTGAAACTTACGCTTGTTAAGCCCCTATTCAAAAAAGAAAACAAAGAACTCATGGAGTACTACAGGCCAATTGCGTTAATATCAATATTTTCTAAAATATTTGAGAAATATTACTATAAAGAAATAAACACATATTTAGAAAAGAATAATATTTTATGCAACGAACAAAAAGGCTTTCGTAAAAATAAAACAATAAATATGGCAGTTTATGACTTTTTAAGAAATGTTCTGTGTCAAATGGACAAGACATCTCCAGTATGTGCGATTTATTGTGATATGACACAAGCATTTGACTATGTTGATCACAATATCTTAGCTAAAAAACTTGAGGCATACGGAATTAGAGGTAATGTTTTAAATTTAATACTATCATACCTGACAGATAGTCATCAATTAACGGAGATATCAAGGCTGAACTACAAAACAAAATACGAAATGACATACAGGTCCAAATCCCGTAAAATCACTGAGTGTACTGGGCCCCCTATTATTTATTATATACATAAATGACATACATACCAAAAGCGACTAATAATCCAATATCTCTATTTGCCGATGACAGCACAGTTACTATTAAATATATGGATAACAATTACGAATCTGACATAAATAATTCCTTGACTTCTATAATAAAATGGCTTGACAACAATAATTTAAAAATTAATCTTAAGAAAACTAACATTATGCACTTTAGCCAAAGACCTAAAAACAATGACATTAAATTAATTTTCCAAAACACTACTATAAATCAAGTTGAAACGGCAAAATTTTTGGGATTAACTATTGATAATAAATTAAACTGGAAAGAACACATAAATCAATTAACGAAAAAAATTAGCACATCATCATATATTTTACATAAATTATCTCGAATAGTCAGAACAGAAACGTTACTCGCGGCTTATTATGGGCTTGTAGAATCTGCTCTAAGATTTGGTATTATATTTTGGGGTAATTCGACCATTAAAGAAGTAGCGTTTAAAATGCAGAAACGGTGCATACGTGCGATGTTCCATATGAGAACAATCGAAACATGTAAGCCTTTGTTTACTAAACACCGAATTCTGACACTTCCGTCACTATATATATTAGAAGTTGCTACGTTTGTGAAGACCAACCCGCATTTATTTCCACGATTATCTGAAACTGTGATACGTGACCGACGCGACACGGAAAAACTGCGCCTCTTTTCCTGTAAAACAACTTTAGTGGGTAAAAGCACCCTACGTATGGGGCCTATCATATTTAATAAAATACCTACATTTTACAAACAATTAAACACATCGCAATTTAAGAATAGACTTAAGACGTTATTAATTGACAAATGTTATTATAGTGTAAATGACTTTCTAAATGAAAAATTCAAATGGTATTGACCCCTGTTATTATCAAAATGTTATTAATGTAATTTATAAATCATATTCTTAATGATAAATTCTTATTTATATTGACCACCGTTATTAGTAAATTTTTTATAATTTTTAAATGACATTCCTGATGTAATTTATTAATCATACGGATTTGTTTTCCCTATGTAAATATTAAAATGTTAGTTTCGTGTCCAGACTTACCGCCACTCTAATTTGCATGCTGATAACAGTAGAACATGTTGACTCCAAATTAGCTTTACTTATTATCCAAAATGCATGATTGTGTATTTTGACCAACACATGTTTTAGCAAATAAATAAATCTTTATCTTTATCTTTATCGTTACTAAATAAAGGGCCATAATAGTAAGGGAGATAGTAATTTTGAGTGACGCCATTTTGGGAAAGAAGCATATATCCAGCAGTGGGCAGCGATGGACTAATGATAATGATATTTTTTTTAGAATAAACTAGCCTAGTACTCGCCTATAGTATGCTTATATTTTTGTAACATTTCTTTGTTGTGTACAATAAAGACGAAACGAATTACAGCTTTAGCGTTATTCCAATTACACGTTGTAGATAAATTAAGTTCACCTCCCATTTATATTAATTAGGCCAGTAACATAACACAACTGTTGCACTCATTAAAATTGTGTCTTATTAAATTTGGATATTTACGTACTTGTTTCAGTTTTATCACAGTGATTAACTGCGCAGTTTCTCTTCAAGCTTCCTCACTTAGTTGAATGGATTAAAATTAAGTATTTAAAATTAGGGGCTTCCACTATGTAGTACAAAAGATATTTAAGGTGATTTGAGAAAAGGTCAGGATGGAGTTTTTTTTGCTGCCTTTTTCTCCACTACATTCAGCCCCACGGCAGCGGCTAACACTAATATTATATGTACATTGACATCAACAAATGGAACGTAAATTCTTTACGTTTAAATAAATTTCTGATTTCCGTGTAATTGTGCACACGGGGTAATGTTATCGGAAAGACAATAGTCTATGATTATAATTTCTTTACAAAATCCTTGCAATCCCACAAAATCAAAAACTCCATGAACATAATTCACTTCACCAAAATTAAGTAACATAGGGTTATTAGAATATTATACGAAAAGCTAAAGATAAGGTAGGATCTGGGCAAGACTATTCCATCTAAATAATATCCCAGGTACTGCAGCGTCCACGTGATCCCTTCACCTATCTAGTTTGAGTGAAGGTTCCTCTGGTCGCTGTATAAATCATAATCATCTCATTCTTTATTGTACAGCTATTGTAAAGAACAGTACCATCAAAAACATAAATGTGAATGAAAGCCAAGTTCAATATTAAAAACAGTCGTCGTTATCGACTTCGACGACAAAAGAATTGAGATCTATATGTGTGCTGTCAAGATCTCTGAAGAAAATCATGAAATTTTAGTTACAAGATCACTGAGATGTAAATTGTAATTCAAGCTCAAGATTTGACTGCTAGTTTTTTCCAACAAACCAAATTTCAGAAAAGTCACATAGGTATGATATCAACCTAACAGCATAAGTGCAATACAAACAGAAACATGACACTAACCTCCGTATGATTAAACGAAGTAGAGTTCATTCAATAAATATTATTTAGCCTGTACGTAAAACTAGCCAAGTCAAATCTTAAGCTTGAATAACAATTTACATCTCTAGTGATCTTATAACTAAAATTTCATGATTTTCCTCAGAGTACTTGACAGCACCCATATAGATCTCAATTCTTTTGTCGGCGAAGTTGATAACGACTGTTCTTAATATTGAACTTGGCTTTCATTCACATTTATGTTTTTGATGGGATATCACTGCTTTTTGTACAGAGATTATTTTAGAAAGAGAAAAAAGTTACTAATTTAATACACTTATTATGTGTGTGAAAGTCACTTCACAACATACAATATTGTAAAGATGGCAAACCTCACACAGTACCTATATTAGTTGGTAAACCTTCACCAGCAAAGTGAAACCACAAACGCAACTCGTGCTAAGCTCGTGTTTTTGAAAACCTTGCTGTGTGCAGCATTGAGCTGTGGCTCAAGCGTTTTTAAAATTAATGCCACGAATCATTTTTTCGAATATTGTATGCATTCGTTTCGAAACATTCGAAAATGCGCACGCTTTATTCGTGCATTGCACACGAAGAGGTTAGTAAGTTAGTAAAATTAGTCAAACTTATTCGATAATGTTTCGTTTTCGAAAATAAAAGTTAGTAAATTCAAATAATTCGAAAAGGGATGTCATTCATAATCGCCCATCTTTAGCCTAGGGTTGATCGAGTATCCGTGTGGAGTTTCTGGTCTTCCATCGGACGCGTCCCCCGGGTGGCGGATAGGGGAACGCCCTCCAGATATGGGGGGTACCGGCTTCGGCCGGCGCGGACCAAAACCAGAGGGAGGGGGACGTCCAGTGGCTTGCGTTGCTGGATGTCCCGCGGGGTCTACTATGGGCCCCGCACCCGTAACCCCACACTGAGTGGGGCCAGGGGCCTTCGGGCCGCGAGGAGACAACCTCTATAAAAAACACACGGTGGGGGCCCTCCTCTATGTCCCTCTGTTCAGCAGAGGGCATAGAGGAGGTTGAGGGAGGGCCACAGACGGCAGGTTGGGGGACCTGCCGTCCGACATCGTGACGGGAGAAGGGGGTGGGGGGCCCATGCCCCTTCTCCAGTGAGGGTGGGCCCGGCTCCTTTGCGAGTCGGAGTATGGAGGATGGAGTATGCCTCTCCTACTATTAGGAGAGTCCGACACACGGCCGTCACCCTCCCCCAAGGGTGGCGGTTATGGTGCACAAAGCATTTCACCCCGTTAACAAAAAAAAAAGGGTTGATCGAGTATGTTACTAAAAGTGTAGTTATTTAAAGGGTGACGTTCTGTCGAATGCTCAAAAACTTTTGATCTGAAAGTTTTAAAGTGAAGTCTTGAATCATTCGTGTGTAGGATGCGGTGAGATATAATAATAATTATCTTTTGTTAAAATGAGACTCAAACAGTAGGTACAATTATGAACCGCATGCCGATCAAACAGTAAAACTGGCCCTTGAGTCAGAAAAAACCGTGAAATCTCGATTCAATCCTGATCATAGGTTGTAACTGTTTAATCAGTAGTTAAAGCCATCTAATCCAGGTCGTAAATGATTTCACATGAATCATGTTTCAATACAAAGTAAGCGAATGAAGATAATAATATGTATCTCTTCTACAAATCCTCGCAATAAAAATACGACGACTTTTAGAAACAATATTTTTTAATTACGGAGCGAATTATTTTTAACTCCGGAAAAAAACAAAACACGATCTATACAAACAAGAACGACGAACCTAACGAATGTTAAGCAACATAGGGCGCGTTCAGTGCATGGATGGGTGACCCTCTACGACTAACCCTAGTGGCATTTTTCCGAGCGGTTCCGTGCTTCGCAATGCACGTTAAGCAGTTGGTGCCGGCTGCCGTCGAAAGATAGCAGTCGTTAAGCCAAGTCAGTGGCCTTAGGGCGGCTTGAAAACTTCTGACAGTAAGATCAGCCACTAGTCTTACAAGGCCCCCATGGTGGAGTATGGCCTATACCTTCCTCAGGGAAGAGACCCGTGCCCCTCGGTGGGGACATAATGGGTTGATGATGAAGGACTACTAAAGTAGGCAATAGCTAGTAGGCCATAATACAAACATAACATAACATAAACATTTACATACAGGCACATACATTGCTTCTGGCCAAACACTAAGATACCCTGTGTCGTGGGAAACAAAAACAGCGACATTACAAACATGGTACACATCCAAGACCTTGGTTTTTTTTCTTCTTTTTGCCCCCAGCCAGGATTCGATCCCGAACCTCTTGCATGGTAGGCAATGCGCTAACCGCTACGCCACAGAGGTCGCCAACTTACCTATCTGTTATTATTATTTTTATGAATTATTTATTGCACAAACGATAGTGTACAAAAGGTGGACTTAATCTATCGTCAACCTAGCGTCAAATTAGCACTAAGTCGAAATAAGATCATACATGAAGTCGGTGAAAGAAGAACTATTTTTTGGTGAATCAAATGAGTCTAAAGACAGTCAAGGCTACATTAATTTTTGTGCTTGCGGTCTGATTTTGACTCTATCTTGTTCTAGGTACGACTCATAATCAATCTCTACATTTCGTATCGTTGTGATAGAGAATGGCACTTTCAATTGTCAGCTGCAGTAGCTTTTTATGATACCATAAATCGCGCAAAGTCCCAAATTACAAGTCATTTTTAGCGTATTGGGTGAATCGCTCGTAGCCCCGACTGCCTGAGTGATCTTAAATAACCACGAAGGTTAAGCAACATAGGCCGCGTACAGTGCATGGATGGGTGACCGTCTATGACTAACGTTAGTGGCATTTTTCCGAGCGGTTCCGTGCTCCGCAAGGCACGGTAAGGAGTTGGTGCCGGCTGCCGTCGATAGATGGCAGTCGTTAAGCCAAGTCAGAGGCCTTAGGGCGGCTTAAAAACTTCTGACCGTAAGACCAGCCACTAGTCTTACAAGCCTCCACCAATCCGGACTAGGCCCCCGTGGTGGAGTATGGCCTATAAGTTTCTCAGGGAAGAGCCCCGTGCCCTTCGGTGGGGACATAATAGGTTGATGATGATGTATTGGGTCACTAAATAAAATTATATTTAAATAAAATCTTTTATTTTTGTCCGTCCACCCGTCCATCTGTCTGGCTGTATGTATGTCTTTCTATTGTCTTCATATTAAATTGGAACCTTACATACTTTGTCATCGTGTGGGAGACATAAAATATGCCACAACATTATTATTATTGAATTCTTAGCCAATTTTTTAGTTGACAAAATGTCAAATAAGTTACTTATAAAACGGAATTTTGTATGAAAATACCGAATTATGACGTCACATTTCAGAGCACTCTTTTTATGTTTCATGTAAAATTGTAATAACTAGTAATTGACTAAAAGACACATTTTCCGAAATAATATTTTCTAATAAACTCGGCAAAAACGTGGGTCCAGTTCTAGAGACTGGTGCCTCTGCCTACCCCTTCGGGGATAACGGGCGTGAGTTTATTATTATTATTTTTATTATTATTACTATTTTGTATTTTTTGTTTTAATCGAGCATATCAAATAAATTATTGTTGGTCGTGTCAACTACCGAATTCTTGAATTGAGAATTTTCGCTAAGTAACTTTAAACTGTAGTGCTGTCTCGTCAAATCTCTCAGAAAAGAGCGTGACAAACGTTACTAAGTATTTACTCAGTGAAAATTCTCAACTCAGAAACCGGCCTAGTTGAATTTTGGATTATATTATTATACTTGAGCCACTACAAACGTGCGAACCGAGTCATGAAAGTGCGAGCGAGAGTTCCGATATGCCTGATATGCCTCCTATATGTGTGAGAGGGAGGTCTGATACACATTTTTATGACTCATTTCGCACGTTTGTAATGGCTCAAGTATAGTTCACCCATTTCCTGTGACGTACTTCCGATTTCCGATTACGGTGATTATTTTGCTTAAGATAAAATTGTATTTCTGTTATTTCCTATTACTTGCGTGCATTTTATTGCGTGCGTGAATCGCTCGTAGCCTGGGCTGCCTGAGTGATCTTAAACGATCACTAAGGTTAAGCAACATACGGCGCGTTCAGTCCATGGATGGGTCACCGTCTATGACTAACGCTAGTGGCATTTTTCCGAGCGATTCCGTGCTTCGCAAGGCACGTTAAGCAGTTGGTGCCGGCTGCCGTCGATAGATGGCAGTCGTTAAGCCAAGTCAGAGGCCTTAGGGCGGCTTGAAAACTTCTGACAGTAAGACCAGCCACAAGTCTTACAAGCCTCCACCAATCCGGACTTGGCCCCCGTGGTGGAGTATGGCCTATACCTTCCTCAGGGAAGAGACCCGTGCCCCTCGGTGGGGACATGATGGGTTGATGATGATGATGATGATGATTTTATTTAGCCGGCACAACAGGAAAACATATTAGCGAATTAGTCGCCAAATCTTATATATAAAAATGAATTGCTGTTCGTTAGTCTCACTAAAACTCGAGAACGGCTGGACCGATTTGGCTGATTTTTAGTTTTTCATATTTATAGAAGTCCAAGGAAGGTTTAAATGGTGAGTTTGGCGGTACGAAGTCTGTCGGGACAGATAGTCTTATATATAAAAAAGGATTGCTGTTCGTTAGTCTCACTAAAACTCGAGAACGGCTGGACCGATTTGGATGATTTTTGGTTTTTTATATTTCGAGAATTCCAGGAAGGTTTAAACGGTGAGAAAATATGAAAAAATACGACAACTTTGGAAGTACGAAGTTTGCCGGGAGAGCTAGTATTTTAAAAATATCTCTGGGTAGTAGGTAACTGGCCTGTCTCGTCTGATAAGCGAAAGGAATTTCTACTCAGCAATACTAAGTACCTACGTGAGATCGGTGCTATTAAATCCTCTCGCTTGTATGTACAGTCGACAGCACATCGCACCCCCGGTGCTAGACTGTCACTTTTGCTAAAATTGCAAAAATGAGTTAAATAGGTATGTAATAACTATCCTAAGGCACCCCTTTACTTGGTGCGATAAAAGAAAGAAAGTTAAAAGTTCATGTTGTTGTAAAAGCTATTCATGTTGTTTAAATCTTGAAATATCATTAATATGTGAGCTATCAAAGCTTTCAAACCTTCTCCTGAATAATTGCATTTTTGCAAATGTGACCGTCTAGCACCGGGGGTGCGACATCATGGTATACACCCATGCACTCTACTCCGTTGCGTTACGGGCGACTTTGCAACTAAAATGTGAAGATTGACGTGCTGTCGACTGTACGCGTTCGTCCGCTTCAACCTACTTTGAGATGTCAAATCTAAATCTATCTATACTAAAGCCGCGTATCGATTAAGCGCCGAGAGAGCGTTCCGCGGAATGCGTTCCAAACATTTGAAGTATATCAACTAAGCGCGCCTGGCGCGCGTGCCAACCGTTCCAGTGTTCGACCCTTCATCATGGAAGCCAGTCGTGTTCGATAAAAAATACAACGACCGTCTCAATTGGCGCGCGCGCCACGATTGATGCGCGCTAAAAAACCGACACCAGTCGGAACGGACCGCTCCGTGTTCGCGTGCTCCAACGAACACATTGGCGCGCGTTTCAAAATGGTATCCATTTCAAGCGGCTGGAACGCGCGCCAATGTTCGTCCTCTTGGAGCGCGTAATGGATACACGGCTTAATACTAGCTGGCCCGGAAAACGTTGTTTCGCCATATATTTTTTCACTTCGGGCTATGAAAAATAGATGAAAACATGCCAATTTAGTACACGAAATGAAAAATTAGAGGAGATTGTGGGCCTAGAAGCAATGTATGTGCCTGTATGAAAATGCTTACGTTTAAGATTGAAAGTCCTCAAACAAAGACTATTCTAAATGATAATTAAGCATTTTTTTAAATAAACCCATGTAGGTATGTACGTTAGGTTGAATCGTTTAAGACATAAAAATATTGAACGTAGCACACCATACGTCCACAGCGCCATGGTTTAAAAGTAATTAACTAAAGTTAGTGCTTACAGTTAAGTGACCGCATTAGGCATTATTGTTCATGATGACTAAACGGGCAAATCTGTGGCCAATCTGGTGATATCCCAGTCTTTACGCCTAGTTTGAGTTTGGGGTTCACCACAGCTGCTAACTGCTGATTTTGATCTTCTAAATCACGGTAAATTGGAGGCCTTTGCGTCTATAAAGAATAGTATGCAGGCGGAGACCTCCAATACCTGGTGATAGTTTTAAAGTATGTTTTATTAAAGCTCCCGTAACGTTGTTTCAATGTTAGTCTTTTCCGTAGCTTTGACTGGGAACATTCAGGGTGAAATTTATCACAATATGGCAGTTTTACGGTTGTTAATTTTCGCTGCAGTTTTTATTTTTAGTGCCACCGAGAGTAAACAACATAACGTTTCCCCGGTAAGTCATTCTACATCCAGATTTAGTCCAGTCCAGTCAAAAGGTTGTGTGGGATAGATCACTTTTAGTGATAAGGCCACCATTTTTGCTTTTAGGTTAAGCTATATAAATATTAAAAAAAACTCACGCCCGTTATCCCCGAGGGCGTAGGCACCAATCACTATAACTGGGCCCACAAATATATATCAAATTTATAATTATTACCAAAGTGTTCTCCGTCTACCTTTCTTCTAATATATATAAAAAATTCTCGTGTCACCGTGTTAGTGCGCATACTCCATCGAAACGGCTTGACCGATTTTGATTAAATTTTATATGTTTATTCTGTAGGTCTGAGTTTTTTTGGTTTTTATCAATTTTTCATACCCCAATCTGGCAAAACAATGTTTGCCGGGGCAGTTAGTTATTACATAAAATTATTATTCCATCAGATAGATAGATTCTATCGATTAAAAGATACATGAAACAATAAAAAGGACCGAAAACCGATCCACGTAACAACTAATGAATTTTGGAGAAAAAAGTACAAATTAACTCTTTTCGGCCTTACTAATAATAAGTTATACACTCTGAATAACTATTTGACGTATATCAATTTATACTGGTTTAATCGCATTTAGCGTATAAATAACCAGTTTGTCTGACCTCGCATAACGGCTGACACAGCTCATAACCTTTTTTAGTAAGGCCGTAAAAGTATTAATGCACTACGGGCCAAATTACCAGACATAAAAGCATCTTAGAAGATTATCGATAGATGCCCAGTGCCCCGGGGCCCTCAAGCTCAGGGGGCCCTCGCCAGAAAATCTCGATCGAACTGAACCTTTGAAAATTTACCTAACCTTACCTGCCTTACCTATACCAAGTATTAATTATAATTTATGTTGTTACTGTTTAATATTTTTATTACCAATCCTGCAGAGCACAAAAAAGAGCTGATGATAAAGTAGCTAACATTTTTAACATATTTCTATGTTTAATATTTTTACTTGATGAAACCTAACCAGTTTAGATAGCAGTGGGGCTTCATTTTTCTATTTGCCTCAGGCCCTTGGTTACCTAGCAACGCCACTGATAGACAGACTATTATTTTATTGTACACATAAGATTATTTCAGTTTTAATTCTTGTGCTCGCGCGTCCCCGGCTCGATGTAATGTAGACACACCTTTATTCCGTTACAAAGTCGCCAATGACGTACGTAATAGAGGAATCTGCTCAACAATTCATCAATAAAATTGTGAACGAGGAAGGAATGTACCTGTGTAGGCAGCCTCGGTCTGGACTGGCCCGGCTGGTAATCCGGGGATTTCCGCAACTATATATGTAGATGCCTCAAGCCAGGAATTCACTAGGGGACAAATTGCGAGACATGTGCCAGAGCATCTACGGTGCGTGTTCTCGGAACATGTTGACAACATGTCGCGAGACATTCTCCTTGTCTACACCAGTCAGTCACCGCAGAGATGTCGCCCGAGGAAGTCGTGGCAGTTAGTGCTGCGTAGGTACATATATATTCGAAAGAGTGGTTTACCGAGACGCTATAAAAAGAAAAGGTGGTCCCACAAACATACAACATTGCTTTCGCAAAGTTCGATTAGTTTTAGCACTAACTGATTGCTCCACTCTACGGGCATGTTGAACAAATCGCAGACGCGTCTACACTTGCCGACATCTGTCGCAGGAAGTTCTGGCTTGCGAGCCAAAACACGGAACATGCTCTGCGACACGTGGTTGTCGCTGTAATGTCGCGTGCAACGTCGCGGAACAGAGCGCGACGTTGCGGCGACACATAGAAACAGTGTTTCTATATTCTATTTACTGAAGCGAACGACTAAAGATAAACAAAGACACAGCATCTCTCAAACTTCCATCTCACTCAAAATAGCTCATGCACGCAGCTTTGCTTGCATCGTATACATCGGTTTGGCAGAATCAGCGTTGGGTCCGACTCGCTCGCCCATATTTTCCGTTTCGTAATAACAAACACAAAAGTATAACAACAACTGGACTATGGACCAAAAAACTTTACCAATACCTTAATCACAATGATGAACAGACTAAAGAGAAGTTGCACTCCCATCAACTACAACGTCAATCGTGAGTAAATACGGCGTCGGGGTGGCTATCTTACTTTTTTTTGTCTTTAATTAAAAAAGAGGTTCGTAGTCAGCTCTCCATACTTCTTCCTACACTTCGCGTAGCCCATTAGCATAAAATAGTCTATCATAATCGGCCTTTAAACAAAAGTCCGTCATCTTTCCTAGTTGCGAACATATTTGGCAGCAGTAGGATCGCTTTTATTTGAGGACCACTGAAATTTTAGGTATTTTTTGGGCATAGATCTCTTAAGCAAATGGTATTTTCATGATAAAATAAAATATTTAGTTAAATCAACTGCAAGTGGTGGATAAATCAGGTAATAGCAGTGTTATTGTGTCTATTGCCTAATGGTATTTATTAGGCATATCCTTTTGTATAACTTTGCTAAATATTATGCAGTGTTATAAATGTGGCATATTGAAAAACCAAATTTTTGACATGTTGACACTTAGTCGTTCGCTTCAAAAAATAGACTGTAGACAGGTTCTGCGACAATTTGTCCCCGAGTTAATACCACACCTGTAATATACCAGAGGGGTAGGCAGAGACCAGGAGCTAGATTCTGATAATGCATTGTAGTAGTATGATGATGATGATGATGATGATGATGATGATAATGACAACTGCATGAACATGGCGATTGAGTTTCATAGCCGTTTTAAGTCTACGCGCGCACGCATATCAAACCTTCTAGTCGTCGATGGTATGAAAAACACGTCACGTGGCCCGACCGTGTATCTGTCATCGTACTTTAATGCACTAGCAGAATCAAGGCGCAGGAACTGCCACTTGCTAATATCCTGACTTCACTTTCGCTTCATCGACATTCATTAGTCGTTATATGTATTTAAAAAGCTTAGGCCATGTGGAGATATTTTACGACCTCTGTAGCGCAGCGGTTAGCACATCTGCTTACCATGCGAGAGGTCCCGGGCTTGAACCCTGGCTGGGGACAAAAAAAACAAATCACCAGGTCTTGGATGGTTATATGTTTGTGATGTTGCAGTTTCTAGTTCCCACGACACAGGTATGTGTCTGTATGTAATATAAATTTTGCTGCGGAGGAACACTCAGAAATCAGTAATTTATTTTAGCATAAAGATTTGCATTCTGTTTGTGGAATACTCGTATTAATGTATGTTATAATGTTAGCCGCTGCCTTGTGGCCGAACGTAGTTGAGAAAAAGGCAGCGAAAGCTGCAGCATCTCGCCAGCAGGCGAGATGGGATCTTTTGGGTTATTGTTGTGTATTTGGATGTGTATTAAAGTTCACAGTACACATATTAATAATAGTAGATTGTTCGCCAAGGGCGCAAACAACATTTTTGCGTCGAGGTTGTGACATCGCCCCTTCAGCGATTCTTAGTTAAAGCCCTCACTTTGCTCGGGCTTTAAATGCAAGAATCGCCTCAGTTCGCTCTGGATTCAACACTACCGAGACCAAAAATGATTTGCGCCCGTGTAGAACACTCTGCTTTTCACTACCATCTGAGAGGAATGAAAATGCGTACTTGCGTGCCAATTTCAAATATTTGACAATTAGACACTTAAAAGTTTTGTAGCAAAGAGTTTGGAAGTTCAGTAAGTAGTTCCAAACTCGGTTTTAAAACTTATTGCGTGGGTTGGAGCGAAATAGATATAGGACGAATCCTCAAGAGTGACAGAGAAGTCCGACTTCTTATCCCCGGTTCCAATATCCATAAAACGCTTCGTTTTTGCTTACGATCGGTTACAATTCCTACGAATTTTCTACGAACCGTCAATAAATTGAAGTGTAAAACGGATCGTAGCTGGTAGGCGTATATTATAGGAACCGGGCATTAGTAAATGAGTGCATTAGTATATAAATTAAAAATTGCATTTTGAGTCTATTTACTTAAAGGTACTTAAAGGTAAATAGATTCAAAACCCACTTTTGAGTCTATTTACTTTGATGCATCTTATCTTGAAAATCTGTAAATGTTATTTATGAGTACAATAAAGAATATTCTATCTATCCATCTATCTATCTTGAACAACAATAGCGTGTTTTGAGTCGTAAATTTGGGCATCAAAATGCGTCATTTCGAGCAGTTGGAGTGAAAAGTAAATTATTAATGTAATTGAATCCAACGACAAAGATTCAATTATTCAATCTCTACGTCAGAAGCATATGGTCGTATGTTGGATTTCGACGAAAATGACTTTTTATTTCTTGTCTCAGCTCGTCGAATTCTTTTTAAACATCTGAGAAACATATTCGTATCTTATGCTTTTCCTGGGAGAATTTTGATGCATAACGTCGTATGTAGGCTTATAGTGACTTGTAGGCACACTCTCCTGTAAAAGTATAAAAATTACTAATCTGACCAAATGCTTCTGGCGTCAATCAAAGAACATGACTGGACAGCCTTAATAAAAGAGTTCACGAACCTATTGTTTTCTACAGAAGCCGATAAAAACAATAACACTAAGCGTCGGGGTGGTCATGGACAAATTAGCAGTTCAAGAAGCTCTTAAGACCTACAACTATACTCATAGACGAGAACTCGTACCTGTTATGAAAAGTCTGTGCCGAGCTACCGAGAAGCTGTTCGATGACCCGATCCTTGGCGTGCGAGTGAAGCTGGACGTTCAAAAAGTTAAATTTACGAAGAAAATCGACCACGACGTGGTCTCGTCGAAATACGCGTCCACTTACTTAGCGAAGTATTGCGAGTGGCAGAAAAGTATAAAGGAGCTTAAAGGGGAGGACTATTACTCGATCTTGATCACGGGAATCGACCTGCACTCCTTCAAGAACGGGAAGAAGGATAATGCAGTCCAAGGTGAGAGATATCACAAAATCTAACAATCTCAAAATCATTACCATCTTTGTACACATTAGAAGCTTGTTCGTTTGCAAAAAATAACATGAATTTATTCCCCACCTATACACGCCCAAAAATCTTAAGGCCAAACAGTAGATTAGCAGCATGCTCATCAAAATTACATTTAGTTACTTCTGGCCCACAGTCAATGGCCGCGAAAATTTACAATTACTTACCTAAAAATATCCAGGTATAGAAAAACCTAACGTATTCAAAAAAGCTCTTAGTCAATACTTGAACGAAAAATGTTACTATGCCTTGAAAGATTTTATCGATGAGCATGGCAGTAATATAACATTGTAAATCATTGTATTAAATGGTTATGATTGTGTATATTTATGTATAGAATATGTACATTGTAAATAGAGTTAAGTTTATATAAAATAAATAAATAATAAACTCACGCCCGTTATCCCCGAAGGGGTAGGCAGAGGCACCAGTCTCTAGAACTGGACCCACATTTTGCCGAGTTTATTAGGTCCCAAACGTGACAAGTGGCAAGCCTGTCGCCGTTATCCGGGCACAATTTATCAGCCAATGGTGTTGCTGTACAAACAAATGTACGTAACTAAAAGTCATTGGTACATGCGTGGTTCGAACCCAGCCCCTCATGATCGAGAAGCAAGGGTCAACCCCACTACGCCACCACCGCTTTTAAGTTAAGTTTAATTTAAGTTATATATAAATATAACTTAATTTTAGCGGCACCCTTGCAGGGTCCTTGTTTAGTTCTAGTTTTTTTAAGTAACATCTTTTATACAGCAAGGAAGCTCAATAAATAAATCATAAATCATAAACCTGCCACCTCACCCGGCCCTTAAATCAAATCAGTGATAATCACACTAATATTATAAAGGCGAAAGTTTGTGAGTGTATGAGTGTTTATCGTCGTCTAAAAGTGTTAAGCTGCTTACTCCAAAAGTACTAATTTTCAGGGAAGTAATAAAACCATCCTATTTTTACATCAGGCAATGAAATTAAAAACTGAAAATACCGTTTTCGATGAAATCATCATCGAATTTTATCGAAAACGGTATTTTCACTTTTGGAGTAAGAAACTTTGTACTTTTAGAGTTAGCAGCTTAACACTTTTAGACGACGATAATGTTTGTTACTTCTCAACGTCTAAACAGCTGGAGTGATTTTACTAAAATTTGGTATGGAGTTAGCTGACACCTTGGATTAAGACATAAGGTACGTTTTGTTGCGGGGAAATATCTTATTCCCAACGGAAAATCGATGAAAATGAATTCGCGGATAATGTATGGGGATAGTTAATATTTTTATCGTTAATACACTATTTATTTTCCCTACTAAACCGCGGGTCGTGAAACAGCGACGACACAAACATGTAAACATCCAAAAACTGGGGTTTATTTTGTCCCCAGACGGGATTCGAACCCGTGACCTCTCGCATGGCACGCAGATACGCTAACCGTTGCGCCACAGGGGTCATCTGAATGATAAAGACTAATCGAAACAGTGGAGCCGTTTTTTAAGAGTGAATTTTGAAGGGAGAAATACTTCTGTGTAGATACTTAGATTACAAATAATTCCTCAGCTGTCATTCTGAAACCCGTTAATAAAATTCTTTCTTATTATATCTGCGCCGTCTCGTAGAGATTTAATTGACGTTAGCAATGACTCCTTAATGACGTCACGAGTATTTGCGGGTCCTTATGTCATGATACAAAGTGTTGTCAATTTAGGTGTGTCTGTAGTCAGTACATTAAAGATAAGTAATGAATGAGTCTGCACTCGAGAGCAGCCTATACAGGGTGTTGATTTGTATAGTTAAATCCGACTCACGCGTGGTTATTTACATGATACATTTAAATTAAATATATTTTTTTTCAATTTAAATCACCTAAAAATCTGAAAGTTATATATGGCTTAGCTTCTATCGTTTGTCTGCACTTGACGGGTCCAGTGGGGGTTTCGCGGGGCGGAGCGGGAGAGTGCGCCCTCACGCTCGCCGCCGCCGGTGCCGCAAAACCGGGGATTTTAGGTGATTTTCACCCAAACATTATTATTTTTTTATTTTTTATTGCTTCAGTTTCATGTAAATAACCGCCCCTGAGTCAGATTTAACTGTTCAAATCAACACCCTGTATAATAATATCGTTTCATTGCTCTTTGGTCTGGTTGTCAACAATAAAAAATATTATAACGACAATGCGAGAGTTCCAGGGTTCGAATCCCGGCTGGGGACAAAAAAACCAGGTCTTGGTTGTTTACATGCATATTTTGATGTCACTGTTTCTGGTTCCCACAACACAAGGTATCCTAGTGTGGGGTCAGAAGCAATGTATGTATATAAAGTCTAGTTATTGAAAATATGCGTTGATATTTATTTAATTAATGAATGACCTAGTTTGGGTAAAACCAGTTGGTAGACGTTATTACTTCCTGTAGTTCAATGGCTTGAGACAAGAAAACGCGTCTTTACCAGAAACTGCGTTATCACAAACTTGTAAACATCCAACACCTGAGGTTGTCATATGAGTATCATCATCATCAACCCATTATGTCCCCACCAAGGGGCACGGGTCTCTTCCCTGAGGAAGTTATAGGCCATACTCCACCACGGGGGCCAAGTCCGGATTGGTGGAGGCTTGTAAGACTAGTAGCTGGTCTTACTGTCAGAAGTTTTCAAGCCGCCCTTGGGCCTCTGACTTGGCTTAACGACTGCCATCTATCGACGGCAGCCGGCACCAACTGCTTAACGTGCCTTGCGAAGCACGGAACCGCTCGGAAAAATGCCACTAGCGTTAGTCATAGATGGTGACCCATCCATGGACTGAACGCGCCGTATGTTGCTTAACCTGTTGTTAACATGTTGCATATCAGTATGATTACGAGGATATACAATCCGATCTTGAGCTTCGCCTTTTATTTCACTCCAGGTCTTGCCTATTGCCTTCGCTTCTGCAGTAATAGTCCGCCGCCAGGTTTGTTTTGGGCGACCACGTTTACGCTTTCCTTGGGGGTTCCAGTCGAGAGCTTGCCTCGGTATGTGGTTCTGGTCCCTTCGGAAAGTATGGCCGATCCAACTCCACTTGCGGCGTTTGATTTGTTGGTCGATCGGAGTCTCACTGCAGCGTTCCCAGAGGTTCAGGTTGGAGATTTTCTCGGGCCAGTAAAAACCGAGAATTCTTCGAAGGCACCGGTTGATAACGACCTGCAGCTGGCACGTGATGTCCTTTGTGACCTTCCACGTCTCACACCCGTACAGCATACGGTTTTTACATTGGACCGGAATATCCTGAGCTCCTGCGTAGCATAAATTATTTTCTATGTAAATTAAGAAAGTAGTAAATACTTCTACTTCTATTATTAAGAAGTATTTACTTGTAGTTTTATGTGCTGGCATTTGATTTTCCCTCTACAGAATGTTCAGAAACGTGAGTAGTATGACCAGGACGACATGTATATCCTCGTAGTCATACTGATATGACAAATTAGTATGACCACCAGGAAATAACGGTTTGTTTCCAAGCGTCAACTGATCAAATCAGCCGTCCAATATAGCGCCTAGGAAATTTATTAGGCGACGGCATTCAAATACACGGGTAGCCTTTTAATTATAAATACTTTTAATTATTAAACTATTTACTCCATTCCGTATATAATTTTGTAATTATATTCCTTATTTTCCTAGTCTTTTATCGTTGATCCACACCGCGATTTGTGACGTTCGCGGGGGTATCTCTTGGTACTGACTGAAAATCAGCGCTGAAGGCTTGTCCATCAGCATAATACTGAGTCAGCTGCCTTTTATAACAGCAGTGACACGCCGTGGTCTTTATTTTCCTTCTGTTTTCTTCTGATTTTTTTATTTGTACTATTGTTTTTTTTTTTTTGTTTCTGGATTTGTTTTGTTATTGTGGCGTGTGTACTGTTTTTATAATAAATATTTCTTCTTCTTCTTATAATTCTCGATGTCAGTCAGAAGTATTTGGTCGGATTTTTCCGTTTTATATTTTGCAGGAGAGCGTAAGTCTACATACAGTCTGTTAGCTTTTAGAACATACCTCGGCTACTATCGGATAAACCGATTATATTGCAACAAGGTAATGTTTATTTTGTATGGTTTACATCTTTTAAACATTGCTACATAAATTACATTGATTAAATATCTAATATGAACTACATAACTATAAATAAAAAAAAAAACTTAAATATAAAACTATTATGCTAGTACCTAGATATGTATCTTAGCTTAATATATTTACAAATAAAATATCTGCCCCAGGTCACTGTCCCGCGGCAAGGAGCCCAGAATGCTGGCGACGTTGCCTCTTTGGATGGCCAGGCTTATCCTTTGGCCGAGGTACGCTCCAGCTCTCTGGTCTCCTGATGCATCGACTAGGCTTTGAACAGCAGGCGCGCCTCTGCGCCCCATGTGCCCATCGTATTGATGTTATTTATAACTTTACATAACTTTTCAAAATAGTGAAGAAAAGTTTAATACAGAGCAGGAAGTAGTATTGCACTCGTGTGCTTTCGGCGAAAACCGAAGCCTACTCTAAAGCCCAAGGTATATTCTAAAAGCTAACAGACTGTTATAAACGGCGTGACCGATTTTGATGTTTTGATGTTTCGACTCGTGCTCGGCTCACAAAAAAAATCATAAAAAAATAACTACGGCACCTAAAAATATTCTGGTTAGACCAAAACAAAGCTAAAATACCACAGATTAAAAAATTCAAATAAAAAAAAAACGGTTTCCAATACCTCCAGGTCTCTTTTTGGTCAACCACTCACATATACATTCGGTAGGTCTGCGAATCGGTTGTTTTTGTTTCATACCCCTATCTAACAAAACTACGTTTGTCTGTTCAGCTAGTAACTAATAAATTAGACCTAAACTACAATAAAATTGAGATCCAATAATTGACCTATTATTATAATTTAGGACATCCTTTCATTGATCTCGTCCGCAGTATTTCAGACATTTTCAGCTATATTCATAATCCTATCAGCAAACCGAACACTTCCTGGTTCCTAGTGGTTGAAATGTAATATGCTTACTTTGTTTTTCAGGTATGTCTTATACGAACGCTTACTGTAACAAGAATAAAAGTTGCAGCGTAATTGAATGGAAAGCAGATAAGCTAGTCTACACTTTGGCACACGAACTTGGACACAGGTATACTCGTAGTACAATAATCTTACATCGCTCGTAGCCCCAGCCGCCTGAATGATCTTAAACGATCACGAAGGTTGAGCAACATAGGACGCGTTCAGTGCATGGATTTCGTTGTTCATGATCGATTTCGTACTTCGCAAGGCACGTTAAACAGTTGGTGCCGGGTGCCGTCGATAGATGGTAGTCGTTAACCCAAGTCAGACCAGCCACTAGTCTTACAAGCCTCCACTAATCCGGACTTGGCCCCCGTGGTCCCCTTCCTCAGGGAAAAGACCCGTGCCCCTCGGTGGAGATAAAATAATAATAATAATAATAAATCGTTTATTTCAGGCTTTGCCCATATAAAAGTTAGTACATTTACATTTAGAATAACATCACAAGTTAGTAATAGGTACCTATATAAAACTAAACTAAAACATAACCAAGCACTTAAAATTAATATCAGGGGTGTGAGAGACAGCGACGGTTAGTTACCTATCTTTTGGCGGGGCTGGGGGCCATAACGTGCAACCCCACCCAGTGCCTCAGTATAGGACCGTCTACACGGCCGGCAATGATCTTCAGGGGGACACTGGTGCTGCCCCGCACTCTACGCATTAAGGATGCCACTCTGTTGCGCATTATGGCGTGGAAGCCATCCGTTCGGGCTTCTGCGAACATTCCCGACGCACTACAAAAACGTGGCAGCCCCAGTAGCACCCTAAAGCCATTGTTATATTGGACGCGCAGGGCGCTGTAGGCCCTCTGCGTATACTTGACCCACAGGCTGCTGGTGTAAAAAGATTGGCAATATGCCTTAAATAACGTAATTTTTGCTTCTCGGGAGCATCGAGCAAACCTGCGGGCCAGCATATTACAACGAACCACTAGCGCCCTGCGTTCCCTCTCTATGTCTAAATCATCAGACAGGTCCTCCGTGACCCAGTGGCCCAGACATTTAAACTCCGTAACTCTCCTTAGCGGTGCACCACAAAGCAGAACTGGTGGTGTTTTAGGACTTGGTCTTCCCTTTGCTCTGAATACCATCAGCTCGCTTTTTTTGACGTTATATCTGAGCCCATGGGCCACGGCGTAGGACTCACAAATAGCAATAAGCTTTTTCAAGCCACTGACCGACGGGCTCAGCAGAACCATATCGTCAGCATAACTTATATTATTTACAAACTCACCGTCTACTGAGCAGCCGACACCTGCCCTGCTGAGCCCGCCGATCAGTCTGTTAATATACAGATTAAATAGCTTGGGTGATGATATTCCCCCTTGCCTAACCCCACTCTCCATACGATACTCGTTAGACAACGAACTGCCCCATCGCACTTGATTAGTTTGGTTTCTATACCAGAAGCCAAACATACTAACCAGTTCCGCGGGAAGATCTGAATCGTTCTGTAGTTTATCCCACAATATATCGTAAGAGACCAAGTCGAAGGCCTTCGATAGGTCCAGGAAGCACGCATAAACAGGCGTTCTCCTATCCACGTAGTACTGAACAGTGTGCTTCAGACACAATATTGCTGATTCGGTGGACAGTCCGGGCCTAAAACCGAACTGACCATCGTTCAAATTTAAGTGCTTGGTCAGATGACGGTCAAGCACACCGTCCAGCACCTTAGCTATTATTGTAGCCAATGATATCGGCCGGTAATTACTCCTGTCAGAGGCATCTCCTGTCCTATCTTTAATAATTGGTGCCACTATAGTTTTCATTAGCTCCTTTGGTAGGTAGGAGTGCCTAATACAAAAAGTGAGTAGCATGGCCAGTACTCTGGGAAGGTGAACCCCTGCATGCTGAAGGTGCTCGATGCTGAGGCCGTCATGTCCCGGCGATTTGCCTCTGGTCATGTGTTTTATAATATGAGCCACGATTGTCGCCTCTACTCGAACCGGGCCATTACCTGTCCCCGCAGCGGGCACCCCCAGCGGCGCGCCCCCTGGACCCAGCGAAGACTCGACCCTAAAGTGCTCTTGAAAGAGCTTACATATTTCTCCGGGGTCACTAATTCCGTCTACAGTAACCGGGGCACCTACTCTAGGGTTAAGCTTGTTCGTCGCCTTCCAGAACTGACTAAAATTCTTTGCTGCTCGATGAGCCGCAATAATGTCCATTTTAATTTGACTTTCATTATCCTGACACCACTTTAGTTTTGATTTAAATATCTTTCTCGTATCTTTCATTTCCTCGTAATATTTCCCAGAATTAGGTTTTCCATAAAATAACCATGTTCGGAAACTCATACGGGCCTCAGTATGTAAAATGGGTTGATGATGATGATAGTACAATAATGTCTGAGGACCTCTGTGGAGCAGTGGTTAGCGCATCTGCCTATCGTGCGAGAGGTCCTTGTTCGAATCCCGGCTGGGGACACGAAAACCATTCCTGGTAGCGAAGTTCCATAACGGTCCGACCAACGAGATAATCAGTCAAATAATAGTGACGTAATACAAAGTTTGGCTTATTTGGGCTGATGGATCAGCGGAACAATGCTAGATACGCCGGCCACAAGTCAAATAATTATTGTTCTTATGCCATACACCGGCTGGAATAAGCACTTAACTGCCGTACTCAGAGACGTCATTTAACGTAATGATCATTAAAATTTTTAATGATCGTCCTTATGCGTATTGAAATAAGTGTTATTTTGCTTTCTTAACTGACTATTAAAGTTAATGAATGTCTCTGACTACGGGGGTTT
Source organism: Yponomeuta plumbellus (assembly GCA_947310845.1). NCBI lineage: Eukaryota > Metazoa > Arthropoda > Insecta > Lepidoptera > Yponomeutidae > Yponomeuta > Yponomeuta plumbellus. The sequence goes on from OX371210.1 coordinate 3,281,446, forward strand.
GTCCTCAGACGTTCATAGGCCTGTTGATGTAATTTCGGTCATTCCAACTTAAAACTTTATTGCGATTTCAGCAGCGCTAACAAGCTAATGTTAAACTAACTAACCACATAATAACCTTCTACTGTAAAATTTTGTCATTTCTTTTTGACTTAAGCTCTTATTCCTTCCAAAAGGTTTTCTCTTGATAAAATAAAAGTACCCTAACACATCTCTTTTTCAGTATTGGTATGAAGCATGATTCTAAGGAGCGAGGATGTATGTCCGATACCAGCATCATGATACAAAAATTCCGATTCAGTCGAACGAAAGTTGATTATAAGTGGACAAAATGTAATGCTGCAGATCTGAAGACATTCTTAGAGTAAGTACTTTGATGTAGCTTGCTAGGTGGTCGCTCGTAGCCCCGGCTGTCTGAGTGATCTTAAACGATCACGAAGTTTGAGCAACATAGGGCGCATTCAGTTCATGGATGGGTGACCGTCTATGACTAACGCTAGTGGCATTTTTCCGAGCGGTTCCGTTCTTGCACGTTAAGCAGTTGGTGCCGGCTGCCGTCGATATGGCAGTCGTTAAGCCAAGTCAGAGGCGTTCGGGTCGTTTGAAAACTTCTGACAGTAAGACCAGCCACTAGTCTTACAAGCCTCCACCAGTCCGGACTAGGCCCCCGTGGTGGAGTATGGCCTATACCTTCCTCAGAAAAGAGACCCGTGCCCCTTGGTGGGGACATAATGGGTTGATGATAATATTACAGCTCCGTTTAACCTCTCAAGCCATGAGGACCCGCCGGCGGGTCCGATGTAAACTACGGCGCATTCCGTTATGGCCTGCGCAGACGACGGCCTTTTCTCCCCCGTAGCCGGCCGGGGCGGGTCGGTCTTGCAACTGCACTTTTAATCGAGTTTTGAAAATTATAGACCACAGTTGTATGAACTTGTTTTATTCTTTGAAAACTATGATAAATTTCAATTATTACTTACTGAATAACTAACTCAGTTGTGAAAGAAAAAGTTTTCTAGGCCTGAGGGGTTAATCTGTAAGTTTAAATTGTTTAAAGTTCACTGCTTGCTGTTTCAGGCGTCCTCTATCCGCGTGTCTCCGAGAAAAGACAAGGAAGAACCATTAAATGAAATGTCCAGACATTTCCACTACGACCCCAAATAATAAGAAAAACTATATTGACGACCTCGTTAGTGCATCAACCCATGCCAGAGGTCCGGGGTTAGCATCCCGGTTGGGGACAAAAAACCCCAGGTATTGGATGTTTACATGTTGGTGATGTCGCTGCTTCTGGTTCCCACGACAAAGAGTATCCTAGTGTGGGGCCAGAAACAATGTACAAATGAGGAGCGTCATTCCAAAACGACTTATTTCCACCTTATCAGATTTTTAAATAAATGCCAAAAACCTCTACGTTATTAATTGTGTTATATACATTTTTCATGTCACCATGAAAGAATATCGTACTTAAGTGAGTGACACTAATCAAAACATTCACACACACACACACACACTCACACACACACACACACACTCACACACACACACACACACACACACACACACACACACACACACACACACACACACAATACTATTAGCAAATGACGTGGAAATAAGCAAAATTCAAAGTCAAATTTAGAGAGGAATTAAGCGTTTCTGTAACACACAATTTGGTATAGTGGTGTAATCGTATGCTAAAAATAGATTCCCATCATTAGTTAACTCCTCAAATGTGTATAAATGTTTATACAATATAAAAACGATTGGGAAACAATATACATAGGCCTTCTTGCACTACTTTCTGAAAAAAAGATTTCTACATACTCGTAAAATCCCACCTGTATCGCAGAGGGATAGTTAGAGACCACTTGCCATGATCATAAAGTAAACAAAGTAGGTGGGACCGATATGGCTTCCTCGGCATGAGTTCCTTTTTTGTTTGAGTCAAGTCTGCTTGATAATGCTCACCAGTCGAGCTGTTGTTAATTAGGTTAATCATCATCAAAAATGCTACTCGTTAGTCATAGAACGAGAATAACAAGAATAATGCAAAAATTTTCGAAGCTGCTTCTTTGCTGGAATATTTGTTACAGGCGCTGTGTAATGTCATTTCGTCGTCTAAAAGTGTTAAGCTGCTAACTCTAAAAGTACAAAGTTTCAGGAGACTAATAAAACCATCCTATTTTTACATCAGGCAATGAAATGAAAAAGTGAAAATGCCGTTTTCGATAAAATTCGATGATAATGATAAAACTCCAATAGTACAAATTTTCAGGAAACTAAAAAAATATGATGGTTTTATATCATATTTTTACATCAGGCAATGAAATGAAAAACTGAAAATACCGTTTTCGATGAAATTATCATCGAATTTTATCGAAAACGGCATTTTCACTTTTTTCATTTCATTGCCTGATGTAAAAATATGATATAAAACCATCATATTTTTTTTAGTTTCCTGAAAATTTGTACTTTTGGAGTTAGCAGGTTAACAGTTTTAGACGACGATTTTATAGTTTTCCTGAAACGGAAGCTCTTCGGTATGTGATAGTCAAGGTTTGCCAACAGGCGGTACAGCACGGTACATTCTGGGCGTTAAAATAATTGAGCAATCCAGGACATCACCGCCAGAATCGCTCATCATCGCTCCAGAATCGTCCATGTTAAATTCTCTATCTTACTTCTGAGCTCCATTGCAGGTCTGGCTGCAGGGCATAGGTCTTCTCTTAAAGCACTACGTGCCTTACCACCGCTACCTTAGTCCATCGGCCGTCTTCCCTCCTAACCAAATGTCCCGCCCATCTCCATTTCAGCTTAGTAATTCGTGTGCGTCGTACCCACAACCTGCCACGATCCTGTCAAATCACTTTCGCTTCATCGCCATTCATTGATGTTTGCATGGACAAACACCGGTTTCAGGTACTTTTTATACACTCTTTTGCAAAAAAAACGGGCACCTAAGGAAATTTACGTTCTAAGGTCTATTTTAGTTACTTTAATGAAATTTATTTCTTTGACGTAGTCTGTATACTTATAATCGTGTAAATTAATGCGCGTGAAGTGAATTCGAGCAATTAAAAGAAAAAAAAACGATGGATTCTTTAAAATCGATGTACACGCCCAAACAATAACAAGTTTTTTTTACTTTTTTTAATTAAATAAAGTTACAAATGTAAAAACCTAATAACGAGTGTGACCTCCTCCTGCCAAAATCACAGCTTGAATCCTTCTGGGCATGCTTTCCACGATGTTTTTAATAACGTTTTGAGGAATACGTTCCCACTCTTCTGCAATGACTCTTTTTAGCTCCCTGATGTTTTGTGGAGCACGTTGCACTGATCTTACCCGTCTCTTTAGAACATCCCACACATGCTCAATTGGATTGAGGTCAGGACTTCGAGCTGGCCAATCTAAACGACGGATACCAACTTCTTGCATGTACGCTTCCACGTCGCCAGAACGGTGCGGGCGAGCATTATCGTCCATAAAAATGGAATCTTCCCCAAGTGCAGTCAATGTGGGTTGTGCATATGGAATTAGGACTTCCATTATGTACCGGTGTGCATTTAATGTTCCATTTTCTATGAAAACTAACTCCGTACGCTCCGTCGAATTAATTGCTGCCCAAAACATAACGGAGCCCCCGCCATAAGGAGTGATTTCTTCGAAACACACTTCCGCATAGCGTTCCCGTGGTCTTCGCAGCACTCGCCGGCGTCCGTCCTCTCCGCACAAAGAGATTCTAGCTTCATCAGAAAACAATACTTTATTTCAGTCCTCCAGAGTCCATGAAGCACAGTTCCGAGCAAACTGAAGTCGAGCAACACGGTGCTCACGGAGTAATTTAGGGCCCCGAGCTAGGCGGTAACTCTTGATATTGGCAGCCAAAAGCCTCGTCCTGACCGTCCACAAGCTAACTTCTACTCCTCTTACTTCTTCAAGGCTCTTCTTCAGGTCCACACTTGACGCCTTATGATTACGCAACGCCTGACTCACCAAAAAGCGGTCATCTCTTGGTTCTGTGCATCGTTTTCTTCCCGAACCGGGTCTTCTTTTGACCGAACCAGTCTCTTGATGCCGTTGCCAAGTCCTCTGGACAGTTGAACGACGCTGAGACACGTAAGTTTGCGAACAACCTTCTTCAAGTAGGGCTATAATTTTACCGGCCCTTATCGCTTTATCACTCATATCAAAAAGTGGTATTTAATGTAAAAAGAAAGATTAAATTGTTTAATTTGCAGAAAATATCCAAAAAGTTTTAAAATATCGTAATGTTAAAAATCGTTTCAGCAATTCGCGCCATTATTATAGCAATTTTAGAATAATCCACAATAATCATTATTTTTCTTTTAATAATTTCAAATTTTAAATTTGTAACCTAAAGAATCATGCCAGGATGCTTCAAAAAACATGCCAAAACATCGTCAAATTAACAAAACCTATTTATTGTTCTTCTTCATTGAATTAGAGAAAAAAATCTAAAGTGCCCGTTTTTTTTGCAAAAGAGTTTATTTGCTATTACGTCCCCTAATTGATCGAAGTATGTCAACCTGGGGCGTCCCTAGCCGGCCGTGCCACTCACTTATTCTCGATATATTTGCTTCAAAGGTTTTCTTCCTACATCCTCTCTACATGTCCGAACCGACGCAACATCCCTTTCTTAGTACTAGTCACTACAACCTCTTTCAGTCCATAAGTTCTCTAGTCACACAAGCAAGAAGATTAATTTCAGTAGAACGTAAGTACCCGCTTAACCTTCTCTTAAAAAGGAAAGTCCCAATGCAAACACTTTCATTTCCGAACGAAATCCGCGAATCACTGAAGAGGTACGCATCCTAGCATAAACAATTACCGCAAACATAAACACTCAAAGAAATTCAGGTCACGTGCACTTTAGTACACTAGGCAGTGCTATCAAGCGCTTATATCGGAAGACTGGCTTTGGATGGATTTTAAACACGACTTAAGATCAATATATTTTTTTTTATTGAACGCAACACAGAAACTGTGACACAGAACGCTACAAGTAAAATCATTTTGTATAAAAAACGGACAAAAAAACGCTTGTTCTCTCACAATTTATTATATCTATATAATTAAAATCTAAAGTCCTGACTGACTCACTCATCAACGCCCAGCCCAAGCCGTTGGACCTAGGAAGCTGAAATTTTGCACAGAGGGTCTATAATATATAATGTAGCCAAAGCCAAAAATAAGACCGGATTTTTTGAAATTCAACACCTAAGGGGGCAATAAGGGTTGCCAAAATTTTCATGGGAGGTATAAAGAATGTTGTCTAATTTTCTTGAAACTTAAAATAATTGATTGAACACGTGTTTCGCCGTTTTTCTAAATTTAACACTTAAGGAAGTGAATGGGGATGCAAGATTTTGAACTGAAGTCCACGCGGACGGAGTCGCGGGCGAAAGCTAGTTTACAAATATGATCCTTAAGTTCCTTCCTCGAGTGGGTACCACAAGACGGACAGCGAAGTCGCGGCCGGCCTAGAAATCGGTGGAGAGACGATCTCGACCAACATCTGCCAGAGTGGGCTGAGGTGGCCCATCGAAAACTCTGGACTGAACTGGGGGAGGCCTTTGGGACACAATAATAGAGGCTAGGCAGTTTAGAGCTCGGAATTAAAGAGATGTTGTTATTCTTCGTAAAGTTGTCGTTATTATTATTTATTGATAAAGACTTTTGAATTTTACACATGTATTCATGTACGCACTCTAAACTGCATTTCAGTACGCAACACGCAGTATGCACTCTAAACTGCAATTCGGAGACCATTAACCTTTTTAATTGTACTCTGAGTGAATTCGCCAATCTTCGCAGAGTAATTGTTTTATGATTGACATTTTTTATGAAGTCTATGAATTAATAATATTTTTATGGTTTTAGGTATTTTTATTGACAATTGCGTGATTCGATTATTTAAATTTGTATTTATATAATTTTATTGATTTTAATTTATAATGCAAATTGTAATTTGTATAATTTAATACATTGTATTTCACTATCGCAATAGGTCACCCTGTAATGATAGTTGTAAGTGTTATGAAATATAATGATTGGTGACTTGGATGTTATGCGGCAGTGAGCCTTTGAGACTCATATTTCGAGCCCGTAGATTAGAACCAATCATCGGAAGGAAACTGAATGCAAATCTGTGGTTCTGGATATGCACGACTTTTCCAGAGACTTGCAAATGAGAGAGCAGAGATATGATTTTCTTCAAACATAGAATTAAGTCCCTCCTTGTAACGTAATTACTATCAAGGTAAGAAAATTCTATGCCTGAAGCAATAGGGACGGTTAGCAACAAAATATGAGCATTGTCGTTGCTCATGACTTAAATTTGATTTTACTTAACGTTTAAATTTCACGACCTCTATGGCGCAGCGGTTAGCGTATCTGCCTACCATGCGAGAGGCCCCGGGTTCGAACCCCGGTTGGGGGCAAAAAAAAGAACCCCAGGTCTTGGATGTTTACATGTTTGTGATGTCGCTGTTTCTGGTTCCCACGACACAGGGTATCCTGGTGTGGGGCCAGAAGCAATGTATGTGCCTGTAAAAAAAAAACTTTGTATAGATCTGTTATACCGTCATCCCTCTACGTGTTTTAGTTTGTGATAGCAAATAACCAGATAAGTATAGTACAAGAATAACTCAAAACATCTAAGAAATAAGAGCCACTTCGACTTTCAAGCACGTGCTTCGTACGTGTGGCCAACCGTAATACATTGCTCGAATTAAAGCCAAAATCAGTATTCATTATTCCTCAAGCAGATGGAAAGCAAAACCGAAAGTTTCCTACTTTCCTTTGTCAATTGAAATCGACTTGCAGGCGTTTTAGTTTTAAGGAGACAAAGGTAAATATTGTAGCGAAAGAAGCCTATTAAGATCGTGGCAAGTGGAAAACCCTTGTCTCTGCCTACCCCTCCGGTATACAGGCGTGAGTTTATGACATGTAATGTGATGTAAAGTGATGTGATATGATGTAATGAGAAAGTATGTGATGTGATGTGATATGATGTCATGAGAAGGGATGTATGTGATATGAAGTGATGTGATATGACGTAATGACGACCTCTGTGGCGCAGCGGTTAGCGCATCTGACTACCATGCGATAGGTCCCGGGTTAGAATCCCGGCTGGGGAAAAAAAAAGAAACCCAGGTCTTGGATGTTTATATGTTTGTGAAGTAGCTGTTTCTGGTTCCCACAACACAGGGTATCCTAGTGTGGGGCCACAAGCAATGTATGTGCCTGTATGTAAATGTTATGTTAATAAGAAGGGATGTGATGTGATGTGATTTGATGTGACGTTATGTTACGTAGACATAATACGATGTAGATCAGCGAGTGAGTGCATCGGTCAGATTTGTTCCGACAATCCACACTCTGCTTAGACTTTCCCAGACATAATATTCAGATTTCTAGTTGATTACCTATTTCCTCTACCACATGTATAAGAAAATGATTACCTTCTAGACTCAATGCCAGCAAAGTGTTTCTGAGTTGAGAAATTCATTAACCGCCGGATTCTAAAACGCTAACAGTCTGTAAATCTATTGTTAACAGCTGTCAGTTGTCAAAAGTGCACACAAAAAAATCCACCAACAACAGCTGCTGTTAACTAATAACAAACTGTTAGCTTTCGAGAAACCGGGGTTAACTAAAACATCGTTCTTGTTTTTGAAAAATTATAGATTACTTGGTATCTGTCTCTTTATATTTCCAAAGGCATATAGAAGCAAAGGCAGCAACGTTCAGTTAATAAAGTGTGGAAGGCAGCAAACCTTTGCTTCTACATATATGACTCGCTTAACAAATATACATCACGTCTTTATTTTCTTTCTTTCATTCTTCCATACTAAGATATGGCATCATTATATGGGGAAATTCAGTCGAAATGAATCGGGCTTTTATAATACAGAAAAAGTGCATACGAGCGCTCTCGAGCGAGAGCTGGCCACTAGATTCATGCCGACCAGTGTTTAAAAAATTACGGATACTCCCACTACCTGCTATGTATGTCCTCGAAGTCTGTTTGTTTGTTAAGAAAAACATTGGAGATTTCCAGAAAAAACATTGTAACTTTCTAACTAGATACCCAAATCGAATAGCCAATCTCCAACACAAAACAACTTCATTTGCCAGGAATTGTCACTATATGTGTATAAAACTGTACAATTTACTGCCGGACCCGATTAAAAACCCAAGTTACCATGATGATGAAAAGAAAGTTATTTCAAATTTTATTGGACAATTGTATATATAAAATTGATGAATTTATAAATTTAAAATTGTAATCTATTGTATATCTGTTTGACATTGACATTTTTAATTTAATTTAAGTGACGCAAAAAATATGTAGGCGAGTATATATACATAGTACTATACATATATATATTTTTTTCTAATATTAATGACATATAACCACCAATCCGGACTTGGCCCCCGTGGTGGAGTATGGCCTATACCTTCCTCAGGGAAGAGACCCGTGCCCCTCGGTGGGGACATAATGGGTTGATGATGATGATGAATGACATAATGATATTTTGAAATTTTATTTTTATGTTATATACCTTTTATTACTATAATTTTATTTTTTCACATGACATTCATTGCTTTAAACTTTTTATTTGATTAATTATGTGATTTATTAAAATTGACATTAATTATAACTGTTGATCTTATGTAACATAAATAGGCCATCTACCGACTTTTGTATGCCAGAGACTGGCGCAGACATATATGAACGATCGAATTGTAATCTTTTAAGAACTTGTTGTAACATGTTTGCCTACAAATAAATTTTATTTTATTTTATTTTTATTTATTTCTTCTAATATGTAAAATTCTCGTGTCACCGTGTTAGTGCGCATACTCCTCTGAAACGGCTTGACCGATTTTGATGAAATTTTATATGTATAATCGGTAGGTCAGAGAATAGGTTGTTATCTATTTTTCATATCCCTTTATGGCAAAACAACTTGGCCCCCGTGGTGGAGTAAGGCCTAAACCTTCCTCAGGGAAGAGACCCTTGCCCTTCGGTGGGGACATCATGGGTTGATGATAAGAGACAATGACAATCATGTGTGTGTTGTGTTTACGAAAGTGGTAGGTAGTTCATTTAGCAGCTGGCTAGTCGGAATCCGACCCTACTGACCTACAACCTTCCTGCTCCAAAGCCATTCGCACAAAGCCCATAATATATGTTCTCGTTAATTAATTCGCAGCATTTTCACCTACAAATGAATGGACGAAAGTGGAAAACAATGGAGCGACCGTTAGATGCATCGGTTCAGCGATTTTTAACACAGTATGACCGTTGAAAGCCGACACGTCGCAGCTGTAGTGTAGTGGCTCTAGATTTTATATTATTACCATTTTAATAATTATAACATGACATAAACATTTACATACAGGCACATGCATTGCTTCTGGCCCTACACTAGGATACTCTGTGTAGTGGTAACCAGAGACAGTGACATCAGAAACATGTAAACAAATGTAAATATCCAAGACCTGGGTTAATAGCTCTAAGTATAGTAGGGTTTAAGTCCTACTTTAGGGAACTGGGCTTTCTCTCAGAGAGATAGGGGTACAGTCGTATGGGCCCAACGTGAAGAAGCAACTCAAAGTTCTGAGGTATACAGGGTTACTTAAAAAACACGCAATCCCTGAAATAATAATTAAAGTTTTTCATTTATAACGACGACCGGGATGGTGCGGGGTGGCTGGAGACAGGGAGAGATGAAAAGCAGAAGGGGAGGCCTTTGCCCAGCAGTGGGACACACGAGAGGCTACGTAAAAAAAAAACTACTTTTGGTCTACCTACAAATATATTTTTTCTATAATGGTTTTATAAGCTTTTTTTAACGTACAATTCCTCTAAATTAATCCGCAAATCTACTTTAAATAGTCTGTGTTAGTGGGTCAATGGGTATCCATTGTTCACACACAGACTAATGAGATTGCCTTTGAGGAGTGTGTTAGGAAAAGGTTAGGAATCTCTTTTTTTTTATAAAAAAAAACAAACAAGTACCCATACATTTCTTAATACCTAGTAGATGTCTAGGTACGCATTAATTGTTCAGTTAGTCTCTACGAGGCCTATCGACATAAGAACATCGCACGCATAAAGTTTTCCAATAAACTACAGTGGAAAGGCGATACTTTCCTTGTCTAATAACAATGGGGCAGGCAGGCAGACGGTTCGGTCTCGGTGACTAGCACGTGACATATTGAATGCGATCTGCATTGTATGGCTAACAGGAAAGCAGTGGAGTGGCTGTAGCATAATTTTTACTCTGTACATCGGTGAGTGTGACACCTCAACCTTTTTTGTAAAAAGCATACAATATACAGTCGCTGCTCATTGTAAACTTAGTTTCGGATGATATTCCTTATTGTTAAGTGTGTGTTTGTTATGATATACAATTATTATGTTTGACGAAACCTTTTGCAAATGTATTGAATTTAATTGTCTTAAGATTTTTATGTTACTATGTACTGAAATAAAACAAAATAAAAAAACAAGCAAAGATCCCGGATTAATTTATAAATGTAGGTAAATGTTTGCTTTCGAAAGGTTTAGTTTAAAAAACAGTCACTGACAGCTTTTCAATGAATACTGCTTAGTCTCTGTAGTGCATCCTTAATGCGAGTAATTTTCGTTTTGCCCTATGCTAATGCATCCCTTATTTCATCAACATATTATGTCCAGCTGAAACCTCCCTAAAGCTAAGCATCCACTGCATCGGAACCGCTCCGTACGGAGGGGACGGATTTGTTGCTTTGTATTGATTTCTATGGTACTGCGTGCACTAGATCGGCATTTCTGCTCCGGAGTGCGATATTCCTTCCGATGACGTCATCCGCAGCCAACGCGCCATTCGGATTCCGATCAGTGTTGCCACTTTACCCAATTTTTAGCTAGATCTGGCCACATGAAAAAAAATTTGGTATAGAAAGATATACCTAGTGAAGTTCAAATAATTTGTTTCGGGACATATGAATGAAGCCGAAAATTTTCTTTTTATCTTCTACTAAATCATATAGACTATAATATACTATAATAATCATATAGAATCACATGTAGACTTAGTACTTAAGAATTCCTCTAATTTTATAATTTTAATGTATACTCATGAAAATTGGCATAATTATGATACTAATCTGTAATAAAATTTCTAATATTATTTAGTTGCATATATAGACTACCTGCATGAATGATTTATAATGATAATTTTAAGTGTCCATATGTTGACGTTTCTAAGTGTATCTTGTATGCCTAAAGATGAAATAAATACAATACAATACAATAATTGTAATGTATGAAATTCTCCGAAAAATCTTTTTCAGTATATTTTATGAACCCACATATTTCGTTTTATTTTGTTTTTCTCCTCCTCAAGTGACAACAAACAACTAACTATTCGTATTTGCACAAACTGCCCGTCTCTTTTTCCTTCGGCAACCTCTCCATCACAAGGTTGTCTGGAAGAAATTGCTGTAAGCAATAAGACCGCCTATTGTACATATTTCCTTAATTGTAACTCTTATTTGTCTCTTGTTTCTTATGTGCAATAATGGCGATTGAAACTTACAATAGCAGTGAATTAAATTACTTTTTTTAGTCGAAGATGGCATTTTTTAGGATTAAAACAGTATTGTATTATTTTAGGAATTTTCTAATGCAACCGTGAACGAACGAACGAACGGCATGCAGCTGATGGGCTCATTAATTAATTAAGTCATTCATCACTCATGATAAACTTAGAATTTCTTTCGATTCAATTTTGAAATTTGTCTGCAATAGGTTGTAAGATTGTGCGGTCAAGTGAGATGTCGAAAGTGCAAAACAAAAAGTACCAACAAAATACGTTTTATTTTATAAGTGAAAACTACTTGTTGAAAGTCTGCGCAACACATAGCAATGAAATGTTATTTGTGGATATAACAATAAAAAAAATTGGGGGTGTATAAGGGGAATTTGAAGATTTTCTTAGGGGATTCTTTTTGTAGGGATTGGCAACACTGGAAACTACCGATATTGCCGATGGAAAATCCGAATGCACTGGACGCACCCTTTCGGCATTTTGTAAATGCCGACGGCTCGTACGGTGCGTACGCTCCGATACCGATGCGGTGGACGCTTAGCTTAAGTCTCGCTTTCCTGAGTGAAACCGTCTCCACTTGTTTCTCTGTGCAGAACGCGTGGATGAGAGCCTGCAAGCGGAGCGTAACACTTGCCACATTCTCTCCGTTACTAATGGCTTTTTACTACATAGACGAAAAATTTCCCTTTTCCGCTTAGACATGGAAAGTTCAGGTTACGTGAAAAAGCCCAGAGCATCAATTAATGACTTTATTTTCTATGTTACTTAACATAGAAAATAAAGTCATTAATTGATGCTCGTATAAAGTCGAATAAAGTCATTAATCTACTTAGATTTATGAATTTGTAGACCAAGGAAAATATCGTGAGGTAACCCGAACTTCCGAGGTGTTCACATAGCTTAAAACTAATAATTATCTCTCTCTCTCTAAGAGAAAGTGTCTGTGCCCTGCAGTGGGACTTGTAACTCAATCTTTTCTCAAATCTTGGGACTCGATCTTTATTCATTCATTTTGCTTTGCTACCTAAGTACTTTTTTCTGTCAATAGCGTGCAAAATATGTTTCAATCAAACATCGCGAAGTAAGGAAACAACAAAAGAAAATGAGGTTGGGGATTTAGAGGTACAGTTTGACCTTTTTGATAACACCGTGGTGTTGGTTATTGAACTCATTAATACAGAAGACTTTTATTCTAAAACTGACTCTGGAGCTAAGAACTTTAAGAACTTGTTGTAACATGTTTGCCTACAAATAAATTTTATTTTATTTTATTTTTATTTATTTCTTCTAATATGTAAAATTCTCGTGTCACCGTGTTAGTGCGCATACTCCTCTGAAACGGCTTGACCGATTTTGATGAAATTTTATATGTATAATCGGTAGGTCAGAGAATAGGTTGTTATCTATTTTTCATATCCCTTTATGGCAAAACAACTTGGCCCCCGTGGTGGAGTAAGGCCTAAACCTTCCTCAGGGAAGAGACCCTTGCCCTTCGGTGGGGACATCATGGGTTGATGATAAGAGACAATGACAATCATGTGTGTGTTGTGTTTACGAAAGTGGTAGGTAGTTCATTTAGCAGCTGGCTAGTCGGAATCCGACCCTACTGACCTACAACCTTCCTGCTCCAAAGCCATTCGCACAAAGACCATAATATATGTTCTCGTTAATTAATTCGCAGCATTTTCACCTACAAATGAATGGACGAAAGTGGAAAACAATGGAGCGACCGTTAGATGCATCGGTTCAGCGATTTTTAACACAGTATGACCGTTGAAAGCCGACACGTCGCAGCTGTAGTGTAGTGGCTCTAGATTTTATATTATTACCATTTTAATAATTATAACATGACATAAACATTTACATACAGGCACATGCATTGCTTCTGGCCCTACACTAGGATACTCTGTGTAATGGTAACCAGAGACAGTGACATCAGAAACATGTAAACAAATGTAAATATCCAAGACCTGGGTTAATAGCTCTAAGTAAAGTAGGGTTTAAGTCCTACTTTAGGGAACTGGGCTTTCTCTCAGAGAGATAGGGGTACAGTCGTATGGGCCCAACGTGAAGAAGCAATTCAAAGTTTTGAGGTATACAGGGTTACTTAAAAAACACGCAATCCCTGAAATAATAATTAAAGTTTTTCATTTATAACGACGACCGGGATGGTGCGGGGTGGCTGGAGACAGGGAGAGATGAAAAGCAGAAGGGGAGGCCTTTGCCCAGCAGTGGGACACACGAGAGGCTACGTAAAAAAAAAACTACTTTTGGTCTACCTCCAAATATATTTTTTTTCTATAATGGTTTTATAAGCTTTTTTTAACGTACAATTCCTCTAAATTAATCCGCAAATCTACTTTAAATAGTCTGTGTTAGTGGGTCAATGGGTATCCATTGTTCACACACAGACTAATGAGATTGCCTTTGAGTAGTGTGTTAGGAAAAGGTTAGGAATCTCTTTTTTTTTATAAAAAAAAACAAACAAGTACCCATATATTTCTTAATACCTAGTAGATGTCTAGGTACGCATTAATTGTTCAGTTAGTCTCTACGAGGCCTATCGACATAAGAACATCGCACGCATAAAGTTTTCCAATAAACTACAGTGGAAAGGCGATACTTTCCTTGTCTAATAACAATGGGGCAGGCAGGCAGACGGTTCGGTCTCGGTGACTAGCACGTGACATATTGAATGCGATCTGCATTGTATGGCTAACAGGAAAGCAGTGGAGTGGCTGTAGCATAATTTTTACTCTGTACATCGGTGAGTGTGACACCTCAACCTTTTTTGTAAAAAACATACAATATACAGTCGCTGCTCATTGTAAACTTAATTTCAGATGATATTCCTTATTGTTAAGTGTGTGTTTATTATGATATACAATTATTATGTTTGACGAAACCTTTTGCAAATGTATTGAATTTAAATGTCTTAAGATTTTTATGTTACTATGTACTGAAATAAAACAAAATAAAAAACAAGCAAAGATCCCGGATTAATTTATAAATGTAGGTAAATGTTTGCTTTCGAAAGGTTTAGTTTAAAAAACAGTCACTGACAGCTTTTCAATGAATACTGCTTAGTCTCTGTAGTGCATCCTTAATGCGAGTAATTTTCGTTTTGCCCTATGCTAATGCATCCCTTATTTCATCAACATATTATGTCCAGCTGAAACCTCCCTAAAGCTAAGCATCCACTGCATCGGAACCGCTCCGTACGGAGGGGACGGATTTGTTGCTTTGTATTGATTTCTATGGTACTGCGTGCACTAGATCGGCATTTCTGCTCCGGAGTGCGATATTCCTTCCGATGACGTCATCCGCAGCCAACGCGCCATTCGGATTCCGATCAGTGTTGCCACTTTACCCAATTTTTAGCTAGATCTGGCCACATGAAAAAAAATTTGGTATAGAAAGATATACCTAGTGAAGTTCAAATAATTTGTTTCGGGACATATGAATGAAGTCGAAAATTTTCTTTTTATCTTCTACTAAATCATATAGACTATAATATACTATAATAATCATATAGAATCACATGTAGACTTAGTACTTACGAATTCCTCTAATTTTATAATTTTAATGTATACTCATGAAAATTGGCATAATTATGATACTAATCTGTAATAAAATTTCTAATATTATTTAGTTGCATATATAGACTACCTGCATGAATGATTTATAATGATAATTTTAAGTGTCCATATGTTGACGTTTCTAAGTGTATCTTGTATGCCTAAAGATGAAATAAATACAATACAATACAATACAATAATTGTAATGTATGAAATTCTCCGAAAAATCTTTTTCAGTATATTTTATGAACCCACATATTTCGTTTTATTTTGTTTTTCTCCTCCTCAAGTGACAACAAACAACTAACTATTCGTATTTGCACAAACTGCCCGTCTCTTTTTCCTTCGGCAACCTCTCCATCACAAGGTTGTCTGGAAGAAATTGCTGTAAGCAATAAGACCGCCTATTGTACATATTTCCTTAATTGTAACTCTTATTTGTCTCTTGTTTCTTATGTGCAATAATGGCGATTGAAACTTACAATAGCAGTGAATTAAATTACTTTTTTTAGTCGAAGATGGCATTTTTTAGGATTAAAACAGTATTGTATTATTTTAGGAATTTTCTAATGCAACCGTGAACGAACGAACGAACGGCATGCAGCTGATGGGCTCATTAATTAATTAAGTCATTCATCACTCATGATAAACTTAGAATTTCTTTCGATTCAATTTTGAAATTTGTCTGCAATAGGTTGTAAGATTGTGCGGTCAAGTGAGATGTCGAAAGTGCAAAACAAAAAGTACCAACAAAATACGTTTTATTTTATAAGTGAAAACTACTTGTTGAAAGTCTGCGCAACACATAGCAATGAAATGTTATTTGTGGATATAACAATAAAAAAAATTGGGGGTGTATAAGGGGAATTTGAAGATTTTCTTAGGGGATTCTTTTTGTAGGGATTGGCAACACTGGAAACTACCGATATTGCCGATGGAAAATCCGAATGCACTGGACGCACCCTTTCGGCATTTTGTAAATGCCGACGGCTCGTACGGTGCGTACGCTCCGATACCGATGCGGTGGACGCTTAGCTTAAGTCTCGCTTTCCTGAGTGAAACCGTCTCCACTTGTTTCTCTGTGCAGAACGCGTGGATGAGAGCCTGCAAGCGGAGCGTAACACTTGCCACATTCTCTCCGTTACTAATGGCTTTTTACTACATAGACGAAAAATTTCCCTTTTCCGCTTAGACATGGAAAGTTCAGGTTACGTGAAAAAGCCCAGAGCATCAATTAATGACTTTATTTTCTATGTTACTTAACATAGAAAATAAAGTCATTAATTGATGCTCGTATAAAGTCGAATAAAGTCATTAATCTACATAGATTTATGAATTTGTAGACCAAGGAAAATATCGTGAGGTAACCCGAACTTCCGAGGTGTTCACATAGCTTAAAACTAATAATTATCTCTCTCTCTCTAAGAGAAAGTGTCTGTGCCCTGCAGTGGGACTTGTAACTCAATCTTTTCTCAAATCTTGGGACTCGATCTTTATTCATTCATTTTGCTTTGCTACCTAAGTACTTTTTTCTGTCAATAGCGTGCAAAATATGTTTCAATCAAACATCGCGAAGTAAGGAAACAACAAAAGAAAATGAGGTTGGGGATTTAGAGGTACAGTTTGACCTTTTTGATAACACCGTGGTGTTGGTTATTGAACTCATTAATACAGAAGACTTTTATTCTAAAACTGACTCTGGAGCTAATTTTTTTCTATCTATTTTTATGGGCATTAGTTTATACTATAAAAATAGTTAGAGCTTATGCTCTAAAAATAACTTCAAAGTACCCAATGAGACAATGAAACAAAATGAAACTAACCATTGAGTGTTCCATTTCAGCTATGCCTCTCGATTCCATCGATTTCGACGACCTCTGTGGTGTAGTGGTTAGCGCATCTGCTTACCATGCGAGAGGTCCCGGGTTCGATCCCCGGCTGGAGAGAAAGAAAAAAAACTCCAGGTCTTGGATGTTTACATGTTTGTGACGTCGCTGTTTCTGGTTCCCACGACACAGGGTATCCTAGTGTGGGGCCAGAAGCAATGTATGTGCCTGTGTGTAAATGTTAAATGTTATGTTATATTCTGGCCCGGTTTTGACACAAGCGGCCGACAGCAGTATTCCAAACCTAGCGACAAACTCCATTATCATTTTGGCCATTCTAAACCAGCTCAAATCAGCTGAGCAGTGCAGTCGGGTCTCAGTACGCAAGCGCGCCCGTACTGTCACTGGCCACCGATAAATGCACGCGCGTAAATACTGGCCGAAAACGCACGGCATGGTTTAGAAAAAAACGCAAACAAAAAAAACTCACTTTTGACAGCGCGGGAAAAGAAAAAAAATGCAGCGGGAGGGAATAGTCCAGGGTGTTTCTATTGTTTTATTTTTTATTTTGTTAGTTTGAAAATGTGATTGGTAAATTGTGCATTTATTGTAACAGTTGTGATATAAAATGTATTGGAAGGGAGTTTTCCTCGCTGTTATCCTGACGGCGGGTTTGGATGTCAACAGTCAAGAGTTTGGAGATGTAAGTATTAACAAAATTTTATACAAATTGCTAACAAGCTTAATGTAGAGTTTGAGAAGGTTCGGCGTAACTTAAGGAGGTTATTCACCATCAATCAATACTCATCCTGCTGACAGTTTTTTAGAAACCTTTATTTAAGTGTTTGGTGCACAATGTGACCATGTCACCAAGACAATTAAGTTGTAGGTATTATTTATTATTAATTGCTTGATAATTATATTATTAATATTAATTTCAGGTAGTGAATATTAACTTAAGTACAGCACATAATATAATTATCGTTTTAGTGTAAAAATTTTAATTTTAATTTTGTAATTTCTCGACGACATCTGTGGCGCAGCGGTTAGCGCATCTGCTTACCATGCGAGAGGTCCCGGGTTCGATCCCCGGCTGTAGAGAGAAAAATAAACCTCAGGTCTTGGATGTTTACATGTTTGTGTAGTCGCTGTTTCTGGTTCCCACGACACAGGGTATCCTAGTGTGGGGCCAGATGCAATGTATGTGCCTGTATGTAAATGTTTAATGTTAATGTTTAAATGTTTATGTTTGGCATTTCTCTTTCTCTGAGAGAAGCCCTGTGATCTACAGAGGGGTGATTCTCTTTTTATAGAATTAATATTTAAAAAAATGCGCCAAAGAAATTATGCAATTTGAGCCATGTTTTGAGAATCACCCAGTGGGTGTACTTCTTTACATTTTATATTTAAATGTCAGCATTGCTTTTTAGGGTTCCGTACAAGGGGCAAGGGGTAACTCACAGATTTATGTTGCCGGTATAAAGCAGCAGAAACAGAATAAAATAAATATTTAAGGGGGGCTCAAATACAATAAAATTGATTTATTTGGGAAATAATTTTATTTATCTAAATGTTATGCTATTTTACTAAAATTTAATATTTGTCGTAGCAAATTTGTTGTAGTTATTTGCTTTTTTGATTATATAACCACCTAAAGTTGCATGGGAGCTTTCCTCCTGAGACACCCAGCGGATACATTTTTCTGTAGCGTTTACGAGATTAATTCACGTAAATTATCAGGTCAATTAATAATACTTTGTATACACTTACACTTTTTTTTATTTAAATTGTGCATCAATGGCCATTGTCCTTTACTTTGCCAGTATTATATTTCATTTTAAAGTTATAAGGTCAGAAAATATAATACTAAAATTATTATTATGAATAACCTGGGAAGAAAATCCGCTGAATTGTTTGTATTTGCCAAATTAATTAGAACAACAGAGATAGAACAAAAACCCTTTTATTTTATTCTTAAATCTTAACGAACCCCCGTTGTTCCTACTAAGATAAATATCTCGGCTTAGTTACAAAATATTAAAAAAAATATTACGGAACTATATATCCCAACGGAAAATCTTAACTAAGACTGAAAATATAATTTCCCGCGACTACAGGTTGGTCGTACCATAATTATGAAACCTAAACAATTTTACACCAAACACAGTCATCGAACCGTACAAACTTCAATGCCATGCAAAGTTTTACGCAATTTTGGTCGTTATCAGCGCTCCCTATCTGCTTTACCTAAGTTTAGGTAATGCTGTGGCAATTTTAATGTGCTCGTGTCTTGGTTTAGTGAATCTACCATCATTAAGCCACTTTTTGGGCGTATGACGCCTGTCAGGACACTATTCTGTTAGTGCTTTGTAGTACAATGATAGATGGTCGGGTCACTTGAGATATTTTTTCATACAATTGACCCGTTGAAGGTTTGAGGGTCTGCGCGTAGACTTTAAGCAGCAATGACATTAGAGATCACCACGCTGTTGTCATTGTATTACAATGCATTAGCAGAATTAGGTATACCTTTGGGTCGGATGTGTCTCGGGTTGGGTTATTCGATTGACTGGCCTAGTGACATTTTTTTATTTTTTTATTATGAATTTTACTTTTACAACACTACAAGCATAGCAACAACCATACTAGTAAATTTCTAATCTACTGTCGATGAAATTAATTCTCACGCGCACGAAGTCTCCGTTATTCTAATAATTCACCTACAAACGAATAATTAATTATTGGTAAGTCGGTATTTTATTGCAACACTAGTGACAAAAAGTTGTGGAAAAGATTCAATTACGATACCGTTGCATTGTGCAGTAGGCATTTGAGTCGGGCTTAGATAGTTCAGTTCAAGGACCAGCTTCTGTCTTAGTGCGAGTTTTTTCATTCACTTTCGATAGCGAGAGCGTTTGCAATTTGTATAGGAGTGACAGAGAGACAACTAGGTGGCGCGCTTTGTCACTCCTATAGAATATGAGTTTACGTTAACGAGATCGAGTAGTTAAAAAAACTCGCACTAAGCACAGGACCGCTAGGTTCACAAAATAAACGTTGTGTGGTGTTCACTTACAAACGACGACGTATTCCAATAAAAAGAGAATATTAAAAAGAAAGAAGACATAATTTAAATCTTATATTAATAAATTGCCACCGGAATCAAAATAAACAAGAATAAATAATCAAGGAAAGATAATAATTAGGAAAAGAATCAATGGCAGCCGGGTACCATATAATAAGTAACGTATGACACTCAGCCGTCCCAAATCAAATCAAATAGGTAATTAATTTCAATGTCAAGAATTTACATTTTGTGTGCTTAATGCCAATGTATTATGTTAGCCGCTGCTTTCGATCCGTAGATATTTGTAGTGGAGAAAAAAAATTCACTGACCATCTTTTCTAAAATACTTAATACATTCCTTGATTGTCATCAATAATTTTAAAACTCAAAACATTAGTCTTACGAAAATAGGAAAAACATTTCTTACAAGCACTTTCTTCCAAAAATGGGAAAAATATTAATGTTACGGATACACGAGCAACACCCGTTCACTCAAATAATTGAACCCTTAAAAAAAGAGCAAATACGAATAAAAAGCTCGCTTCTTTAGAACCTGGATGTCACGCTTTTTGCCTGTCGTCTCAGTAGACTCGTTTTATTGCCTGTTTAAACCAATTAAAAGTAACTGAGCGGTACTAATAGGAACTGGTTAGCTCCATTTTGAGAAGATCTTAGGCTTTTTAACATACCTAGCGTTCAAAGTAAACAAATACGGCCCAAATACAGCGGTTAACACAGTAGGTACATTGACCTAAAGCAAACAGAATGTAATTTTTTTCCGTTGAAATTAATTATCTTGATACATATATGATTTGATATCCGGTTATATGTATTATCATGCCTGTATCTGGGCCCTAGATTCGGCTATACGTTTTGACGTACAATGACGTCAAAAATCGTCAATCTTCTCCAATTAGCAAAGAGTTCTCAGCTATTTTACTCAATGTTCTACACAAGAACATTGAGTAAAATAGCTGACAACCTAATTATAATAATTAAAATTTTATAATTAAATTACGAATAATAAAAAAATAAGAATATTTTATGATTGACGCAATCCAAATGGTGGTTTACATGTATGTAATAAAATCGTGGTCGGACACTGTCTCTCGAAATACAAGTTTTCACTTAGTTTAGGAGATAGAGTCGATTTTTCGTAATACCTCACAAGTTTACAACAGCTACAATAATTCTATACTCTGGACGTAATTGATTGTTATTTACGTATTATTAGTAATAGGGTGTGGTGAGAAAAAACATTCTCTTTCATTCAGCTTCAAGTCTAGCGCACCTACGATCAAGTATCAAATCTTCTATCTATTACCTATAATATTTTCATGTTCACTGCATGGACCATCAAAAATTTTCGGGATACTGGTGGAGTAATTTACTACATTAAGAAAAACGGTACATTTCAAACATAACTAAAAAAGTTATGAGACTTTAATAGTAGATTAGTAGCCTTTTTTCATCTTTTTTTTTTAATTATTTTTTTCAAGAACGAAATTAAGTTTCGCCGTTCGATATTTAAAATTGATGACTATTATACTCATACGAAGACAAGGCTGAATAGCGAAGCGACCTCTTTTGTCATTGGGCTGAATGAATGATTTCTATTGCCAGTATGATGGTTAGATGTGCGCGAACTTTTTGAAAGAGCAAAGATTTTTTTTTAAATTACTTACCGCCCTAGGGCTTTTCTAGCTACATTATTACCCTAGAGCGCTAATTGGTCACCTACAAGCCCCATTTGGAGGTAATAAGGACCTACTTACCGAATATGAGAGATGTAAATATGAATTATTGGTAAGGAAAGGTAGTAGATTACCCCACCAGTAACCCGAAAACTTTTGACGGTCCATGCGCAGAACACCCTGTATACAAAATCTATTATTACAATAATAGAGACAAGTCCGGTTTCTGAATTGAGAATTTCTCTAAGTAACCACTTAACTATAGTGCTTTCTCTTCAAATTTCTCAGAAACGAGCGTGACAGAACGTTACTTAAGTATTTAGTAAAATTTTCAATTCAAGAACAGCCCCTTTGCTTATCATTTCCCTAAGCAGAGTTTAAGTAACTGTTAAAGTCTCATAAGGCGAACAAAACATAGGATAATTTCTATCAGACATTAACTGCGAGGAAGTCACGCGCGCGCTTTCTGTCAACGCAAATTGCGACATAATGACGGCCAAAATTATAAACTTACCTAAGTAGTCACTAGTACACGATTCTTTTAAAAAAAAAAGGGGACCTACTCAAGTTTGATGTCATAGAGGTTTTTTTTAATGCGCAATTCATGAAACATGTCAAATAGAAATCAGATTTCATTATATTAGCCGCTAATATACTTTGAACTTTCATGATTGCACAAAATTAAATGTACAATTATGTTTCAATCTAAACTAATTCAAAATAAATTTAGTATTAGATACCTACTACTGTCAGTTACAACTTTGTTCTTCGACTTTTCAATTATTTTTTATATTGTGCAGTTTTTTTGCTTCACCTCACTATCACACTGTGAGTTAAATTAAATTAAAAGCTTTGAAGTGTAATTTATCTCGGACTTTCATGCATTTTCATCATCATCAACCCATTATGTCCCCACCGAGTGGCACGGGTCTCTTCCCTAAGGAAGGTTAATCATTTTCATCCATTTTATTAAAATAAATTTATTGATCTGCAACAATCAATATTACCAGAGGCGGTGATATTATCTCTAGCTCGTTGAGTGACTTGGAATCTGGGAACTAGCCACCGTCAGTATCCACATTTTGGCACCCCACCGGTCAAGTACAGAATTTCTAGTACCTAAGTATTATAAGCGTGACTCGACTATTTTAAACTTATCAACGAGACGGATATTCAAAATTTCCTTCAGCTAGAATGAGACGAAAGACTATAAACGTAGACAAAAAATGACTACGCCTATCGTCTTAGCCCGATGGAATACAATTTTTGAAGACTTGCTTCTATACACCGGTTAGTTAGACATTCTAAACACAGGACCTGTAATAAAGCCTTATGATGTAATTTACAAAAACCAATTGATTAAAACTTGATAAAAGTCGATCAAAATTGCCTGTGGTGGAAATTTCACAAGCAAACCTTGATCACGGATTAAATAAACTCCCTCTGAGGAGTGCTTCAGAGGAAGTGTTTTATAAATAACCCTGTTAACCGACTACGCGAGCTCCATCTTTGCTTATCATGATTTAAGTTCTGCGAAGTTGAGCGAAACCTGGTCGGACTCTTCGGACGAAAATTCAAGGAAGTATATACAGAATAAAATTAATAAAGCATAGTTGAAGTCAGCTTGTCAGTCGTGCATCTGAAATTGTCTCATAGTTTCCGAGTAGGGTTTCTTTCTACGTCAATCACGACGCCTTTGACAATGGAAACTTAACTGTTCCCAACGCGACATAATTGAGGAGCAGTCACGTATACCCAAACTGGCGTTGCCTCCTTGACAAGCAGAGCAGGAATGATCAATTCGTAACGCGACGAGATCAGTGCATAGTTAGACTTTGCAATTTGACATCAGGTATACCTCTTCAACATCAATCTTTATGTATCTACATACATCCACATGCGGTGTGACATTTTAAATTACTGGCAACTCAATTTATGTCACACTTATTAGTTAGGATACGGAACTAGTTTGTAGTTAGTTGTCCAAGCAGGTGAGTGCTGAAAAACAGCGCCGTCGCGTCGAAAGGCATGTCATGTCTCTGCCGGCAGAGGCTGAGCACACACCTCTTATTGCCAACTCTCATTAATTTAGTTACTCACAAATGATAAAAAATACCACGTTCATTTATATTTTCACGTGTCCTCTCCTATTCTATTATACAATATACTACGCTTCATTCATTTTCACACACAAAATGCAGGGAACTTTGCACTTACGCTGCCTGACAATAGAGGCTATAGAGGCGCATTTTGTCGCTGGTGATGAAAGTATTGTTAAAAATCCATTATTGGTCAATCCGCCAATGAAGAGAAAACTGAAATTATCTACAGTACTTTGCTTTGAATAGCTTCTATTATGTAAGTACTTAGTTCTAACATTCAGGCTATGCAATCAGATAATCTCACTTTCAGAATTTCGGCAAAATTTCGGTTTATTCGACTGCAGTGGAGCTTAGCCACCCACTCATTGCAAAATCTCATCGAATTATCTTATGTTTTGTTCGCCTTATGAGACTGTAACAGTTACTTAAACTCTGCTTAGGGAAATGATAAACAAAGGGCCGGTTCTTGAATTGAAAATTTCAGGAAATACTTGAGTAACGTTTTGTCATGCTCTTTGCTGAGAAATTTGACGAGACAGTAGTTGAGTGTTACTAAGCGAAATTTTCAATTCAGAAACTAGTCCTAAGACTTTCTGTATGCCAGCCTCTTAACAAACGTAGTTTATTTCGACCGGTGAAATTGGCAAGTACATTGTTAAATGCGAGTTTCATCTCAACGCTACGATGCGCCCGCGATGTGAGAGTCAGATAACTTTGCATGCCTCATACGTTTAATTTGTTACCAACGTTTCCTTGGTCATACAACTTACACACAAGAAAAGGTCTATAACCTAAGCTGGGTTCAATATAGTTTATTATGTATGATAAATCTATGTACATTACACCCCTTTTGCATATAACTTTCCACTCTAGCGGGTTGAGCATTAAGACGACTCTAGAGTGCCAATGTATGTATGTATGTATTTGACAGATTGGAGTTGGACCAGACAATTCTATACAGTGAAGGACTAACATGGAAAAGCCCCTCCATCCCCTGTAACCCCTCCCACTCGGCCCCCCACAAAGCTGATTAACTCACGGAATCAGTTAATCTGATTATCAAACTTATAATATTATGGCTAACTTACACCACTTTTTCCAAATTTAAATTATATGAACTAAAAATTTTCATGCTAAAGTCGATTTAAATAGCGACTGAAAAAATATTTAAGAAGTGGTTTAAGTCGTCTAACGGTCTCCGTAACCGACTTCAAAAAATGAGGAGGTTCTCAGTTCGTATTTCCCTGATTACTCGAAGACGCGTGGCCTATCTGGATTATTCTTTTTTTGTCTGAAAGGGTAGACTTTACAAGTGGTCCCATAGGCACCAAGTTAGTAACTGAAGAAGAGATCTTGAAAAAAAGGGAACTCTTCAAATTTTAAAAATGATTCCACTTACGCACGCCTACTAAATTTTCTTACACCTCCTGCGGTTGGCTGGTAGAAAATACTTATTGCATTACGTCCGCGGTATCGTACATTAATTTAAGCGCAATAAAAGTATAGTAACATTAATAACAATAACTACAATTTAAAATGAACGACCTCTGTGTCACAGCGGTGAGCGCATCTGTCTACCATGTGAGAGGTCCCGGGTTTAAATCCCCGCTTGGGATAAAAAAATACCCCAGGTCTTGAACGCTTACATGTTTGTGATGTCACTGTTTCGGGTACCCACGACACAGGGTATCCTAGTGTGGGGCTAGAAGCGATGTATGTGCCTGTATGTAAATGTTTGATGTAAAAACGCTTAAAAGAACCTATTTGCAATAAGGAAAACTGTACCTTGAGTAGCTTTCACATTCTAGTTAAAACTGGTAATAAAATGAGTGACAGTTATTCCCCAGTAAAAGCGCTTTTCCAATATAATCTGATTTGAAGCTAATACCCCGGGAAAGTTACAAATTGCTTATTTATCGATGCGAAATCTAAGCAAATAACTACTAAAGCGTAATAGGCCTATTCATACAGGGTTATTTTTAAAATGCACAATTATAATTCTGTCATTTCTTATAATTTGTCATAAATTCTACTTCATGTCGGAGAAATAAAAGTTACTTTTATTTTTTTCATAAATCATTAAAATAGAATTCCTAAATTAATTCCTGGTGTACATACAATAAAGAATATTCTATTCTATTCTATTCTATAGAATAATAAAATGATACGCCCTGCATTTGTACAAATGGCATCAGTCTGGGTGTTTTTCCATGTTTGTACTGTCCTTGCCTGGTTACCATAGCACAGGGTATCCTAGTTTGGGACCCAGGTCAAGTGATTGTGTTGTGTGAAAGTTATTATTATTTATTTACCTATAATAGTCATTATTTTACAATCATTAAGTACAAACGGAAAGAGTGAAAGCCTACGTTAGACAAGGTTATAATATTATTATTATTATTGTTTTTGTACCTACTTAGAATGAGTTGTTTCCACTTTATCTGCCCTACCCCACTCTCTTTTTTAACATTTCAAAATTTCTAGGCTGGCTGGAAGAAATTTATTTAGAAATAAGTCCGCCATTGCACGTATAATTTATCACAAACCTGTTATTTAAGTCATAGTATGTTTTTTTTTGAGCAATAATGTGTAACAACAACAACAATGTTTGTGTGGTTTATTCGCATCCCAAGCAAACGGAGAAAGGTGTTAAAGCTAGCAGTCAATAAAAGGCAGCTCTGTACCAAACAATTTGTTAAATAGATAGAGCGATTTATAGTCAAAAGAAGCCATGCATAATACTTCTTTGCTCTACTTTCATCGTAAATAGTAAACAAAGCTTATTGCATAACCAGTCGTCGGTAGTCAGTTAACTTTTTAAGGCCAGTCGCGAGGCAGAAGAAATTGATTAGACTTTTTACCCGACCGCGCAGAAATGGAGGGTTATGTTTTTTGCAATTAAGTAGGTATGTAACAGTGTTACATTATGACCACGAAGATATATTCAAGTTCTATTTAGCCTAACATTTCCTCACTTATCCTCAAAAATAGATAGATTGAAAATTCTGTATTGTCATCAACCCATTATGTCCCCACCGAGGGGCACGGGTCTCTTCCCTGAGGAAGGTATAGGCCATACTCCACCACGGGGGCCAAGTCCGGATTGGTGGAGGCTTGTAAGACTAGTGGCTGGTCTTACTGTCAGAAGTTCTCAAGCCGCCCTAAGGCCTCTGACTTGGCTTAACGACTGCCATCTATCGACGGCAGCCGGCACCAACTGCTTAACGTACCTTGCGAAGCACGGAATCGCTCGGAAAAAATGCCACTAGCGTTAGTCACAGACGGTGACCCATCCATGGACTGAACGCGCCGTATGTTGCTTAACCTTAGTGATCGTTTAAGATCACTCAGGCAGCCCAGGCTACGAGCGATTCAAATTCTGTATTGTATACAGCAGGAATTACATAAGAGAGAACTACCAAAAAATCTGACGAATAACCCATCGGTCAATGGATTTTTTTATAGTGAAAGAACTATTTATTAAACAAAGCCTACCTGCACCTTAATGAAGCTTTAGCTCTAGCTGTGTTTAAGTGAGACCGTTGGATCCCAATGAAAATTTTATTTTTGTTGTACTTTATAAATAAATAATAAATAAAGAAATATTTTTTCAATAAGCAGTGGTTACAATTTACACGTCATTGGGGCTGTGTACTAAGTCGAGACTTGTGTTGCAGATACCCCGCTCTTCCTTTTTATTACATTGCTATGTCTAGTCTATGTTTTAGCAGACGGTTTGTTCGTTTTTACATTTCTCACAGCGCTACTTTTTGTTCGTGTAGTGCCAGTAACAAAATAGTTATAAACCTTATTATAATTCGACCGTTTGCCCCATAAGAACAATCGACTTATCATATTCCTGTAATTGTAATCAGTTGCGTCATGACTTTGAAAAGAACAATTAAAAAACATTGTTTTGGTGAGCCGATTGGCCCTTCAAAAATTCTACACGTTAGAACGTCCTGATGGTAGTTACATTAGGAGGGTTCATCATTCATGAAAAGGTCTCTCGTTAGGGTTTGCGAGCACTGCGAAATTCATTCGTTGCGATTTTTAAAGTGCAAAATAAACTCGCAAACGACAATAATTCCTATGCGCACTACGGTTTCCTGCAAAGTGGCGGAGGCCATAGATACAAACAATAGAGCCACGGGGCCCGATACCACTTCATGGTACAATTTCGCACGAGCGAGTTTAAATCGCAAACTATTAATTTTTGCAGTGCGCAGTGTATTTCTGTTGTTCACACACTTGCGATATTTTTCGCAACGATTTTTTATCATAGTGCGCATAAGGCTAAGCCTTAGTTAGAAAATTAGTTAGAAGCCAAAAATATTATTAAGATAATATAGTCAAAAGCAAACTGTTGATAATTATGTCAAGCATAGAATTGGTTGCTCTACCTACTCAAAAATATTAATTATATAAACATTTAAGAAAACGTCTCCCCTGCACCTAAATTTGGAATGATTTTTTTTCTCGCTTAGGTACCCCATTTTTTGGGATATCTTATAGCGTAGTAGGTAGGGCGGAGTCTTTTAGAGTCGTCTCAGCAACTAGTTTCATGAATCTTAAATACTGTTTATTAGCTGTGGGTTTTCCATAAATACATAAAATAAAAATAAAAAAGCTCTTCATAGAGTTAACGCATCTTCTGATCGAATCATTGAACATGTATGTTTCGATTCAGTGGTCATCAACCTTTAACGCGAGATGCAATGTTATGCGACGATCTTCATGCACGATGTACCAATTTTCATTGCGACTACGCAACGTTTGAACCTCCGACAAACGTTTACGACTTGATTTCGATTTGAGAATTTCACTTTTTTAAATATCTAAGCCCGATTACACTATCGTTTATGTGCTTTTAGGTGATTAATTTTGAAACTAACAACTTCGACGTTCATAAAGTAAATTTTGTTTTATGGTGAATTTAAAGTATTCGAATTTGGTGACTGATATAGCCTATTTTGGGAGAGAATGTACACTAAAAAATTGTTAACAGCTAGTTGCCCAAAGTGCCTATTAAACGACAACCAACAGCTGTTTTTTTATCTCATATTTTAATTGATTTTGTTTATTTTTAGTCGGTGTCTACTATTAGTTGACTGTTAAGTCTCTTTACACTACTATCGCGCAACATCTCAGGGAGAAAGCAGTGGCTGAAAACTAGCGCAACCCGGGGCTGGTCGGGTCAGCAGCAGCTTTTGCCTTTAATTGTTATATCACAACCTAGGGAAGTCTTAATTTGTTATAAATTTTATTTTGATGAGACGACAAATACTTTTTTATCTTATCTTTTATCGATAAATTTATATTAACAGCTTGTTAGTATACGAGAAAGCAGGTGTACCTATCTAAGTATGGTTTTTCTTACACAGGATTCCCAAAAAGTAGTTTTAGATTCATCTAAGAATTGTTTATCATAAAAAATCAAAACCGTACATCGTTGAATCTTATATCTGTACATCCAATGTGTTTATTAAAGACTATTCTTACTATTTCATACTTTTTTACACACGTACCTAAAGGACATACTAAAACACGACATTTACAATAAAAATTACAGTTTACATGGTGAGCTACTCGTATTTGGCTACGTATTAATTATACAAAACGCAGCGCATACTAAAAATGACATTTCCTCTAAATCGCCGTCATCTTTTCCCCCTCATCTGTAAAGGTAGTACGAGGACACGAGTCGCGCGCGACAACGTCAAAAGTCGTCAGAATTTGACAGTTGATGTACTGGAAAGTCGCGACTTTTGACGTTGGTGCGCGCGACTCGCGTCCTCGTACTACCTTTGCTGAATGTTGCTCAAGTCCGTAGCACCAGTAGTCTGCGCGCGCGCATTCCCAACCACCAACTTCCATTTTCCCCGCTAGCGAACGCGCCGGCCAGCCAGACACGCGATTCGCTGTTACGCTATTTAGATGCGAATTATTATGATTGGCCGTGCTTGTTTACGCGCCCGAACGGACTTCCGAGGTTGTTGAAGGCAATTATGCTGATCATTTCATCACTACTATACCTGAACTGACCCCAGCCCCCTTATTCAGGGAAGTAGAATTTAATTAAATTTAATCTATTGGTATTGGCTACTCTTACAAGCCTCCACCAATCCGGACTTGGCCCCCGTGGTGGAGTATGGCCTATACCTTCCTCAGGGAAGAGACCCGTGCCCCTCGGTGGGGACATAATGGGTTGATGATGATGGGAATCTAGTGGTGTGTAAAACAGGTAACAAACAATCTATAACATACAGAGCTTAACCCTTCCCGTGGCGTTCGCCCGCTGCGGGCAGGGGGCCATTGTTTAACTTTTGTTATGCTAATTACCGCCATTAGAAGACTTAATAGAACAGAATGTCACCCAAAGTATACACACACGTGACATCAGGAAAATGTAAACAAACTTACGTAGCCAAACGACGTTTTAAACGTTAATCTAGTCTATGAATTTTTTTAAAGTAAAGAAATTTAAATGTTTTTTAACAAATTTAAAGTCTTAGGAATAACGTTAAAAAAATTATGACAGTAAAATAAAATAAACTATGACAATTCGATATCTATAATATCTAAAATTCACGTGTCACAGTGGTAGGTAGTGATACCAAATATTCACATAGAATTTCATCAATATGCGCATACTCCTCCGAAACGTCTCCACCGATTTTGATGAAATTCTATGTGAATATTTGGTAGGTCTGAGAATAGGTTGTTATCTAATTTTCATTTTAAGTTTGGGTGGTTTTTCATAGGTTTCATGAACAGTTGAGTAGTTATAATTAGCTACTAGTCACTAACAAAACTACAAAAATATCAATCAAAAACTCGTAAATATAAATGTGGGCGGTTGACCAAAAAATATCAAGGGAAAATAATTGATTTCGAGAAAATCGCGATTGAAGTTTCGTGTTTCTATAGGTTTCGACTCGTGCTCGGCTCACAAAAAAAATCCTAAAAAAGTTACTACGGCACCTAAAAATATTCTGGTTAGACCAAAACGAAGCTAAAATACCACAGATAAAAAAAAAAAAAAAAAAAATAACCGTTACCAATCCCTCCAGGTCCCTTTTTGGTCAACCACTCACAAATGATGCTGTAAAATAAACTCTACAACAGACGTGCCTCAGGTATTCCCCACTATACAGTCAATTTTATTTACCAGCTTAATCCCTGGTTTCTCTAACGCTAACAGTATATTAATCTACTATTAACAGCTGTCAGTTGTTGATTTTGTATGCACTTTTTCCAACTAACAGCTGTTAACAGACTGTTAGCGCGAAAACCGTGGGTGCCGAAGTGGAGTAAAATTTAGGTTCAGTTATTTATTATGACACATAAGCATTTCAATTGTTACTTAGAATACGTGCACTTTATTTTGTAGGTTTCCTTGAATAAACTTTTCGTGACTTAGCAGATCAAGTCGTTAGCGTCTTCTATTGAATTTCAAATACCACGAAACGTCAGAAGATTTATCTTATGTACACTGCACGTTCAACTGCAGTCTTTCGAAATCACAATCAAACAGCCGTTCGACTGCCTCGATGGTGTAGCCGTTAAGACGCTTACCTACCAAGCCAGAGATCATGGGTTCAATTCCCACTGAGGGCCGCCGTACATTTGTACAAATGGCCTTAGTCTGGGCGGTTTTCCATGTTTGTAATGTCCATGACTGGTTACCACAGCACAGGGTATCCTAGTTTTCCGTGCGGAGTTTCTGGTCTTCCATCGGACGCGTCCCCCGGGTGGCGGATAGGGGAACGCCCTCCAGATATGGGGGGTACCGGCTTCGGCCGGCGCGGACCAAAACCAGAGGGAGGGGGACGTCCAGTGGCTTGCGCTGCTGGATGTCCCGCGGGGTCCACCATGGGCCCCGCACCCGTAACCCCACATTGAGCGGGGCCGGGGGCCTTCGGGCCGCGAGGAGACAACCTCTATAAAAAACACACGGTGGGGGCCCTCTCTATGTCCCTCTGTCCAGCAGAGGGCATGGAAGAGGGCCGGACGGGGAGGGGAGGGGCGCGAGTTCTGCAAGCCGGGCCGGGAGGGACATTGGGAGGGGGGCCGGGGACCAGGGATTGAGGACCCCATGGTCCTTGGCAAAGGGAGGACTAGGGAGGGGAGGACCAGACGGGGCCGAAGACCTGGCAGAGGGCCAGAAAACGGGTCTTCGGTAGCTGGCGGCTTGGAGAGCTCGCGCCTCTCCGCCGGGGGAGCCGGTGGCGCGGGGGACGCCACGCGGACCTTGCGCCGCCGGTTGAGTGAGGGTCACAGACGGCAGGTTGGGGGACCTGCCGTCCGACATCGTGACGGGAGAAGGGGGTGGGGGGCCCATGCCCCTTCTCCAGTGAGGGTGGGCCCGACTCCTTGCGAGTCGGGTTGACGTCGCCGGGGCGCCGCTGTCGCATTCGCGTTGTGGTTTCACACCACTTGCGAGATCCGGCGGCGCCCCATTGCACGAGCGACAGGACGGCCCCCGGGGTGTTTTAGGAGGTATGCCTCTCCTATTATTAGGAGAGGAGAGTCCGACACACGGCCGTCGCCCTCCCCCAAGGGTGGCGGTTATGGTGCACAAAGCATTTCACCCCGTTAACAAAAAAAAAAAAAAGGGTATCCTAGTTTGGGACCATCAAGTGATTGTGTTGTATGGAAGTTATTATCATTATAAAAATCGCCATTCTCTGCAAAGCCATTCTCGTGTTCTGCTATTAGCAACACGTACCAGCTATGCATGCTGAGTTGGTGACCCATTTTCTTGCCACGGAGGCACAATGTCGCATTTGTTAGTCCGAATGTTGTTGTGTTGAATATTGTGTCTAGCTACGGTTCTTCAGCAACGGCGCAGCATAGGTAGTACAGTCGACAGCACGTCAATCTCCACATTTTAGTTGCAAAGTCGCCCGTAATGCCACGGAATACAGTGCATGGGAATATAGGATGATGTGCTGTCGACTGTACGAGGACGCGAGTCACGCGTTTTGTGGCGCTTAAACGTCAGAATTTTACAGTTAATGTACTGGAAAGTCGCGACTTTTGACGATATGGCGCGCGACTCGTCGCTACCTATGCTGGATAGTATAGCAACGTGTTGGTCCAAAACAGAATTACGATGCCGACCAAGGTCCCTTTTTATCGCAAGGCCTTTAAATTAGTCTTTTTTTAATGAGTCACCTATTATTTTTATTAATTTATTACAGTAGGTGTATGTTAAAAGATATCTTTAATTTTCTTTTATTTGCAAGCCCTTCAGGTTAGGTCCTCTCCGTCACCTAGAAGCGTTTCAACTGTTATTTTACCTTGTTGTAACTATGAGATATTAGGTGTGCTTTTTTTTTCTTTTCTTTCTTTCAAAGTGACCTGTAACGTAACTGAATAAAGTCCAAACTCGTAAAAGACCAGCTGTCGAGTGTACGTCAAAGAAGTTTGCGACATCGTAGCAGAGCTTATTTAAATTAAATATCAAGACGTTACACCGTGCCGGGAGGACATGTTATGAATGTAGGCGGCCCGAGATCTTGTTAGAATTGAAACAATAAAATGTATTGTTCAGGTTAGTCAACTCTATCACTGTTGCCAAGGCTCGCCTCACGTTTTGCCGGTTATAGACCAACCGGACGCAAACGTACAAGAGTTAAGAAATCAGTGTAGACGATTTGACAAAAGAAATAGTATTCGAATAGAAATAAAAATGAAATAAAAATCCTCTCCCTCCCCCAACCACACTAATAGGGCTAAGTTAGTACCTATATGCTTATGTACGTTTATTATATTTCACCCTTTTCTTGCACGACCTGTCGCCAGTCTCTTCAACAAAAAAGGTTTGCTAGGACAGAATGCTTCTTGCATTAAGCACTAAGCGCCTTTCTACATTTACTTTGTAATTAGTGGAATGAAGAATTAAAATAGAATAATAAATTACAGAAAGCAAGAGAAAACATAGAAAATTACATTCCTAAGCTGTTAAATTAGCTATGTTATAACCTTGAAAAGAACAATTAAAAACCATTGTTAGGTGAGTCGATCGGTTCACAAAAAAATCTACAGGTTAGCAGAATGTTTTTTAATTGAGTAATAAAAATTCATCACTGCCATAAGACCAAATTAAATAACTAGTTAGTAACAATATCGGACTAAACAGTGGCATACATGTCTGTCTGTAGGTCTGTTACGAAACCTATCTACTATTAAACTTCGTCTCGCCTGCCAACAATCGTGTTTAGTTAAATGGTATTAGAATAGTTGCTTGATGGAATAAGGTCATTGCCACTGAAGGTATTTTGATAGTTACTAAACAGTAAATTGATTGGGTAGGGCTTGCCAGCCTCTACTCTCAACGCTGTTTAGTTTAAATTGTAAGTATCCCTAGCAGCAAGGTTCCTTCTAGCCACATTACGCTAAATAATCCGTTTTCCGCGGGCAAAAGAAGTATGTTTATTCACAGAGAATAAAAACAATGTTTTACTCATAGAAAATGGATTGTTTCGTGACAATGAGAATTACCAGAGGCATTGTATGTCTACTATTTTTTTTGTAGGTAATTGTACCGGTGGCACAGTTAACCAAGCCCTTGATTCTGTTAGCGCATAATAGTTCAATTACAGTAACATAGTCTGGTCACGTGAC
The DNA here is from genome assembly GCA_947310845.1 of Yponomeuta plumbellus. NCBI lineage: Eukaryota > Metazoa > Arthropoda > Insecta > Lepidoptera > Yponomeutidae > Yponomeuta > Yponomeuta plumbellus. The sequence goes on from OX371210.1 coordinate 3,315,975, forward strand.
ATGTTTTTTAAATCCCATTGAAGCTGACGCCCAGAATAGTGAGCCGTTTTCAGAAGAACTAAAAAAAAAATCTAACGGCTGTCAAAGGAATGCAATTTTGGACCTCAGCCCAATAGCCATGTGTGATACATCATAAAATAGTTCTCAGCGAGCTGAACAAAAGTTACTATGACGCCAACAGCCAAATGTTTGTCCTTTCGGAGTTATATTTTATTGAAAATGTTAGATTTTTTCAATACAATATAACTCCGAAAGGACAAACATTTGGATGTTGGTGTCATAGTAACTTTTGTTCAGCTCGGTGAGACCTATTCGATGATGTATCACACATCATGGCTCAATAGCCCATTTTGGACCTAAGCCCGCTTAGGTCCAAAATTGCATTCCTTTGACAGCCGTTAGATTAGTTCTTCTGAAAACGGCTCATTAGCTGTACGCGTGCGCGCGTTGACTTGAAGCGGCAATGAAAAGAGGCAACTGTCATTGTTCTACAATGCATTAGCAGAATTTAGGCCCAGGCGTGGTTCTCGAAGGAACTTGACGTTAAAAAATTCACTAATAATATTGTAGTGGAAGTTCAGAAATTCAAAGAATTTAATTGTATCATTGGTTTTTTAACAAAATACTACACATTAGGTATTAACTAATCAATCAATTATATCCTGAATAAAGTAAATAATACCTAAGTACAGGGTGTCACAAAATCATTTTTTGAGATGTAAAAAAGAGAGTTTTGCCAGTCTATATAAACAATTTTACTGCGGAATTATACTACTAATATTACGGAAAGTTTTTTACAATTAATCTTTTAGAAAAATCTCGGAAAGTAATACGTATAAGAACAATTTTCCAACTTTATATGGTGAAACGTTGCGCTTGACGGCAAATGGACCTTCCTTAATTGTACGCTTCCAAGTAAAACGCACTTAAAAGTCTTATGTAAGCGTTAATAAGGCACATGGTTTCTAGGCTGCGACCGAGGGAAAATCTGTCTAATTAGGTGAGGTCTACAGATTATCTACCTTTACATTTTTTTTTGCATAGTAACCCTATAGAAATGAAAAGTAAAAAGGAATGAGATGTTCAAATTATTTAAAATGGAAAAAATAATAAAAAAAAGTAACCTGTAACGTAAAAAAATAGAGCGCATGGTTGCAAAGTTTGACGTGCTGTCTACTATACCGACAGCTTAATGCCAATAAACGAACACTTGTCTGACCTAAGGAAACGATTAGCCCAGAATATAATTTATAGCATTATAGGTAGCTAGAGTTAACTTGGAATCAGACTATACCACTATGACATAAATGAGTGAAAAGGCCAAGTTTGTAACAAAGGAATAAATGCGTTCATTCGATAGAAATCGAATAACAAACGAACAACTAATACTGCCGGGCCTGTGTTCGTTTGTGCTCGTTGTGTTCTACAGAAATTTTACAAATAAAACGTAGTGAGACATTGCGGTCTATGAAAATAATATTTTTACTGAGCAATCAATTCTTTCCAACTCTTGCCTGTCTACTATCTCACTTTTAGCGCTTTTTACCAAATCTTTTTATGAATGAATGAATATTTTATGATGCACAATTTGCAATTTTGAAGTTAACCTTTGAGTCATGGACGACCGAAAGTCGAAATGGTTAGCGCGTCAGTTTTTCCTTTCCGAACTTGGCTTGGAGCGCTGCCGCGTGTGATTCTTTGAAGTGCAGAAACCAAACACTATTGTCTCTGAGTGATCACTTAAACTATCTGTCTATCACCTTTCACAATAGTGCCTGGGATGTATTGTCTACCTCATAATAATGAGCATGGATACAGTTGAAGGCATCATAAATTGTAATAACTGCAATGTAAAGAGAATGCTTAGTTAATTTATGTTTCGGCACCGTGCCCAAATTAAGTCAGATTTATTTCTTGATTGAGTGATGCAAATGCTATTTGTATACAGCTAAATCCAAAAAGCCCAAGACACTTTCAATGAACCTTCTGACAAAGTTGTTAGGTCTAAAGAAACTAAATTATTAATTGAAAATATTATTGGAGGATAACTTGTACACGAGGTAAGCAAGGGCTGGGCGAAGTTTGACAGGGTGTCCCAAAACATGTGGAGAGGATGAAGGAAGAAAGACTGACGAAGCAAATATATCGAGCGAATGTGAGTGGAAGGGCCGGTAAGGGACGCCCCAGGCGAACATACTTCGACCAAATAGGGGATGTATTAGCAAAGGGCAAGATAAAAAGTACCCGAAACCGGCGTGCGTGCATGCAACGACTAATGAATGTCGAGAAGCGAAAGTGGTTTGTCAGGATCGTGGCAGGTGGCAGTCCCTGGTCTCTGCCTACCCCTCTGGGATACAGGCGTGAGCTTATGTATGTATGTATGTATGTCCCAAAACATAGTGATAAGCGGAAGTCCAGAAATGGAGCACCTCTAGGGGTACCCGAATCACCCCCATCTAGATATATGGGTAGATAACACTTACCATGTTCCTGTGTTCCGCGATTTTTATAGTTTTCGAGTTGTAATTTTTTTCCTATTTTTTGTCACACCTATATCTACAAGACATTATTGGCCACAAGGCCATGAATTATTAAGAATGCTTTTGTTTTCGAAACTGAATTGTGGGTCAATCTGATACAATAGCGCCATTTAAAAAAAGAATCACGATGTTAGTTAAAATTTATAAAATGTTTGAGGATACGAAAACTACAAAAAAAACGCGGAATATACATGGAGGTGATTCCGGTACCCCTAGGTGCTCTATCTCGGAACACCAATTTTTATCTGTATATCGCTCTATTTTGCGGGACACCTGTATAAAATCGATCATCATCATCATCATCAGGCTATTTTAGTCCACTGCTGGACATAGCCCTCCCCTAATGAGCGCCATAGCGCCCTGTCTTCAGCTTGCCTCATCCAGCATCTGCCTGCAGTCCTTCGCAGATCGTCATCCCACCTGGTTAGAGGGCGTCCTACACTACGTTTGCCGAGTCGCGGTCTCCACTCAAGAACACGTTTACCCCAGCGGTTGTCGGTTCTTCGCGAAATATGGCCAGCCCACTGCCACTTCAGCTTGCTAATTCTCTGAGCTATGTCGATAACTTTGGTTCTCTGTCGGATGTATTCGTTACGAATCCTATCCTTCAGAGAAACTCCGAGCATAGCTCTCTCCATAGCTCGCTGAGCGACTTTAAACTGGTGGACCAACCCTTTCGTGAGTGTCCATGTCTCGGCTCCGTAGGTCATAACAGGTAGGACACACTGATTGAAAACTTTCGTTTTCAAGCATTGCGGTATGGATGACGAGAAGACCCGGCGTAGTTTCCCAAACGCTGCCCAGCCCAGCTGGATCCTCCTCTTGGCCTCCTTCTCGAAATTGTTTTTACCTAACTGCAGAATCTGCCCGAGGTAAGTGTATTCGGAAACGATTTCGAGTAGGTGACCATGTACGACGACCGGTATTGGATCAATGTGACCATTGATCATGACTTTGGTTTTATCCAAATTCATACCAAGACCGATGCGTCGCGAGGCTGATGCTAGGCTGGCCAGCATGTGGTTTAGCTCCTCTAGCGACTCCGCCGTTAAGACTATGTCATCTGCGAATCGCAGGTGTGAGATGTAGTCGCCGTTTATGTTAATGCCCTTTTCTTTCCAGTCCAGCGTCTTAAACATGTCTTCCAACGCGCTTGTAAACAGTTTCGGGGATATAACATCCCCCTGTCTTACTCCTCTGCACAGTTGGATAGGTTTAGACTGCTGGCCCTGTACGTGGACACTCATGGTGGCGGCTTCGTACAGACATCTCAACACCTCGATATAACGATAGTCTACTTGGCATCGCTGTAAGGATTCCAGAACAGCCCAGGTTTCGACAGAGTCAAAGGCCTTCTCGTAGTCCACAAAAGCAAGACACAGGGGCTGATTATACTCCTCGGTCTTCTGTATAATCTGCCTCACTGTGTGAATGTGGTCTATGGTGCCATATCCTCCGCGAAACCCAGCCTGTTCCGGCGGCTGGAACTGGCGAGACGATTCGTGATCACTCGTGAAAACAGCTTATAGACATGGCTCAGGAGCGAGATGGAAGAGTCTTGTCACCCTTCTTAAAAAAGAGCACCACCAAACTCCCGCTCCATGCCTTTGGAGTTCTCCCACTGTGAAGGACGGCGTTGAAGAGCTTTTGTAATTCCTGTATAACAGGGGCTCCTCCAGCTTTCAAGAGCTCTGATGTTATTCCGTCCTCACCGGGGGCTTTTCCATTTTTAAGCTGCCTCAGAGCTAGCACGATCTCGTCTTGACTGATGTCAGGCAGTTCGTCGGTGTAGTGGCGCGTCAGGGTGGCTCTGGAATCTTGGTCGTCTCGTTGGGAATAAGGGGCATGTGCAGCGTATAATCGGCCATAGAAATCCTCTATCTCGGCGGAGATCTCCGGCTTCGACAATACGGTCCTCCCGTCGTGCGTTGTAAGCTTCGTCAGGTGGCTCCTGCCAAGCTGCTGAGTGAATACTTTGGACCCTCGGTTTTGCTCTATTGCCTCTTCAATGAGGCGTGTGTTGGAGCTCCGAAGGTCGCGCCGTACCATCTTTGCAATTTGCTTGTTCAGGTTTGACCTCTCTGACGAAGTCGCTTGGGTGGTTTCCCGTCTTTTTGTCAGCAACCGGAGAGTCTCAGCCGAGAGTTTGGATTTCTTGCCTGTCCGCTGCGTTTTGCAGAACTTGATGCCCTCGTCCCTAAGAGTTACGACCAGATTGTGTAGGGTCTCGTCAGCGTCGTCGGTGGGCTCCAAGGCAACAAATCTATTCCCGAGAAGCTGCTGGAACTTCTCGGTGCCCGCCATGATTTGGATTGGGTTTGGTTGGAGCGTGGACTTCATCAGACGGTTTCTCTCAAGCTTCAAGTTGATATTCAGAGAGCCTCGGAGAAGTCGGTGATCAGATCCGGTATTAAACCTGATGATCACTGAGACATCTCTGAATATATGCTTGCTATCCGTCATGATGAAGTCGATCTCATTTTTGGTCACAGTGTCGGGGCTTTGCCATGTCCACTTCCTTTGAGGCTGTTTCTTGAAGAAAGAGTTCATCAAGAATAGTTCCTCTTTCTCAAGGAAGTTGACAAGCATTTGCCCCCTGTGATTCCTGACTCCATAACCATGCGGGCCTATTCGGAACTCGTTGCCACTCTGGGTTCCCACCTTGCCGTTAAAGTCCCCCATAACAACGTTGAAGTGAGCCTTCGTGGTGTTATGTAAGGCTTTGGATATGTCTTCGTACATATCCTCAACTTCATCATCCGAGTGTGCCGAGGTCGGTGCGTAAACCTGAATGACCTTCATGCTGTAACGCTTGGACAGCCGAAGGATCAGGTACGCTACCCTGGTCGACACACTAGAGATTTCTTCAACGTTGTTAGAGAGGGCCTTATTGACGAGGAAACCTACGCCACCCTGGGATGTTTTATCACCCTCGCGAAAGTAGAGAAGATGGCCCGAGTCTAGGGTTACGGTGTCCTCCCCCTCTCTACGGACTTCACATAACCCCAGAACATGCCATTTAATGTTCTCTAACTCCACTTCCAACTGCGCTAGATGATGGTCAAGCCTCAGAGTGCGTCCGTTGAACGTTGCCAGGGTCAGATGTTTGTGGCAGCCTGAGGTAGCCCGGTGATTCTTAGCACCCCCTACCCCGCCGTTACCATGGCCGCTGCCACGATGGCCAGGAATAGCGAGGCGGCCGGGAACTGGGGGCCGTTTCCTGTGTTGTGCCATCATGGGGTAATGCCCATAATCCCCACGCTGGGCATGCGGGTTGGGGATCGCAGTGCGGTAGAGTTGTACTGCAGGAGGCGCTGCTGCCCACCCCCCGGTTTTGTGTCCCTTAGTCGCCTTTTACGACACCCGCGGGAAGAGTTGGGTTGGTGCTATTCTCTAGGCCGACACCACACAGCAGCAGTATAAAATCGGTATTCCCAAAATTAAATAAAATCATTCTCCTTTTTTATGGACAATGAAGTGTTTTCTCTCTCTCTCTCTCTCTCTCTCTCTCTCTCTCTCTCTCTCTCTCTCTCTCTCTCTCTCTCTCTCTCTACAATTTAGTTAATTTAACCGTGACTGCCGCTATAATACAGGGTGATATTTTCACCGGTACAATAAATCAACATACGTAATACTAAGTCCAAAATACAAATACCAACATTTTTTGTTACTACCCCGTCGTTGGTACAAAAAAACAAAAATACCAATGTCTGAACTTATCCGCAAATCTTAAAGAAATATGGACTAATTACGCATGAGCACAACTAAACGCCCGAACTGGCAACTGCGCGCGGCTTGCGGGAAGGAAAAGAAGCGGCGGCGGCGGCGCAGCCAGTAGGTATGACGTAGCAAAAAAAATCTTACTTGATTTCAATTCTTCCTTCATACTTGCAAGGGCTTAGGACCGTCACCGGCGTCGAATGCTTGCACTGGTTGGTAGTGGTATGAATTTCCACACCACGTACTGGCTAACGCCGAAGTGCGCCGTGCGTACCGCGTCGTTGGTGCTCCTTCTGGGGTCTTCCGCGAAGAACGCGAATATCTGTTCCTCGATCTCCACGGCCAAGGGAGGTCTCCCTCCTCGGCCTTGAGCGTGCGCTGGTGCAGTGAACTGTCCGTAGTCTAGCAAATGATGCGTCACTCTCATGAATGTCCTGGTGTTGAGTATTTGAGGTTAAATAAAACCGGCATTTATCAGGCGGGGCAAACTTTCTTCAGCGTATACCCGCCGAGCTGCACTGTATTTTCCCCACTGAGAAAGTAACTACCAAGGAGCCATTTCGTAATACTCGCGGTTTGTAAACATCGTGCGCGTGTAATTTTCGACTGCAGGAAGTGCGAAAACGGCGCACGTGCACTCACCTAGGTCAATGCGCACGGACTGAATGAATGACGGGCCAAATCGTGCGCCGGCCAGCCCGCCGCCCGCTCACTCACCCCACCCCGCTGCCCTCTGCCTCGCACCGCGATGACACCTTGTAATGGGTGTCCATGAGTTACAAATTGGATGAATGATAAATTAATGAAAATGAAAAAAAAAACATATGGTAATTTTATTCGATAAATGTAATCTATTATCGATACCATTGATATGGTAAAATTTATTGTACCGGTGAAAAAATCAGGCTGTATACATACACGTCTCTAGACATTTATGACTTAGACAAGGATTAGGAAAATAACAAAGGAAACTTTTATTTGGCTAATTGTCAAACTCTCGGTTTCTCGTGCTTTTGCCCTACACATTACCTCACCCAGAGCCGCCATTAGTGCCAAAACCGGTGTAAAGGTTTTCCTATTGCCGACTGTAGTCTGTGAGAAAAACGCAATTAATAATAATAAGCCGCGAGTGAGTACCTAATCGCTGATTAGTTTCATCGTGAAGTTAAATTACGAAAGTTAATTACTCTAATTGTCTAACGGCATGGGATTCTGATAGTGATTGTGCATTCAGGAACTTTATGATTTGCATAAGACATAAGCACATTAAGGCATCGACAGACAGCTTCTCCTATTAAGACACGTGTGTCATCTTCGCTGCAATTTATTTTATTTTATCATTATTTTTCAATATAACAATGCCTTCAGGATGCTGCTGGGGCTACCTCGATACTGTAGTGCATCGGGGATGTATGCCGATGCGCGAACAGATGGATTCCACGCAATCATTCGGAAGCGGATAGCATCCCTGATGAGCAGGGTGAGGGGTAGTTCCTGCGGTCTCCTGAATGTATTGGCAGACAGGATGGACAGCCCCATACAGCGCCACTGGGTGTTTTTTTTTAAAATCTATTTCTGGCATTATTATTATTACTAACATAGTATAAGCTCCATTGTTACTAACACTGTATGGGCATTGCCTGAAATAAATAAATACAAACAGTCATTTAAGTAATTATATTAATTAATCATATCGACGGTAGAAAGGAAAAACTCTTGAAGCGACATTTTTTTAACTTTACAGGAGAGCCGAAAAACTTTGTCAGATTACGAAAAAAAATCATAACAAATAAGTTTCTGCACCTAAAGCTAAGAAAAAAAAATAGTTTCTCTAAATTTTAATTACTATTCACAAGTACAACTTGAAAAACGATATGTAAAGGATAAAAGAAAATAAGTGTCCTTCAACTTGTTTTGGATTAAATAAAAGTTAAGGAAAACCCCATTAAGTGCGCGAGATACTACAAAATTAAGTCGTGGAAAAACACAATAAATGCCATTGCCATTTGAGAACACTAACCGGAAAAACCAGTTAACAGTCTAAGAAAACTTTAATATAGCATTGGAAAAACAAATGAAATATCACGTAATTATGTGACACTGAACAAGAAAAACCATTTAAGTGTTTGTCTTTTGCCTAAAAAATGCAATTATTTAACTCAAGCACCTGCTACTACAGTCCTATTCATAATAAAAATAAATTCACATTTTATTATTGTTATACCATTTATTAACGAAAAAAATGTTACTTATTGTATATGACCAAGAAAAAACATGCAAAAGAACAATATAACTTACTTTCCGTACCTACAACATAATATATAAAAAGTATTTTCAATTAGACATGAAGAAGGCAAAATAACATGAGTTTCTTTAGAATAACAGGTTAGTTTACAACATAAAATAACGATGTTCAAATAAAATGGTATAAATCTTTCCGAATTTGTAGCTAAACAAAAGTAAACTATCATCTGAAACTTTGAAACAACTAAAAACAATCTTCTGAAATCTTTTAAATTACGATAAAATCCAAAATCAATATTCATCTATACAACGTGGAACGGAAGGGTGTGGTCATAATTAAAGATCGTAACGAGTACCTAATTAGTAATTAATTTAATATGAATTCCATCAACCTATTATCAAAATACTGATATTGTAATTCTATCGACAAGCAATATCGATGTCTAAATTTGTCGATACTAGTAACATCTCTTCAGGCCATCAGATGTTACGTACATTTACCTCATTGACCGTATGACCCTATGCATGTCTCGCTCAGTTACAGATACTCTATCTCACGAGCCCCGCCCTACGCGCACACTGGCCTAGCGAAATGCACGCACACACGCATAGATACTGTTTAAGTAGTATCTGTGTATGTGCTTCCGTTAGGGTACCGTAGTGCGTGAGATTTTAGTTACTTCTACAGTCTGTTGCCCTAGTATTTTCAGTATTGTTTTTAACCTAAAAAAATAATATGATTTGATTGGTTTAGAAGTGATCACTATTATACTTTTTTAACCTAAAGAAATATGATTTGATTAGCTTAGTAGAGATCACTATTCGACGCTGCTAATTTATCAAAGGATCGCTCGAAGCCTCGGCCGCCTGAGTGGTCTTAAACGATCACGAAGATTAAGCAACATAGGGTGCGTTCAGTGCATGGATGGGTGACCGGCTATGACTAATGCTAGTGGTATTTCTCCGAGCGGTTCCGTGCTTCGCAAGGCACGTTATGCAGTTGGTTCTGGCTGCCGTCGATAGATGGCAGTTGTTAAGCCAAGTCAGAGGCCATAAGGCGGCTTGAAAACTTCTGGATAGTAAGACCAGCCACTAGTCTTACAAGCCTCCACTAATCCGGGGTTGACCCCGTCGTGGAGTATGGCCTATACTTTCCTCAGGGAAGAGACCCGTGCCCCTCAGTGGGGAAATAATGGGTTACTGACGACAATTATTAATTCGCGTCTTTTACTGAGTGGGGGTGATGATAACCTATTAAATGAGAGGCACAGACAAATCTTTTGGTAATGAACAATTTATTGATTATTTTTTATTTACAAGGGCCGATATAAAGACGATTTTAGAACATGAGATGATTTTAAGTTCTAGCAAAAATTAACCATCCCATTAAAAAAGTGCGCGCAATAGGCTATTTAACCGATATCTGAAAACGATCTCATATTTTTGTTGGTGTTCATGGAGTCCTCAGAAAGTGGTCATTTTAAATTCTTTCGTGCGTTTCTTCTTAATAAAGCAAACGAAAATTTAATTTGCAAATAACCCGCCAAAACGCTATCTCGGGCAATATGGCCAGTAAACCAACCAATGATCAGAACGACATGAATGACAGACGGCATTGTTACTGAAATGTGACGTCATCAGAGAATCGGACAATCCAGGCCTTTTAAGATAAGTTTTGGGCTGTGTTTTTTTTTATTAAATAGTATTTTTATTTTTTGTTAAAATACCTTAAGGCGGTTTTAAGACTCCTAATTTATACAAAGACGTATAAATAATTCTGTTTTTTTCACACTGTCAAATAGCCTATTATTATTATTTAAAGTAGTTCAAATACCGCTTAAATAGTAATTTTCTAGTTTTCTTGACATTATCCTAATTTAGTAAAGGATGTACTTATTACTTTGGTAATGTTGTCGATATTTTTTTAAATTAAATTAAAAAGGTAATGGTGAACATGTTTGTTAACTCTAAATAAAAACTCGTAGTTATCATTTTACTTTTAGCGGGCCTGTTTCACTACGCGTGTCGGTATCGAACGCGTAAGTACATGCGGCGACCACTCCGGAGTGGCAAATAGGTAGGAATTCAGGCGCCAGAAGAGGTAAGAGTTACGCGGTAGAAAGAGAGGCAACATGTAGGTGTTTAACGTAGCTTTTTTAGCGCCGTGCGATCTGAATTGTACCTTTTACTTAATTGATTTTGCGGATTGAATCTTCTGTACAGTCGACAGCATATCATGGTATACACCCATGCACTCTACTCCGTTGCGTTACGGGCGACTTTGCAACTAAAATGTGAAGATTGACGTACTGTCGACTGTACCTGTATGTATGTATTCTGTGCTTTTGGTAAATAATAATACTCCCGATGACCGCGAATTCCTTGGTTGTTGGATGGTTGGTACTAAGTTATTGAAATCCATAGGTACAATGTGTACGAATCGCTAGCCCCGGTCGCCTGAGTCATCTTAAACGATTACGATTACGACACATAGGGCGCGCGCGTTCAGTTGATGATGAATGTGTACGGGCCTTTACATTGTACTAGGAGCGCGGCAGTTTAGAGCAGGTCATTACTCACTGGCCTAGGACAATAACCTTACTTTACAGTAGGGTTATTGTCCTTCCATAGTGATGTAACACTTTTGTTTTGATTTTAATATTATCGATTTTATTGAACGCAAAAAAAATACCAAAACTCAGAATTGTGTGTTTTGATGTGGGCACTTGTGTATAGACTATGTACGACATTCTGAATAACCTCTTTAATTATGACCACACCCTTCCGTTACACACTGTATATGTAAAAGGAGAAGCTGACTGACTGACTGACTGACTGACTGACATATCAACGCAGGGTCTAAACTATAAGGGTTAGAAACTTGAAATTTTGCACAGGAGTTCCTTTTGTAACGTAGGGGAGCACTAAGAAAGGATTTTTGAAAATTCATCCTCTAAGGGGGTAAAATGGGGGTTCATAGATAGTATGAAACTTTGCCGTTTTTAAAGTTATTCGAATGAAATTTGGTACGAAGGTTTTTCATTAAAAATTATGAAACACGTGTAAAATAGTTTTTTTTAAATCACCCTTAAGGGGGAAAAAGGGGGGTGCAAACTTAGTATGAAACTTTGCCATTTTTGAAGTTATACGAATGAAATTCAGAATGAAGGTCCTTCATTGAAAGTCATGAAAGATGTGTAAAGTAGTTTTTTGAAAATCATCCCTTAAAGGGGTAAGAAGGGGTTGCGAAGTTAGTATGAAAGCTCTTTCGCATGCGCTAAAAGTATCCATATCTTATTTGCACGTTCCCAGTCTCGTCGTAAACTATTATTATTTGTTCCTTGGGCTCGCACAAACTTTAGACAAAACTCTTACTTCATTAGAGCTATACAATCCTTTAACGACTTATGTATTGAAAATGTAGACATAGATTTGTTCACGGACAGCATTTCCGTTGTTCGCAGGGCAATAGCTTCGAGATTTTGTGACTCGGTGTAGGTAGGCTTTATTACCGATGCAGCTTATTGACGGTGTGCCTCGTTTATTCTTAGATTAGCAGACTCCGGTGTCTTGTGCCATTTTTCTTCCACCTGTACTATTTGCTCAAATAATGGCTATCTGTGAAAACTTTTTGTTTGCTCTCTGTTTCTATGTGTGTAAATTTTAATGTGTTAGTGATAAGCTGTTAGTTTTCCTTATAAAATAAAATAAAATAAACACTTTACTCAACTAAAGCCCACGCGGACGTAGTCGCGGGCAACAGCTAGTATAACATAAACTAACAATGTAATTTATGAAAACAGGATTCTCATTAAACACTATAGTCGTACGGATAGACTCCTCAGAGGCAGCTAGACTTTATTTTGTCTATGGTATCTGAAAAGTCTTTAAAGGAATCGCATTTTTATAAACAATAATTTTGTAGTATAAATCATCAATCTACGTCACCTTTTAGTTTAAGCAATATCTTCAATGTCCGTTTGATTAAGTGTATCAACTCAAACAATTGAAGAAATAGTCAAATACTCATTATGAAACAGTTTGAGAATGAATGCTCTTCAATTCTGTCGTGCTCGAAGGAACAACGCCAGAAGCATGGAACAGCGTGGTGACGCTGTTCTTTAAGAAATGGGATGACACTCTGTTGAAAAACTAAGTACCGACCCATCTCGCTTCTGAGCCATGTTTATAAGCTGTTTTCAACGGTCCTGACGAATCGTTCCGAACGCAGGTTTAATGACTTCCAGCCTCCGGATCAAGCCGGTTTCCGAAACTATAGTACCACAGACCACATCCACACGCTGCAGCAAATTATACAGAAAACTGAGGAGTATAATTTTCCATTATGCTTAGTGTTTGTGGACTATGAAAAAGCCTTCGATTCGATCGAGAAATGGGTGCTCGAGTCTCTCCAGCGTTGCCATTGACTATCGGTATTGCTGAAGTGTTTGTACCACAACGCCACCATGTCAGTCCGAGTACAGGAGCAAGTCGGAGGCAATTCCATTGGAAAGGGGCGTGAGACAGGGAGATTTCATATCTCCGAAACTGTTCACGAAAGGACTGGAAGATGTCTTCCAGCTTCTGGAATGGCAGGAACGCGGCATCAATATCAATGGCGAGTACATCAGTCACCTTCGATTTGCCGACGATACCTTGGAAGTAAAATGGGGTTATTTGGTTTTTACGTACTAGCAACATTCAGACATTGACAGCCTAAGAATTGTATGGAGATATATTTTTTTTGCATTGAATGAAAAAACAGACTGTAAAATGTGAAGATTGACGTGCTGTCGACTGTACTCCTCCACCGGTACCAATAACTTTGTTGTTATGACAATGTACTTCTATGTTATTGGCTGGTTAGTTAGGTACCTAAATAGATAATACGATAATTAGTAGAATATTAATAATACGTAAAGAATATTACTAGGAATTACTCGAAAAGCTTAGTAGCATTAACCTCGCCTATGTGTAAAAACGTGTTTTCATACAATAAAGAATTTTAATAATAATAATAAAAGCTAAGTTAGACTGTCATTTATTAATAATGGTAATCTCAAAAATTACGATTCTATTCATTTTCTACCGGATACACATAATGTTTAATCCATTTATCTATACTTGGCTTTTTTTTTCACACAAGTATTGTTGTCGGTGGTGGTGTGTTCGTGTCTTGCTTCTGCTTGAAAAAGTGGGAGGGAGGGCGGTGCATTATCTACCCGCAAGGTGCTTGTTGGATATTGGCGGAATTTAGCGAAGTAATTTTCTCAATTTAATGCTATTATGGATTTCCGCAACGTAACGCCTGATTCTATAGAATATTTTTTTCAGACTTTAAACGACACTAAATAAAAAACCTTTAGCAGTAGAAAGCTCGTAACTGTTTACAAACTTAGTGCTTGCTAGTACTAAATTTGCAAACGGTATCGAATTTTCTACCACTAAAGGTTTTTCTAGAATCGCTCGTAGCCTGGGCTGCCTGAGTGATCTTAAACGATCACTAAGGTTAAGCAACAAACGGCGCGTTCAGTCCATGGATGGGTCACCGTATATGACTAAGGCTAGTGGCATTTTTCCGAGCGGTTCCGTGCTTCGCAAGACACTTTAAGCAGTTGGTGCCGTCTGCCGTCGATAGATGGCAGTCGTTAAGCCAAGTTAGAGGCCTTAGGGCGGCTTGAAAACTTCTGACAGTAAGACCAGCCACTAGTCTTACAAGCCTCCACCAATCCGGACTTGGCCCCCGTGGTGGAGTATGGCCTATACCTTCCTTAGGGAAGAGACCCGTGCCCCTCGGTGGGGACATGATGGGTTGATGATGATGAAAGGTTTTTAATTCAGAGTAGTTTAAAGTCCAAAAAAAATGGCAAGTATAGATAAGTGGATTATACCTACTTGATTTTTTGGCGGAAGAGTCCGACGTAGGTACGTGTATCGTAAGTAAGTGTATCCGAGGTTTCCGGTAGAAAATTAATGATGTCTTTGTCAAGTGCCAATACTCCTTGCTAGTGCTTACGAAAGTTTTAGTTCAAAAATCACGATTTTCACGGCCTTTCCCCCTGCCCATTGGTGATATCTTACGTAATGAAGAGCTGGCAACATCTTGTGGCTGCGGTTGTCCGCTTCAGATGGCAAGTCACGAGCAAGGTTGCATCGAGCTATGTAATGAGGCATAACGGTGCGGGGCATACTCTTGCACGAAGAGGTGACAACACACCTAGCACGTCTTGGATGTTTAGGTACATGTTTGTGATGTCGCTGTTTCTGGTTCTCACGACACAGGGTAGTTATGCTAGTATGGGGCGTAATGGGGTGGACCCTTGCTTCTCGATCATGAGAGTCTGGGTTCGAACCACGCATGTACCAATGACTTTTAGTTACGTAAATATGTTTGTTTGTACAGCAACACCATTCGCTGATAAATTGTGCCCGGATAACGGCGACCGGCTTGCCACTTGTCACGTTGGGACCTAATAAACTCGGCAAAACGTGGGCCCAGTTCTACTGATTGGTGCCTCTGCCTACCCCCTAGGGGATAACGGGCGTGAGTTTTTTTTTATATTTACGTTGAAACCAACTATATTTTACTTGGCTTCTTTTATGTCCCACTGTTGAGAAAAACCCTCTCCTCCTGCTTCCTATTCCTCCCTGTCCACTTCGCACCATCCCGGACATAGGTCATACCGCCATGGTCTACCTTGATCTGCCACGACGTCGCTCCGGTGTCAATTTTGCGGAATCCAGTCGGTAGCATACCGTCCAGTCCCATCAGGGCTACATTCCAGTGGCACAGCCCAGTCCCACTTGAAAAATATTTTTTTCAAAGGCATTTTTTAGGGTTCCATACCTGAAAAGGAAAAAATGGAAAACTTATAGGATCACTTTGTTGTCAGTCCGTCCACCCGTCCGTCCGTCCGTCTGCCTGTCAAGACCCATTATTCACTTCAAAGTTAACTTAAAAAACGATACGGCTGTTCATGCCGCAGAAAAAAATTATATTTTGTCGCTCAAGGGACTCAAACATTGATAGGGTATTTCCCGTTGACCTAGAACTAGACCGATTCTTATTCGATTATGAAATTCGGCAAGTAATATCGTCTCATACTACAAATACAGGGAATAATCTAAATACTATACATTTGAAAATAAATCGTAAAAAATGTCTTCGAAGTTCGTGAAGTTCTGAAAAAACTGCGAGTGCGGAAGCCTCGGTAGGCAAGCGCGACTTGCTCTTGTCCGGCTTATTTTCTATTTGTGCATCTTATCTTATTCAAAACTAAAATCGAAAGTGGTAGGAGGCCTCATTATGGGCACCAAATCCTGTCGGGATTCTGACATTTGCGACAGCTAAAAAGTATGTGACAGCTAAGCGATTGGAATCTTGTATGATATTCGTAATCGAATATGGGGAATATAGGGTACCTAAATATGTAAAATAGGGTTTTTGTAAAGAACAATAATACCGTACTTGTCATCTGAGTAGACGCAATATTTAAATATCACCAAGCACCCAAGTTGCGGTTAACTCAACAACTGTAATACTAACAATATTGTAGACATTTACTACTGCGGCCTGTGGCGTAGTCGTAGCTGCAAACCAGCTGTCGTGACCTCCAAGTAGAAGCCATTTGCTTCACGCGAAGTACCCACCATGGTTCAAAACTGGTTCTTATGGTCAATGTACGGTTAATAGCCATGCAAGTGCTTGATTACTTGCAATGCAGCTGGTTCGGAAAGAAGGTGAAATTGTGCTCTAAATTTTACGATGTTGTCATCGTCTAATTTCACTTGATTATTTCATCGCTTGAGGCACTTTACTCGATTAGACCGAAACGTTTATGTTAATTTCGAATTTGAGTCTTATTACGATTAGGTAGGTATTATCAATAACGTCAAAAAAATTACTGTAATGGAATAGCTGAAGACAAAATAGAAGTATGAACACTTCACAACAAGGATTTAATATTGTAACATTTGGTCCGGATTCACATCATCATCATCAACCCATTATGTCCCCACCGAGGGGCACGGGTCTCTTCCCTGAGGAAGGTACAGGCCATACTCCACCACGGGGGCCAAGTCCGGATTGGTGGAGGCTTGTAAGACTAGTGGCTGGTCTTACTGTCAGAAGTTTTCAAGCCGCCCTAAGGCCTCTGACTTGGCTTAACGACTGCCATCTATCGACGGCAGCCGGCACCAACTGCTTAACGTGCCTTGCGAAGCACGGAATCGCTCGGAAAAAATGCCACTAGCGTTAGTCATAGACGGTGACCCATCCATGGACTGAACGCTCCGTATGTTGTATGTTGGATTCACATACTAGATTTTTATTGGAAGAGTCCGACTATGTTTCGCTCCGATTCGCAGAGATTAATCATGGTGACGATCGTTAACTTAATCGTTAACAATCTTATCTTAATCGTCACTCGTCAGAGACGAGCAACCGACGACGCAAGCTCCGTCTCTGCTCACCATGATAATGGTCGGCGGACTAAAGCACACAAGTACAAAACACATTTTTTGAGGCAGTGAAGGAAACTTATTATAAAGTTACTCTACAACATTTTTATTATCTTCATCACATTAATGGAGAATTGTCTTGGCCGAAAGGTTCTTGAATGGAGACCACACATCGGCAAGCGCAGCGTAGGACGACCAGCCACAAGATGGACAGACGATCTCATCCAAGTGGCAGGGAGACGCTGGATGCAAGCCGCTTCCAATCGGTCTTTTTGGAAATCCATGGAGGAGGCCTATGATAATTTAATTTATGTGGTTTAATCTGCCGACCTTAGGTTATTAAGCTATGCAAATCGGAGCGAAACCTGGTCGGACTCCTCCGAAAAAAATCAAGTAAGTGGATCCGGACTGTAATAAATAAGTAACAATATCAAATCCTTGTTATGAACAAGTGTTCAATAACGTCAAAAAAATGGAATGTAATAGAATACTATTACACTCAGTTTTTGCGACGTTATTGATAACTTTGTTCACTAAGGGCCTTTCTGAATTCACTCTCTTCTGAGAAGTTTGACGAGACAGTACGGGTAAGCAGTTACTTAGCGAAATTCAATAACTGGCTGCCGGGATTTGAACCCACGAACCCCCACTCCACCGCTCCGCTACGACTTATCTATTTATCAAATCTACCCTGCCCAACAGCTGACACTATTCCAACTCAAACCATATGTTTGCCGGTACCCACCGCCGCGATTGTACAATAGAAACATTGGGTACTGTAACAGTTCATGAATATTAACAATGTTGTGGCTGTCGGCACGTTCCGCTAGGGTTTCGACACTTTCGACGCCAGAGGTGATGCTGGAAAGCTGTGAGAGGTTTCAACCAGCGGGTTCAGTAAATAAGCATACTATCTTACTACTTATATGTATGCATCTTGTTGTTCCTGATCAGGTACATATAGGGTCTTTGTAAAAGATCTCCATTCGCTGCGGTCAGGAGGGGGACTTTGGAGGTCTTCCAATCCCAGCTCAAGGCTTTAACCTTAGATTTTTGGTGGGCCGATTGGCTTGTTTTTTATTTATTTTTTTATTTTTAAGATCATAATGCAACTGGTTAAATAAGCATAAACAGTTTATGCATGTCGTAACAATTTTCTTGTATCATCAGAAACTTCATCTGATACCCAGGTCTTGGATGCTTACATGTTTGTGATGTCGCTCTTTCTGGTCCCCACGACACAGGCTATCCTAGTGTGGGGTCTGGATGTGTGTCTGTACATAAATGTTTGTTTATGATAGGAAATGCGATTTTGAAGTTGCCCACTATTGCCCAGTATTAATACACACAATATTCGCCACACCGCAAAACAATACCAACAAAACCTAACAAAGCTGAAATAAAAAGTATTTTTATAAACTACATACCTCTAATGCGATGATAGTACTATTGAGAACAATACATGGCGCATAATTCCAGCATCACGTCTCAAATCTGCAGACGTGCCACAAGGTTACTGGGTAATATTAGAGACAAATTGCTCTGTAGAGTTGCAAAGAGAAGTGGTTTGCACGGTCGGAGGTCAAAATTAAGAGCTGACACTTTCGATTTGGCAAATTCAAAGGTCGATAATGTTATTAGCCAAGTGGGGGTCGACGCGCATCTGAGTCTCTGCACTATCACAGTCAACTTATATTATTTTGCATTAAGATATATTTACATCAATTACAATCACGGGGATAACGAGCGTGAGTTTATTATTATCTATATTAATAATTTCGTTCGGGTCTACGGTAGACTCGAACGATATGCACACCAAATGAAAGAGCGTAAAAAAATAGTTGATCTGAGTCGACAACATATGGGCGGAAAATTCGTATTATCGAGCAGCATCAATATAAAAATTATTAAATCAACAATGGCGTTGCTAAGTAAACATGTCAATGTCATCATTGTTGTGTTAAGTGTCACAAGTTTTCATTGTGAACTGTTATGGCCGGTTTACATTATTTTAGTGTTTAGGAGAGTGCTATAATACAATTAGAGAGGCAAGTGCATTAGTACATTACTAGACGTTCGAGTGAACGTTTATATTTCTTCCAGTAGAGTGTCACTTCGTCGACGTCGCGAAATATGCGCTATCCTACTCAAAATACTATGAGTTTTAATGGAACACATAAGTAGGTAAGTTTGATAATTCGAGTTATCGAAAACAACACGCACCCGTCACGGGTCACTTGCGCACTCTCCTAAAATTCTCACTAAATTTTTGGTTTATACACAGATAAGTAACGAGGATAGTAACGCGCTCAGGTGTTACTGGATAGAACAATAGAAACCAATTCTATTTTGATTCTAATTGAAAGGCAACTAGAACCGTACTATACCGTAAAACGTACTAAAGCAAGTGGCGCTTACACGTTTCTACAAAAGCACTCTCCTTAAGAAAGAAAAAAAAAAATTTATTTATTTGATACTCAAAACAAAACGAAAAAACACACACACACACACAGAGTGCGTACAATAATAAAAAATATAACACAGAAAGCATAAAAGGCGTAAAAATAAATAAACTGTACAACATGAAAATAATAATAAAATACATTAAAGGTTGAGCCCCCAAAATGGGCCCGATTCAGCATAATGTTGCAACAGAGTGTAAAGTAAAGCACTCTCCTACACACTAAGATAATCTAAACCGGCCCTTTGATCAAATTTGTTAACTCCATGGTGTGTGGAATACCGTGGCATCCAAGAAGGTTATTATAATCTGTGCCAACTGAGAAGGTGTAGTAAGTAATCTGTGGTGATTTTCATTGGCGGGAAGACAATAATTGACATTGAGTTTTGGAAGGGTCTGAAAAATAATTGAAAAAGGAAATCAAAGTCATAAATCGATCTTTATTGTTTTGCTTAGTTAGGTACCAATAAACTTATTGAAATGAAAAAGCCACTAGATAAGAAAAATACCAAAAATTAAAATGATGAAGAAAAACATGTGGTCAATACAAAACTAAAAGCTGTAAAGCCAAAGAGAGGGAGCTGTTTTTAGTTGATTAGCCAAGTGGATTCTACGTCTCATACGTCATTAGATTCACTAGCTGTTAAGTTTATGAAGGAAGCTCATATAGTAATTTGTGATGAGGTACCCATGACAAAGTTATGATAAGTATCCGATTTTCGCCTTGCATTCCTTCGTGAGTAGCCAGAACATGTCCAAAAGAGCAAGATTGGCTATCCGTAATAGTGTGCTGGTTCCAATACTGATGTAAGCAAAGCATGGTAGCGAGATTCGGGTATGGCAGAAGAATCATGAAAGTAGGATTAGTGCAGTACAAATGAGATTCTTAAGAAATATGTGTGGTGTTACTTTGAATGACAGAATACGCAATAGTGTGATCAGAGACCGAGGATGTAGAGAAAGAGGATGTAGTGAGTGACTAGAATTGAAAAAAGGAATGTTGCGTTGGTTTGGAGATGTGGAGAGGATGAACGAAGAAAGACTGACTAAGCAAATATATCGAGCGAATGTGAGTGGAAGGGCCGGTAAGGGACGCCCCAGTTGGACATATTTCGACCAAATAGGGGATGTATTAATCTTAGCAAAGGGCAAGATTAAAAGTACCCGAAACCGATGTGGGTACGTGCAACGACTAATGGATGTCGATGAAGCGAAAATGATTTGTCAGGATAGTGGCAGATGACAGTCCGTGGTCTCTGCCTACCCCTCTGGGATACAGGTGTGAGCTTATGTATCTGAATGTATTAAGAGATTTATATCTACTGGTGGTTGATAAATACAGAGGCGTCACCATATAAATAAACATAGTGGAATATTATTTTGCGTCTACATTTTACCCGAGCGAAGCCGGGTTTTCGTCTAGTTAATATTATAAAATCACTTACACGTTGTGATTTGCTAAGTCAGAAAAAATAAACCTCACCTCTTACAAAGAAAAGCACGCAAAGGTACAACAAAGATACAACGCGATTAGTATATATTATGGATAAAAAATAAAATTAAAACATAAACATTTACATACGGGCACATACATTGGTTCTGGCCCCACACTAGGATACCTTGTGTCGTGAGAACCAGAAACAGAAACATCACAAACATGCAAACATCCAAGACCTGGGTTTTTTCGGTCCCCAGCCGGATTTCGAACCTCTCGTATGTGGGCAGCTGCGCTAACTGCTGCGCCACAGAGGTCGTCAAAATACAATTACAATATATTACAATATAATACGCAACTAGCGACCCGCCCCGGCTTCGCACGGGTGGCAAAAACGTTTCCGTGGAAATAGCTATATTTTTTACACCTTGGGTTACATTATTCGAGATTTCGTACGGAACCCTAAACTTTTTGAAAATCCAATCTAGCCCATGTTATTCACGAAGAATGTAGCTTTCTAATGGTGAAAGAATTTTGAAAATCGGCCCAGTAATTTCTAAGCCTATTCATTACAAACATACACACTCACAAAAATACAAATCTTTCCTCTTTTTAATATAAGGAACTTCAAACACGGCAGCTATACTATACATTACATCCCAGGATGTATAGCTTAGAGACCGCTCAGTACCTTTAAAATACGAAGATGTAAATATGTATATTATAGCTGTCGTGTGTGGTCTCCTGACGATTGCTATGGAACGATGTAATGAGATATATCGTGCTATAATATACATCTTTACCTTATAGCCGCCGTGTTTGGAGTCCCTTAGTATAGATAAAAGAGGACCTAAAACCAAAATGTATTATGCTTTATGTAGTGGTCATGGCTGATAGCGAGTGGTTGAGTGGACTGTATGAATGTGATAATTTGCTGAGGGAAACACGTAGGAAATAAATACTTATGTTTTATTATAATTAGCAAGGCGTATGACAGTGGCAAGACCAAACAGACAATGGCAATGAAAATGGAAAAATAATCAAATATAAAAACATGACGTTTTATAACAAAATAGGTCGCACCACAGCCAGTCGCCAACAGTTATATTAAAGTGTTAAGTTAGTCTGGGGGCACTATAATAATATTATAGTGCCCCCAGACCAACTTAACACTTTTCGTCTCAAGCATACGTCGCGTCTTTGTTGGCGATTCCATCAGGCTAGTGTTACACGCAACACGCATTATGATTCTTATACCAACATCTTGGGTAGGGAAGCTTTAATTACACGATATAAACAAAGGCATTTTAGGTGTTTCTGTCTGCAGAGGCTGTTTGTTTCCGGTTAGCGTTGCGTCGTAGGCCGAAGTTTGTACAGTCGACGACACATCGACCTTTAGATACATGTTATATTTGAGCCATTACAAACGTGCGAACTGATTCATCAACATTTGTATCAGACCTCTCTCTCAAACATACAGGAGGCATATCAGGCATATCGGAACTCTCGCTCGTACATAATTTTATGACTCGGTTCGCCCGTTTGTAATGGCTCAAGTATAGTTGCAAAGTCGCTCGTCGTGACTGATTGGAGTGCACGGAGGTAAAAAATGAGTTACTTGGTTATTGTAAGTTCCTATACGTTTAATAGTAAGAAGATTTTCAAAAGTTTTACCATACCATTTTGAGATAATCATTTAATTAGATAAAATTAAAATCTTCTCCATACATAAGCGAGAAGCAGATGACAAAATGAATGGCTAATAATCGAATTTTAATTTATTATTACTAGCTTAGGTAACTATTCTGGGAGTTTTTTTGTCCATGGGCATCTCTATGTTAATGATTTAAATATAAACCTAAACATTTACGTACAGGCGCAGACATTGCTTCTGGCCCCACACTAGGATACCCTGGGCCGTGGGAACCAGAAACAGGGACATCACAAACATGGAAAAATCCAAGACCTGGGGTTCCCTTGTTGTCCCCAGCCGGGGTCCGAACCCGGAACCCTTGACTTTTGATTAAGTTATAGATCTCAAGGTTTAGACGTAATATTTTTTCTCCGTACTTTATGTAAAAAATTGTTAGTACCTATCCGAAATAAAAAGCAAAAATAAAATAAATAACACGGTTTATGTTTATCAAAAAGAGAACGGAGGTGCCGCGGCCGTTACGAAGTAAAATAGACCAAAACGAAAACGGCACAATAATTTCACACATCATAATTCTAAAGTGCAGGGTCACAATAAAAAAGTACTATCTGATTCTGAATGAGCATAAAAATATTATAATGGCTTCTACACAGCAACGTTGCCTCATGTGATTATAGTCATTACCTTTAAAATTAACTCTGTTTAGAAATTGTCAAAGAAGTAAATAAACGTAATTATAATGTCTTACTTATAAAAAAGCAAAGTAAAGCCTCTTTTAGATTCTTATTAAATAAAACTCGAGGTAACCATAGTGGCCGTTTAAACTTCTTGAATTATGTATAAAAAGTTCGAGCTAAAACAATGTAATTTTTTTTGTAATACCACATTACGTATTTCACTAATTCTTATGTACCTAGTCTGCGGTTCTGTCACAAACGATTTGTTGTTGAAAATTCCTCAAAAAAGAATTGACGAAATTTTGCGAGGTTTTTTGTAAAACTGGCAGTTAAATTGAAAAAAACTTAAAAGCAAAACGCGAAGCTAAATCGAAAAAGTACATACCTCTAAGGTGAATAAAAGTACGTGCAGTGCAATTTTTGCCTGCCATAATTGCCTCATCTGGCAACACTGACAGACACTGCTGTTGGGTTTGACGTTCATTCAAATAGTTGAATAATGTCAAACAAAATAGCTTTTTCAAGTTTTTTTTGTCACGTGACTAGAATAAAATTACTATTAAAACTCTCTAACACGATTATTTCTTTTTTAACACGGCTTTTTAAATTACATTAAAATATAGATATTTATATTACCTACTTATTGCGATTTTTACAAGTGAGACAATTTACAAAAAGTGTAACTTCAATTATTTTTAACGTAACAGTGCTTAGAGCTTAGCGCTTCAGTTACTTTTTAGGTGTCAAAGCGTGTCAAAGTCTAGTTGATGTCCTACTGGTCTCGGCTTGACGATTTTCTTGACACAGTGACTTATGCCCGGTTCCTATAATATACGCCTACCGGCTACGATCCGTTTTCCATACAATTTATTGACGGTTCGTAGGAATTTCGTTGGAATTGTAACCGATCGTAAGCAAAAACGAAGCATTTTGTCGATATTGGAACCGGGCATTAATCCGGTGAATAGACGATAACGCTGATTCGAAATACCAACAACAGAATTCGGTAGTTGACACGACCAACAATAAATTATTTGATAAAAGGTATGCTCGATTAAAACAAAAATTACAAAATATTTCGGAAAATTTATATCTTTTAGTCAGTTACTTACCAGTTATTACAATGTTTAAATATATGAAACATAAAAAGAGTGCTCTAAAATATGACGTCACAATTCGTTATTTTAATACAAAACTCCGTTTTAAAAGTAACTTACCTACTCGTATTTGACATTTTGTCAACTATCTAATTACACTTTTGATAAATGTGCTACCAAAGTACAACACTGAGAAGGGAGAAGGGAATTCCAGTCAAATGACGAGTTATGCATTAACTATTAGTTATAAAAAGAAATAATTCTAGTTCCTGTAAAAATATCGACGAAATGTTATCCTGTTAAATGTAATTACATCGCGTGTGCAAGTTATTATTATTGACCGCAGTGATATTTACATGTAAATGTAGCCTTCAACTGTACTTAAACCATATATTCTTTACTAGGCAGAAGTAAGCGCTGAAAAAATAACACTAGCGATCATCACAATTATTATCTCGACATTAGCCGCGCGTGCGTTAACAAAATAACCGTTTCTAGTCTAAAATATACCTAAAAGGTCATACGGGTTTATCAGCTACAATTTGTGTCATATTTCATTATTATTCACTCATTCACGTCGTTACTTTGATAGTGTTTAAAAGAATCTTTGTTTACACCCCAAGAAAATCTAAATGGTTAAAGTGACAAGGCCGAACCTTAATGTGGCAACTATTAGGTATGCCATTGCCTGGCAAAGGGTTAAATATTCAAATTTTAGTCTAAAATATACCTAAAAGGTCATACGGGTTTATCAGCTACAATTTGTGGCATATTTCATTATTATTCACTCATTCACGTCGTTACTTTGATAGTGTTTAAAAGAATCTTTGTTTACACCCCAAGAAAATCTAAATGGTTAAAGTGACAAGGCCGAACCTTAATGTGGCAACTATTAGGTATGCCATTGCCTGGCAAAGGGTTAAATATTCAAATTGTATTCTGGAACTTTCGCAAGCATTACACGCAAGTATTTTTGATTAATTTGGTGTAGAATTTTTATATTTGTTGTTTGTTGTGCCACTTTATACATATGACGAAACTTTTAGAGAATAATGTTTTTAATCTATGAAATAAGTATACTTTTGTAATGTTGTCAACCAGCAGTTTGAGGTTGGTGTCAAAGCGACACCAACCTCAAACTGCAACAGTGTTACCATTTCATAGCCAGGCAAAAAATCATAGAGCCTTACGAAACGCGCCCATTATACAGTCTATTAATCTCGACACACGATGGTTAAGTAAACCATTCAATATCTAGACTAGACAATTAGTGGACAAGAATGTTGGGGCGCTGACCTCTGCCAGCGTGGGTATAGCACGGTGGGTCATTTGGGCGCAAGCCGGCTTGACTCAGTTTAGTTTCCAAGGCCCCCCTCAAAATCTAGTTCAAATAGTACAGTCAACTACAGTCTATTGGGAAGAATATTATTGTTATTTGATTGGACTGCCTCTGGCCAGTCGTATTTGCGTATTTCGCAAATATTAACCATACATTGCCGGGTATCCTTACGAATCTCAAGCACTGATTTTTGTAAACATGCAATGTATTCTAAATTGTCGGCAAATACGCGAATACGAATGGCCATGTGTGGCGCCACCATAAATATAAATCTCGATGTCGATCGGATTTGTCATTTTTATAAAAATAATAAATAAAATAATAAACTCACGCCCGTTATCCCCGAAGGGGTAGACAGAGGCACCAGTCTCTAGAACTGGACCCACGTTATTCATTTTTATACTTTATAGGAAATCGTGTTACTACAAACCTACTCACGAGTGCACCTGAATTATCCCAGGAATAGAATGAGATAGAAATATGTTTCTCATATGGTTAGAAAGAGCTCGACGGGCTGAGATTGAAGGTATAAAATGTAATTTTCGTCTGAATCGAACATTGCTTCTGACGTAATATTATTAACTTTGTTCCGGATACACTTACTTGACTTTTTGTTGGAAGAGTCCGACCAGGTTTCGCTCTGATTCGCAGAGCTTAATCATGGTGAGCAGAGCCGGAGCTCGCGTCGTCGGTTGCTCGTCTCTGACTGTCTCGTCGTCTCAAGTGTATCATGTCTGGTGCTTACGTGAAGGTACATAATAGAGGATTTGTGGAGGTAGATTTAGCTGTGCGGGTAGCCATTTCCTGCTCTAATAGTATACTCAACCATATACCTACCATATACACTACGATTCCAATCGTCTAACTCTCCAATTCCATCTAAATTGCTATCACAAAGATCAGAATTTGGCAAGCATATTTAGGCCTCAGAACTTTGAAGGCAATTGTTGTCTCAGGTCAGCAGTGGTAAAACGTTTGAGTTGGCAAGACGTTGGTTCGATTCCTACTCAGACACAAAAAATAACCTGCATGCACCTCAATGACCGATGAAACTCAATCCGGAGGAGCGCCCGTCCATCAGGGTATGACACCTTGACAATGACCGGAATCAGACGGTGAAAGAACTAATCCGCGCTTCGACTACTCTTATATAATGTTAATGATAACCTGAGTATGCCAATGACAGATAAACCTCAATTGGAAGGAGCGCGCATCAAGGTACACCTTTCCTCGAGCCTTGACAGCACGGAACCGACATTCAATTGAGCATTCGTCTCGCTGTCGGCCCCCGAACGATCCGTTCTTTTATTTGCACCCCAAGACAAAAGATCGCACGCCTAATCAGATGGCTAGCATCAAGGATGTAGAGATAAAAAGGTCGGGTTGGCTGGTAAAGCAGGCTTGGGGCAGCGAAGATCCTAAAGCATGCAGTATAAGGTATACTATTGAACAAAAAGCTTTGTAATTGCATTGAAAACAGGTTTTTTTTTAAATATATTTTTATTTAATTAATTAATTACTATGTTAATGTTACTGATTATAGCCTATTGTTATTTTCAAATGGCGTATCGAACGCTGATACTTCCTGCCTGAGAGCCAGTTTTATCCTAGGTCTGCCACAAGTACCTATTATTCAGAGTGCTTTTCATTCTCAAGTCCCAACGGATAAATCATATTGGTAGTAAGACTTTGTATTGACGAGTAGACCCCTTATTTATAGACGTATACTTATAGGGATGATCACA
This sequence comes from Yponomeuta plumbellus, assembly GCA_947310845.1. Classification (NCBI taxonomy): domain Eukaryota; kingdom Metazoa; phylum Arthropoda; class Insecta; order Lepidoptera; family Yponomeutidae; genus Yponomeuta; species Yponomeuta plumbellus. Next base: position 3,343,347 of record OX371210.1, read on the forward strand.
GCATGTCTTACAGCAAGTCATATTCCCACACCGAATTGTCAAGAAGTATGCCTCCACCAATCCGGACTTGGCCCCCGTGGTGGAGTATAGCCTATACCTTCCTCAGGGAAGAGACCCGTGCCCCTTGGTGGGGACATAATGGGTTGATGATGATGATGGATATAAGAACTTGCATTTGTAAGTAACTCGTGTCGTGCTAAGCTTATGAGCAGGTATTTTACATGTCTTAATATAGTAATATTGATAAAACAAAAACCAGTTAGTAATAAAAAAAGAAAACCAAATTAAAACTTTTTTCTAATTTAAATAAAATATTGGGCTCATATCGCTGTCGGCAGGTAGAGTTCTGAGAAGCCTGGCGGTATCGCCTCGCTCTACGGCAAAGCTCGGACCGATTTCAGAATTGAGAATTTACACTAAGTAGTAGGTAAATACTTAAGTAGGTACCGTGCTGGCACGCTTTTTTCTAAAGAAATTTGACAAGACAGCACCACAGTTAAGGAAATACTTAGCGAAATTATCAATTCAGAAATCAGCCCTTTGCCTTTGGCCAAAGTAAGCACCAGCCCTCGTAACTAACTTAAAATTTTTTCCATCAGTTGCTGCCTGGAAGATTGCTGAATAGGGAATGGATGAAAATATCAGAAGTGCTTGATATTTTTTTTGGTGATAGGAATAACCTTCCTTAACGCGGGAAAAAAGTTTAAATTTTTTTGGCCCCGTAGTTAATTTTTAAATATACTTAATATTTTTCCATTCGTCGTTCTGGGCTTAGTACGGCATATCAGACATATTCCTTAGCCGCTACGTATGAAAAAAAAATCCACCTTGAAAAGCTGTCAATGTCACCACAGATTTTTTTTTTAATACGTAGCGGACCAAGGAATATGTCTGTTAAGCCGTACTGAGCCCAGAACTACGAATGGAAAAACATTAAGATTATTTAAAAATTAACTACGAAGCCAAAAAAATTTAAACTTTTTTCTCGCGTTGAGGAAGGTTATTCCTATCACCGAAAAAAATATCAAGCACTTCTGATATTTTCATCCATTCCCTATTAGGTACTGAATTACGTTCAGTAAAAGGGCCACCAATTATACTGTACCATGGTATTATTTAATTCTCATTTGTAATTGCTGGTATGTAGTACATACAATAATAGTACATTGTTCACCGAGAGGAGAAAGTGACCGATTACCGTCGAGGGTGTCGTTTGAAACACCTGAGATCGGGAATCGCAGTTTCTCTCGAGTGATACATAGTGCTTTATACTACACCTACAAGGAAAATAAAAAACGAAATCTTTACTAATTGAAATTTATATTGAAATTTTTGCTAGTGGCCAGTGTCATTTTGCGAACTTGGAGATAAAAACTCACTGTAAAAACTTTTTGGCTTTTGATATTTAGGTTACCGGCGCATAGTCTTACCCAAAATTAAAAAAAGAAAAACCACGTAAGAAATGGATTTTCATACACTTTTCTCTCCCGCTCAGATGCGTTTTCTCCCCGCATATTTGTTCGATATGCAATGACGTACTTTCTACCGTAAATTTGATAAAGTATCAAGGTACTTTCCAAGCAATAAAGAATATTTTGCCTTTGAATTACAAAATTCGTAAGCACAGAGGCATTACAAACCTGGTCGTACCCTTCCGACAAAAAGTAAATTAAGTGTGCCCGGAATAATGTTTATAATATTTTATCCATCTTTCTAAAAATTTCCGATGTTCGCCTGCGTTGAAAAGTTAACTTTTCTATAGAGATATTGAATACCCAAGCATAGACAGACGGTCTAACAAAACACCCATAGAACTTCCTTACATAACAGCACTGCGCAACAGCGCGCATCAAAGCACTTTCATTGTTCCCAAAAGATAAACCGAATTTGAAATTACGAGTTCAAAGAAAACGAGTAATTATACCTACTTGCTACACTTTCGCTATCATAAGCCGTCTCGGCAGGAAATTAGCGGAAAACTTGAATAATTCTACTCCGAAACGAAAGCAAAAGAAATCATGATGAGGGGTAAATGTAGAAATGTTGAGAAGAACGGGTTAAAGCTGATGTTAATTTTTTTACAATCATTAAACAAAAAGAAAACAAACCAACATAAATATCAACATTTATATACAGGCACATAGGTACATTGCTTCTGGCCCCATACTAGGATACCCTGTGTCGTGGAAGCCAGAAACAGCGACGTCACAAACATGTAAGCATCCAAGACTTGGAGTTATTTTTTTCTCCCCAGCCGGGGATCGAACCCGGAACCTCTCGCATGATAAGCAAAAGAGAGAAACATTGCACCAATAGTCACACACAACAGAAATACGAAATAAATCAAAAGTAAAGATAAGATATGATAAAGATAAAGATATTTTATTCAAAAAAACAATTATACGTTGACCTTATGACTAAGGCGTGGTACCCTGCTCCCCAAAAAAGGTAAGAACCTGTGGTTTAGGATAAGCAGTGCTCTTCCGAAAAAATATTTTACATGTTGTAGGTCAAACAGACAATAAATCACTGTGTAAATATAGTAAGCACAGAGAAATTTTAAAGTTAAACAAAAACCTAAATGAAATTCAAAGTAGTTTTATACAAATACAAAAAACAATAAACGTTCAAACATAGGTAAAATAAATACAATTTATACAGTTTTGTCGCGGTGTGTATCCGTTGCTCCAAAGGACAGCTGACTCGGCATATTTTTGAGTGTGTGGGCCCTCAGCACTAGTTTTCAGTCAGTACCTAAATAACCCAAGAGTGACCCAAATTCGCGTTCCGTACCCAAAGGGTAAAACGGATCCTATTGATGATGCTGAGACTGCTATCCGTCCGTCCGTTCTTCCGTCTGTCACCAGACTGTATCTCATGAGCCGTGATAGTAAGACAGTTGAATTTTTCACAGATGATGTATTTCTGTTGCCGCTATAATAGCAAATACTAAAAAACAGAATAAAATAAATATGACAAACGAACGACAAAACAAACGTGATATTTTTACTAGTTTTTGGTTGATATTGATAACGGTACAACAGGTAGACGCTTGTAATATTTACGAATATTTAGTTCTATATTCACTTTAAAAATAAATAGTGAAATTAAAACAAATATTTAAGGGTGACTTCCTACAAATACAACAAACGTGATTTTTTGCTCCATTTTAATAACGGCAACAGGTGGATGCTTGAAATATTCACAAAATATTGAATATTATTATTCACTTTAAAAACAAATAATTAAATTAAAATAAAACAAATACATGAAACACATTTGTTGTATGGGTGCCCCCCCATACAACAAATGTGTTTTTTTTTATTATTTTATAATGGTCCTTCGTGTGCAAGTCCGACTCGCACTTGGCCGTTTTTTTAATAGCGCGAGTCTTTCAAGCTTCTCGAATATACAATATCTAATAATGGAAACGGCATTTGCGTTTACGACGGTGTACCATAATAAAGTAGCCTCTCTGCATATTCTAACTACGAAGTAAAAGTAGCCTATAATGACGTGACTGATTTCTACAGAGTGTTGAATGATGCCTCATCATTGCCAGTAATCGGTGAGACTGATGATTCTTAAGATCATTACGAGGCAGATTAATGTCGTTGTAGGATTTTTACTACAGTAGCTTGGGATCGAAAAGTTCGTTTGTAGAGCTGCAATAAAAAATAAGTACAGTGGATGAGCAGATCAGAGTTAGACCTTTGCATTTATTTACACAATATAATTATGCTTCTCTCTCTCTCTCTTCTTGCCTTTAACCCCATAATGATGGTGGGGTCAGCTTTCCTTATCTTCTGAAGTGGAGGGCCACTTCGCAATGTTCCCGGTATCTTCTTCAGAAGCTTCGCACTCTATGAGGCCTTTTTTCATTTTGCACTTTTGTTTATTAAAAAAATAAAGTTGAGCTGTTTGGACTTAGGGGTAAAATGTAAAGTAAGATTTTCTGCTATCAAGCTGAAATCCAACCAAAAGGAAGCTAAATGGCTACTTGAAAATATTGAGTTTTCAGTATAGTGTTTGCAATGACTTCCTTCATCTTAAGCGATTCTTAATGAGAACTCATTTTGTCATTTAAAATAGGCGCATGGCTACTTTTTGTTGTGAAATAACAAAAATATCATAGGTTAGAAAGAGCTATTCTTGGGTGATAAAAGTGTCGAAAGAAAATTATTTGTACTTAGATTGTTCTCCGGATGCACTTACTTGACTTTTCAACGGAGTCCAACCAGGCTTAGCTCGGTTTCTTTTCGATTCAGAGCGAAGCCGTCGGTTTCTTCCGACAAAAATCACGTAGATAAGTGTATCTGGAATAAAGTTAATAATAAATATAGTGCTTACGAAAGTTTTAGTTCAAAAAATCCTAAGGAAAATGAATTTAACATTATAAAATTTTAGGTAGAGTACAGAATGAAATTAAACAGACTAAAACACAAAATAACTTATCTGAAGGTATTGCTGTTGGTAAACTCACGGAATATATTCCTGATAAAATATATCAACAGTTAAATTGTTGTTATAAGTAAAAAAAACCCCTCAAATGCGTTTTTATTTATGGTCTTTCCTTTTTCCCCAGCTTTTCTCGTTTCTCATTTCACAACAGTGCTAGTCAACAAAGTCCTCCAAAAAGACAGACAGTAAAACTTAATCATAAAACTGAAACAATAAGATCGAAAAAAGATGGCGTCAAGAAAACAACTAAATGTAATTAAAAATCTAAGTAAACAATACACATGAGCGATTAGACGGCAACCAGGCGTGCGAATACGTCAAAATTTAAGACTAGAAGGTATTGTTAAATAATTATGTCAAGGTCAAGTGGTATTAAACTTGTGACAAAGAATTGCGGACAAACCGTTGTTTTTACACCTAATGGTTAGGTTGGTTGGTGACAAGGTTATTTATGGAAAGGTTGAAGAAAATTATTCTTCGTTCCCATTCCATTACGTCTTCGGAAATACATACAGATAACTACAATCAAATCATTTTGACCCAAATAGCCCATTAAAAATTCGCATATGCTGAAACTGACATTTTCTTTTAAATCCCCAAATAAATACTTTACAGGTACAGATAGCAGCAGGTCATCCTTTACACGTTTGTTAAAAAATGGCACCTAACGTATTAGAGTACAAGTTAAGCTTAATGCTCTGTCGACTGTGTACATGTCGATGTTTGACCTCAAGTTCTCTTCAAAGGTAATCTGGATAAAGTATCTTTATTAGCCCTCGGAAGTACCTACACCCAAATTCAATGGCAAATTCTATGAAGTATGGGCTCTCATTGAATTTTTTAAATCTTAGATCTCATTTCCGAATTCTGAACTTGGTCTTGAATTGGTTGGATCAAAGTCAAGTTTATACCTCTAAGTATTGTGTTTCGAAGTTGTTATGTCTCCTTATCTGATTGTAAACTGGTTACCTGCTTGGTATTCAATTTTTTTTACACATGAAAGAATTGCCGGTTTATTGAGGCTCGTTTGCTTTGTTGCAGGAACATTCAAAACTAATATTGGAGCATTTGACGGAGCCAGAGAAGATATTCCTTTTTGGTGCTAATCAAAATCGTGAGTAATTGAATTGTAGGGATTAAGTAGACAGGTTGTAAGTTATGTATTTCCGAGAAAAGCAGCTTTTCATGTTTCAGCAATGTTACATATGAATCTGTGACCTTAAAAAGATATTATGTACCTGAAATAGAAATAGAAAACGTTTATTTGTAAAAGAGAGTACACATACAAAAATAACATTGGTCTCCACACTAAGCAAAATAGCCTGTATAGTGGCGGCCTAAAGGTAATTAACAGAATGCTTTACCTATCTAAAACATTTATACGCTTCTTCTTTCAGTGCCAGAGTTCCAAGTAGCCCACTTAGGTTACACACGACGTCGCAAGCGGTCAGTTTACAGTCCTCATCCGGAAATAAGTGCCCTTAAATCCCATTTGGGCCTGACACAGAGTCCGCGATTCCTAGATCCGCAGTTCCTACTTGTGAGAAGATGGGAGAATAGTACTGAACCCGTGGTTGACAGTGCAGATGAAGAGTCGGACGAATGTTATTATAGGAGTCAGAATGCAGCGCTGTATCTTTGTGATGGTGTGGTAAGTTGGCAGTAGAGATGTGATTTTTGAGTGCAAAACTGAAGGTGCTATTGATGCAAGCAAGATATTATTTTAATTCATCGGTGACAATACATAATTTAGTTTCTCAATTTCAGAGAGGAGTACTCAAAACTGACAATGAAACGTATTTTGTACATCCATTGCCAGAAAAATTCAATCACGAGGATAGAAAGATGCATGTAATAGTCAGAAGACCCGTAGAAAATCTCAATGAGGTCATTGATAAGACTGATGAAGGAAATATTTGCTTAGAAAACAGTGAAACAGAAAACTTTAACACTATACCACCACCTGTGAAAACGTGGACAAAGCATAGAAGAAAACGAGAAGCATATGATGTACAATCTAGCCAAGATAATTTAGAGAATCTAAAGATAGATTTAGCACATAGAGATAAAACTATAAATACGTTTTTGAAGAAACTAGTTGATACACCTCAGAGACAAAAGCGAGCTATATTACCAGCTATTTTTGTCGAAACAGCAGTATTCGTGGACAGAGACTTGTACAAGCACATGACAATAAACTTTCCACAGGATACAGAAAGAGAACTGATTCGGTTCGTCCTAGCTATGATCAATGCAGTACAACTGTTATACCATGACCCATCGCTGGGGAGACCAGTAAATTTCATACTGAAAAGACTGGAGATACTCCACGAGGATCCAGCGAACCTCAAGAGGCCTCATGATATTGATAGGTTTTTGAGTAATTTCTGTACGTGGCAGAGACTGGAGAATCCACCTGGAGACAATGATCCTCTACATTGGGATCACGCGTTGATATTGACTGGGTTAGATCTCTATGTCGTTAGCAAGAACGGCAAGGTCAGCAGCCAAGTTGTCGGTACGTACCCATATATTTATTTTTTGTCATTACTATTTTAGTGACTACAGTCTATTTACTGAAGCGAACGACTAAAGGTAAACAAAGACACAGCATCTCTCAAACTTACATGTAACTCAAAACAAAATAGCTCATGCACGCAGCTTTGCTTGCATCGTATACCCACATAGGTTTAGGTGTAGGTACTGTTTAAGGAAAACAGACAGACAATTAAACAAGACAAGACAAACACTAAAGAAAATAAAATAGTTTAGAGAAGTTGCACTCGCATCAACAACGTCAATCGTGAGTAAATATGGCGTCGGGGTGGCTATCTTACTTTTTTTCCTTTAAATAAAAAAGAGGTTCGTAGTCAGCTATCCATACTTCTTCCTACACTTCGCGTAGCGCATTAGCATAAAATAATCGATCATAATCGGCCTTTAAACAAAAGTCCTACATCTTTGCTAGTTGCGAACATACACTGGCCTGCAAAACTAAGTATCACACTCTTAAAATTGCAATAACTTTTAAGTACACAAGATATACTTTCGAAATAAAAAGGACTCGAAAAAGAGTTTAATACTGCATATAAAAACTTCATAGTCGGTAACCTTTTTTTAAGATACGCCCGAAAAAAACTTTAATAACAAAAATAATACTTATTCGTTTTACCATATTTTTTTTGTTTCTGTTTTTGTTTTCAAATTTTTCCTTGCTCGATAAGCTATTGTTACGCTATGTTAGATAGACTTGCTGAGAAATCAAGTTAAGCGATGTTACGGGAAGCACAGGTTACATAGAATGGCGCTCCAGTAACTGGAGTTGCAGCACGACTTATTCCCTTAGATATTCCATTCATTATAAAGACGAATATTGCTATACTAATATCTTGATTTCTCAGCAAATTATACAAAAAGTCTTTACTGTTCCAGCGCCTCACGCTTTTACAATCAAATACAGCAACTTGAACGATCCATAATTTATTTTTGGTTTTTTAATTAAAAAAATGTTACTAATGTACAGTTTACTATAGTTTAAAAGAAAGCTGATGAAATTTGCTATAATACGTTTTTTATTTTAAATCTCTAACTCCCATAGTTTAGAAAAAATAATAATTTAAAAGTGTGATACTTACTTTTGCAGGCCAGTGTATTTGGCACCAATAGGATCGCTTTTATTTGAGGACCACTGAAATTTTAGGTATTTTTTGGGGCATAGATCTCTTAAGCAAATGGTATTTTCATGATAAAATAAAATATTTAGTTAACTAACCTGCGAGTGAGGGATAAGTCAGGTAATAAACAACCGTGTTATTGTGTTTATTGCTTATTGGCATTTATTAGTCATATCGTAAATGTGGCATATTGAAAAACCAAATTTTTGACATGTTGACACTTACTCGTTCGCTTCAGTAAATAGGGTGTAGTCGTTTGTTTCAATTACTATAGGCTGGCAAGATTATTTTATAGGTATTATAATCAGCATATTGTTATGTATGGGTAGAACGCTCGTAGGAGTTACAAATTATATTCAGAATATTTTTGAGTTACCATCACCACCAGATATGTCAAGTAAGACATTTTGCTTTTTGTCATTAATACAATATTTCAAGCTAGATTATACTAGATAGGCTTTTTAATGTAGCTCGAAATTGCTTACCGCGCTGTTGGACATACATCACATATTACAGATTCACCACGCTTCATCAAAGGTTGGTAATAGCGACCTATGCTCGATCGATATCACAATTTATAATAACATTGCAAAAACAAAGCCGAATAATGTTGTCGTTTTTAGAGTTCTATACCACACAATGGTAAATAGTACTAAGACCCTACTGTCAGTCAGTCTGTCTGTCATCAGGCTGTACGCCATAAACATAAACTCATGGATGATGTATAGATGTTGCCGCTATAGCAACAAATACTAAAAAGAGAACACAATAAATATTAATGGGTGTCCCACACAAAAATCGTCAGTTTTTTTTTTTTTATTTTCTGTTCTAGATACATTAATAATGGTAACAGGTAGATGCTAGAAATAGTCACAGTCACAGGTCACAAGTCACAGTCACAGTCACAAATGAAAATTCATTTCAAAAATAAACAATTGAATTAAAATAAAATAAATAATTCTGGCTCCCGTATCATAAACTTGACTTTCGGCGTTTTAGCTGGATATTCTTTGTGTTCTTGCCTGGTTACCATGGCAGTATCCTAGTTTGGGGCCAGGTGAAGTGATTGTGTTGTGTTGAAGTTATTATTATATTACTTATTATATTACTTATTATATTACTATTACTAATACGAGTATATAAAATTCTCTGGCCTCAATGTTAGTGCGCATACTCCTCCGAAACTCCATGAAATTTTGTATACACAATTGGTAGGTCTGAGAAAAGGTTGTTATCTATTTTTCATACCTCTATCTGGCAAAACAACGTTTGCTGGGTCAGCTAGTAATAATATAGATTGATAGATAGATAGAGAACACTTTATTGTACCTACATGAAAAAGTAAATTACAGAGGTATTTCTTAATATACCTAGTGTCTAATATTCTATAGACATAGGTACGGAACCTTTTATGCCCGTGTCCACCTCGCACTTGGCTTGTTTAATTTTTTCACCATTTATGTAGAGATCGTGACCATTAAAGCGTGTTTCTTTAAGCAAGATTGATTTGTAGCTCAATTTATTATGTAGACCGTTGATAGTCTCTTTAGTTCATGAAATACCTTCACATAAGGGTGACGAAATCAGAGGTGTCCGAATCAATTGTTTCATTGCATAACTACAACTTTACCCACTATTGTAGTAGCAATATCAACTTCGGAGCTCTAGAAAAGTATTTTTTATCACTAGTAGTTAAACCATGACTTATGGGTGGTTTAAAAGCCAAATTGAAATGGAAGCTACCGAATTGAGCGTATTCGTCAGGTTTGTTTTATTTTAAAGGCATCTTCCAAAAATACTTCAGCACAAACTCAAAATCATTATTACTCGTAGCTAGCCAAAGCGTGCGTGCTATCGTGCATGCCGCGTGTTATTATTCTTATAGATGGATAGTTGTATATCAGCGTCCTGATCTTATGCTGAATGGAGAGTAGAAAGACCCCCACCGAAGCGAACAGAGCCTCGATTCTGTTAGTGCATTATAGTTCAATTACCGTTAGATGGTCGGGTTACGTGACATGTTTTTAAATTCCATTGACACCTAGAATTACTGATACGCGTGCTCGCGTTGACTTAAAGTGGCAATGAAATAAAATCGACGCGTTAATATAACTGTCTTTGTACTACAATGCAATAGCACAATCGAGGCCCAGTTGCGAAGAAGCACAACTAAATAGATAACACACAGGTTTCTTCCACAGTTCATAGAACTGTCATTGCACTACAATGCACAACAGCAGAATCGGGCCTAGTTGCAAATAAGCACGTGAAGAACACAACCAAATCGGTAATACACAGGTTTCTTCTAGGTCTAGCGCCTGTAGCTGGAATGTGCACGGTAACCAGCAGCTGCACCGTCAACGAGGGACGACATTTCGAGAGCGTCTATGTGGTAGCACATGAAATTGGACACAAGTAAGTTGATAGAGAAACTAGGCTATAGAAAATAGGCTGGGAAACATTGGGCGAGACTAGCGCTGGACCGGATGGGCTGGCGTGAATGAGAAGAGGCCTATGCCCAACAGTGGGCTCTATTTACGGGCTGATTAGATAGATAGATAGAAACAAACAACCATTTAAATACAGGCGCATACATTGCGTCTGGCCCCACACTAGGATACCCTGTGTCGTGGGAACCAGAAACAGCGACATCACAAACATGTAAACATCCAAGACCTGGGTTTTTTTTGTCCCCACCTGGGTTTCGATCCCGAGACCTCTCGCTTGGTAGGCAGATGCACCACAGAGGTTGTCCGAATGGTACTTTTCATTAATCAACTGTACCTACTTTTCATTGATTGATTGATTTTAAAAAATCTTTATTCAGCATAAACATAAGTGGTAAAAACCAAAACACGGTCATGGTTTATACATTGCCATACACTAATATATATTATCAGGCTAAAAAATTAAAAACACCCATCTAAACTTTTAGCATAAAATGAGGAAAAAATGTAACGACAATATGTATTTCTATACTTACATGAATGGTTTTGTATGTTAACTTTAGGAACCTAGTTCACGTTTCTTGCCATAACATAACATATACTCACAAGTATACTGATTATTTGTTAATTAAGAATAACACTCATTTGAATTTTTATTATATTAACATAGAAAAATTCGTAATTGCGGGTGGATCAAGAACATTTTACTGCGCACGCATAAAACAACTGCCTAACTACGTTTGGGCCAAGCTTGGTCACACACACGACGAATCGCTGTCAAGCGTTTTCATTAATTAACTGTACATTTCATTAATCAAGTTTTGTTTTCAGTCTCGGCATGCGTCACGACGGACCCCTAGCCGACAATGGATGTGACCCGAGCGCGTACATCATGAGTCCAACCTTAGGCAGCGGCAAGATTACCTGGTCGCAATGCAGCAAGACTTACTTGCAAAAGTTCCTGGAGTAAGTAGCTTGAATCCATTCCCTTTTTAAGCACTTCATCATCATCATTAACCCATTATGTCCCCACCGAAGGGCACGGGTCTCTTCCCTGAGGAAGGTATAGGCCATACTCCACCACGGGGGCCAAGTCCGGATTGGTGGAGGCTTGTACCTAGTGGCTGGTCTTACTGTCAGAAGTTTTCAAGCTGCCCTTAGGCCTCTGACTTGGCTTAACAACTGCCATCTATCGACGGCAGCCGGCACCAACTGCTTAACGTGCCTTGCGAAGCACGGAACCGCTCGGAAAAATGCTACTAGCGTTAGTCATAGACAGTGACCCATCCATGGACTGAACGCGCCGTATGTTGCTTAACCTTAGTGATCGTATAAGATCACTCAGGCAGCCCAGGCTGCAAGCGGCATTTAAGCATTTATTAGGTATTATTAATACGTTTATTGACAAAGGAAAAATACAGTGGCAATATGGCAGACGTTAATAACGTTATTAACTTTATTCTGGATATACTTATTTGACTTTTTGTCGGAAGAGTCCGACCAGGTTTCGGACTCTGATTTGCAGACCCTAATCATGGTGAGCAGAGAAGGAGATCGCCTCGTCGACATAAACATTTTCTGTCAGTATTTATTTAGTTGTATAGGACATACTTGTAATATGCCACCTATTTTTCCTTGCCCTATGTACCTATCTAAAGGGCAAAAGCCACCCATACTGCACTTCTATCCCTCTAGCCAGGAATCATTTTTTTCAAGTTGAACATTACTCAAGGAATGAATACTGAGAAATTGTATAAGAAAATACACCAACATTATAGAACTGTGACAGGTCTGTGCCTTATGTCGTGATGTTTTCAGTACCGTGCAAGCCCGCTGTCTGGCAGACCATGGAAACTCAGCTGGACAGTTAGATCACAGTGCTGAAGGCATCCTGCCAGGAGAACGATTTGATGCTGATCAGCAATGTAAGTTTACCTTCTGTACTATCCTCGTAAGGCCCAATATATTATCTACTAAAAAAAGTATGAAAACAATTGTTATTTTCAAGGTCGGGCCTTACGAGGCTATACTTGAGCCATTACAAACGTGCGAACCGAGTCATAAAAGTGCGAGTGAGAGTTCCGATATGCCTCATATGCCTCCTATATGTGTGTGAGAGAGAGAGGGACTGTATGACAGGCCTGTGTGGCTTGACCAATGAGGGAGGTTCAGTAACTACATATAAGTTACAACCCACATAACTTTATCGATGGATTTAGTTGTAGTTCAAATTATAGTTCAAAAACCCACATTACAAAATATATTTCCCTACACCCAAGCTTGGTTACCTATGTTGTGGTAATCAAAACAAGCAAGGATATTAAAAACTGCTAGATCCACTTAAGTTATTCGTACTTGCAGACAAACAGATCAACTTTTGAACTAAAACTTTCGTAAGCACTACACATTATTTATTCCTTTATACCGGATACACTTAACTACTTGACTTTTTGTCAGAAGAGTCCGACCAGGTTTCGCTCTGATTTGAGGAGCTTATTCATGGTGAGCAGAGTCTGAGCTCGCGTCGTCGGTTGCTCGTCTTTGTTTGAATCTTTTTTCCGACAAAAAGTCAATTAAGTGTATCCGAAATAAAGTTAATAAACTGATCAACATCTGGCCCTTGATGGAATCAAATGCATCAGCTTCCTTCTTCGTAGACAGACAAAATAACATAACATAACATTTATATACAGACACATACATACGTTGCTTCTGTCCCCACACTAGGATACCCTGTGTCGTGGAAACTAGAAACAGCGACGTCACAAACATGTAAACATCCAAGACCTGAGTTTGTTTTCCCCAGCCGGGATTCGAACCCGGAACCTCTCGCATGATAGGCAGACTAACCGCTGCGCGTCTACTGCCTTTCCTCATGAAAGGCAGTAGACCGTAGGTAGTCGTCACTCCATTGAAAACATCTTCAAAACTCTGAAGAAATTGGGACGAAAAAGTTTTCTCTTCATATCCTTCAAAAGAAACACCTTTTCAGGCATGTTAAAATACGGGCGCGGCAGTCGCCACTCAGGGTCTCAGAACTTGGAAGACATCTGCAGAGACCTCCATTGTCAGAGGGAAAGGTACACCTGGACCTCACATCCAGCTCTGGAAGGCACGCGATGTGGAGAAGAAATGGTAAGTAGGTACATGCACCTACACAGATTACAAAAAAATTCAAATTTTCTTAATTAATCGTAAAATTTATGCGAATTCATTTGTGATAGCAATTCCTTTCAATACATTGTATTTCAAACCTTGAACGCTTGAGTAGGAAAGACTATAACTAAATACTAATTTTGTCATACTCTTATCTAAGCTCAACGTGTAATAATATATCGTCATCACGAATTATTCTTCTTCTTAGCATGCAATGGCAAATGACACATTACACTGAAATTTTACTGGCCCATCATTTTGCAGGGTTGACTTCTTTATCACTTGCTTTTGTACCACACACCATCGCCCAGCACTGTAATTATAATTATATAGGCACAGGTAACGATTATCTGAATGATCATCAGGCTCCATACATACTAATAGACTCTTGCCAGAGACCCCAACATTCCCGACATTTTATCAGTTTCAGTTGCAGTGACCGTCGCAGACTGTAATGAATAAATAACTTTACTAGAGTTTGCACAGCCAACGAAATCCCACGGTTGACATTTTAATCCCAATCTTTTATCACACGTGACTGCTTTCCATAGCGACAGCTCTCTCAAATAAAATCATTAAGGCTGTAACAAGGGCGAATGACTTTGAGCATTTGACCTCTGAGTTATAACATAATAAACTAGCGCAATCTCTTGAATGTTTGTTGTACTTCTTCGGCGAATACTTTAGAGGCTAATCCATAATCCAAAGATTACACAGATAAGAGATGAGGCGGATTTTCGATGGCGATTGTTCCCTGCGCTAATTAAGAAATCGTACAATTTTGTACTAATCACGCTTAATATTAAAATTAAAAAATATATGATCAGATAGGATTGCAGATATTGATGTGGCCGATATTTGCATGAAAGATTTAAATGAAAAGCTACTATCGTTTACCAGCGAAATTAGATTCTGTGGAAAATAAAGCTTTTGGAAAAAAAAATTTTTTTGCCATCTAGACAGGTTAAATGCAATTTTTTTTCCGTACGAATTTGTCACTGATATATCCTTTATTACCAAAGATTTTTTTTAGAATTTTTTAGTGCGTAGTTTTGCCTAACATTTCAGTTAAAGCTAGCCAATTTTGCAACATTTACCCTTGTTACACCCTTAAGTAACTGAACGATTTCCAGTACTGCCGCGGCGGAGAATGCGTGGAAAGGGACGGCGCCTCCGCGGCAGTTGGGTCCAGCGCGTGGGGTCGCTGGTCCGGTTGGTCGGAGTGCGCCTCGGCCTGCCTTCTAGACGACACGCACTCGCCAGCCGCCACCGGCGTCGCTACGGCCGCAAGACGGTGCAACAGGCCGAGGTAAGGTCATCGGTTTGAGTCCTTATACAACGCTTCCGCGACATTTGAGTCTAGTGCGTGATCGCTGTGTGATTTGGATTGTCTATTGAACGACACGCACTCGCCAGCCGCCACCGGCGTCGCTACGGCCGCAAGACGGTGCAACAGGCCGAGGTAAGGTCATCGGTTTGAGTCCTTATACAACGCTTCCGCGACATTTGAGTCTAGTGCGTGATCGCTGTGTGATTTGGATTGTCTATTGAACGACACGCACTCGCCAGCCGCCACCGGCGTCGCTACGGCCGCAAGACGGTGCAACAGGCCGAGGTAAGGTCATCGGTTTGAGTCCTTATACAACGCTTCCGCGACATTTGAGTCTAGTGCGTGATCGCTGTGTGATTTGGATTGTCTATTGAACGACACGCACTCGCCAGCCGCCACCGGCGTCGCTACGGCCGCAAGACGGTGCAACAGGCCGAGGTAAGGTCATCGGTTTGAGTCCTTATACAACGCTTCCGCGACATTTGAGTCTAGTGCGTGATCGCTGTGTGATTTGGATTGTCTATTGAACGACACGCACTCGCCAGCCGCCACCGGCGTCGCTACGGCCGCAAGACGGTGCAACAGGCCGAGGTAAGGTCATCGGTTTGAGTCCTTATACAACGCTTCCGCGACATTTGAGTCTAGTGCGTGATCGCTGTGTGATTTGGATTGTCTATTGAACGTCACGCACTCCCCAGCCGCCACCGGCGTCGCTACGGCCGCAAGACGGTGCAACAGGCCGAGGTAAGGTCATCGGTTTGAGTCCTTATACAACGCTTCCGCGACATTTGAGTCTAGTGCGTGATCGCTGTGTGATTTGGATTGTCTATTGAACGACACGCACTCGCCAGCCGCCACCGGCGTCGCTACGGCCGCAAGACGGTGCAACAGGCCGAGGTAAGGTCATCGGTTTGAGTCCTTATACAACGCTTCCGCGACATTTGAGTCTAGTGCGTGATCGCTGTGTGATTTGGATTGTCTATTGAACGTCACGCACTCCCCAGCCGCCACCGGCGTCGCTACGGCCGCAAGACGGTGCAACAGGCCGAGGTAAGGTCATCGGTTTGAGTCCTTATACAACGCTTCCGCGACATTTGAGTCTAGTGCGTGATCGCTGTGTGATTTGGATTGTCTATTGAACGTCACGCACTCGCCGGCATACAAGGGTTACGCAGCGTTTGAGTCCAGTGCGTGGTCGGAGTGTGATTTGGCTTGCCTACTGAACGACACGCACTCGCCGGCTGCCACTGGCGTCGCTACCGCTGCGAGACGATGCAACAGGCCGAGGTAGGGTCATCGGTTTGAGTACTTAAACAAGGGTTACGCAGCATTTGAGTCCAGTGCGTGGTCGGAGTGTGATTTGATTACCTACTGACCGACACGCACTCGCCGGCTTGCTCCGGCGTCACTACGGCCGCAAGACGGTGCAACAGGCCGAGGTAAGGTCATCGGTTTGAGTCCTTATACAACGCTTCCGCGACATTTGAGTCTAGTGCGTGATCGCTGTGTGATTTGGATTGTCTATTGAACGACACGCACTCGCCAGCCGCCACCGGCGTCGCTACGGCCGCAAGACGGTGCAACAGGCCGAGGTAAGGTCATCGGTTTGAGTCCTTATACAACGCTTCCGCGACATTTGAGTCTAGTGCGTGATCGCTGTGTGATTTGGATTGTCTATTGAACGTCACGCACTCGCCGGCATACAAGGGTTACGCAGCGTTTGAGTCCAGTGCGTGCTCGGAGTGTGATTTGATTACCTACTGACCGACACGCACTCGCCGGCTTGCTCCGGCGTCACTACGGCCGCAAGACGGTGCAACAGGCCGAGGTAAGGTCATCGGTTTGAGTCCTTATACAACGCTTCCGCGACATTTGAGTCTAGTGCGTGATCGCTGTGTGATTTGGATTGTCTATTGAACGTCACGCACTCGCCGGCATACAAGGGTTACGCAGCGTTTGAGTCCAGTGCGTGCTCGGAGTGTGATTTGATTACCTACTGACCGACACGCACTCGCCGGCTTGCTCCGGCGTCACTACGGCCGCAAGACGGTGCAACAGGCCGAGGTAAGGTCATCGGTTTGAGTCCTTATACAACGCTTCCGCGACATTTGAGTCTAGTGCGTGATCGCTGTGTGATTTGGATTGTCTATTGAACGTCACGCACTCGCCGGCATACAAGGGTTACGCAGCGTTTGAGTCCAGTGCGTGCTCGGAGTGTGATTTGATTACCTACTGACCGACACGCACTCGCCGGCTTGCTCCGGCGTCACTACGGCCGCAAGACGGTGCAACAGGCCGAGGTAAGGTCATCGGTTTGAGTCCTTATACAACGCTTCCGCGACATTTGAGTCTAGTGCGTGATCGCTGTGTGATTTGGATTGTCTATTGAACGACACGCACTCGCCGGCTGCCACTGGCGTCGCTACCGCTGCGAGACGATGCAACAGGCCGAGGTAAGGTTTTCGGTTTGAGTATTTAAACAACGCTCCTGCAGCATTTCTCCTTAACGTATGCTGAAACCGAAGGTTTACTGGCCATTACAAAGTAGAGCTGTGTTAATATCAGATGTACTATAAGCACTCTTATACAAATAGGCATATACACACATACACACACACACACACACACACACGTGCGCGCACTCACACGTACACACACACACACACATACATACACACAGCACTATTCAACTATAGTCTTTAAGTTATTTTAGTTTTTATTATTGTTACAGAAAGCTAAGACACCTATGTAAAACTATATTTAGAGTAGTAGTACCCACGACACAGGTTATGCCTAGTGTGGGTGCTAGTTTATACTTTTTATGTACCTATCTTTTTTCTGTGCAATAAACCAATTTTTGATTGATTTGATTTTTTTGAATTTGAGTCTGATGCGTGGTCGGAGTGTGGTTTGGCTTGCCTACTCAACGGCACTTACAGTGCGACAGGCCGAGGTAATTTTTTAGAATAGTTGTGCTTAGGGCGCCTTCTTGACAGTTGGGTCCAGCTTGTGGGGTCGCTGGTCGAACTGGTCGGAATGCGTCTCGGTCTGTCTTCTAGACGACACACACACAGCCACTATAGGCGTCGCTACGGTGCAATAGGCCGAGGTATCGTCATCTGTTTGAATTAATTGGATTCAATGAAATGTATTAAATCGAGCGAATTTTTTAATTTTTTAATTTATTTTATTCATTTAACTAAATGAATTATAAATACATTTACGCATGCAAACTGAATTATTGATTAAATTATGTAAATTATTATTATCTATATCTGTATGTAAATTTAAATTATTTCTATTCGAATTTCCGTTGATTTTACTAGTTTTAATCAAGCTGGTTTCTATTTAATTCATTTTATAATAAGTTCAATCATTCAATTTATTTCAAAATTTTTGTAATTTAAAATAAATTTTAATATACAATCTGAACACAGGCGTGGGCATGCAAAAGCAGTTGCTAAGATATATCTACTTCAAAAACAATCAATGGCTGTCCACGACACAGGCTCGGCCTAGTGTGGAAGCTCGAGAGTCCATAGTAGCACTATTTGTTTTTGCTCACGCTTGGGACTCGCTTGTCTCGTCAACCGGTGCTATTCTATTAAGTGCGTATTCTACCCGTCACCCACGACACAGGCTGCGCCTAGTGTGGGAGTCGCAATAGACCAAAACTTTTTGTAATTCATTTTTTTATAAATAAACATATATTATTTATTTTTTATAATACTTCAGGCCATCTTTTTATTCATCTTTATTTCCTTTCTATGACTACTTCTTCAAAATCAGCCCATCTTTGCCCTCTGTCAGGTAGGTATAGTCTTTTCTCCATCAGTCATTACTTTTTAGAACAGTTTTTCCCAACAACATTTTCTCGACACTTTTCCAGCTGTTCACCGTGGTAATCTGTCGTAAATTCACTTAATTGCACGCATCTTAAGTTAAACAGCCTATGCTAAGGTAAGTTGGAGGAGATCTTCTAGGTAAGTTCACATTTGTATACATTTTTACGTTAACAACTGAGTATCAGCTGTTAATCTTATCAATCAACCGAACAGCCACTTCGGACATCCCTCCCTCAAGGCACGCCACTTGTCCATTCTCACCAGCCTCTACAAGCGATTTGCCTCAGATCGTCGGTCCAGTGAACTAGAGGACAACTTCGCGTTGGAACTGGCAAACGTGTAGGATACCATTAACTCGTGCTCTTCCTCGTGAACCTCCTCCTTCACTCTCCTACCTATTTTCATTAATCCTTGTGAAACTGATCTGGTTGGCTGGAAGAAATTTCTATAGAAATAAGCTCGCTCATGTACTCACCTATAATACGATTGTAATAGGGTAGTTTCCGGGGTCAAAATAATTAAATTCTATTTAGTCCTTATTTTAGATTATAAAAAAATATTGGACACGTATTTTTTCTTTTTTCGATTAAACAAAAAATAAAAAAGATATAGCTAGCCCATTAAAGTTACGTGTGACGTCACTCCGTGCTAAAAAATGCAGCACGGCGTGACGTCACACGTAACTTTAATGGGCTATATCTTTGTCATTTTTGGTCCAATTTACAAATAAAAAAATACGTGTCCCTTATTTTTGAATAATCTAAAAGACGGACTAATTACATTTTTTAGGGCAACTAGCCCATTGTAACATATTTTCTTTCTTGTGTACAATAAAGAATATAATAACGTTGGCACCTCTTTGTTGATCCGTTTCGAGAAAAAGTACAAGAAACCTATCCCCTACCCTTCCAGACACGAAGGCCGAAGCAACTTCTGTCCAGGCCCCGACAAGAAGTACCAGTCATGCAATGCCCAGCAGTGCACCAGCGTGCCCCGACTGACGGTGCGCCAGTTCGCAGACCAGATCTGTTCGCGGGCCCGAGAGGTGGACCCTGATCTCATTGGGACCGGCCTGCAGAGGATACACGCTGATGGTATACACACACACACACACACACACACACACACTCGAACGAAGCTGACCCGGCAGACGTTGTTTTGCCAACTTGATTATCATGCAGTATCGTCTTGGATGTTTAAATGTTTGTGACGTCGCTGTTTCTGGTTTCCACGACACAGGGTATCCTAGTGTGGGGCCAGAAGCAATGCATGTGCCGGTATGTAAATGTTATGTTATCACTTATATCACTTAGGGATACGAAAAATAGATAACCACCTATTCTAAGACCTACCAAACATACACATAAAATTTCATCGACATCGGTCAAGCCGTTTCAGAGAAGTACCTAGCTATGTGCACTAACGCTGTTCCACGAGAATTTTATTTATTAGGCCTGGTTTACATTTGCTTTATTTTCTTGCTTTTTTTAGCTGTTTTTCATATAGAAAGAATAAAATACAGACGGCAAAAACATATGCCGATTCATAGCTTTTATTACGCACCATATATTATTAAAGTACTTTAAATAAACCATAAATAGGTACGTAGTATACCTACAACCAACCACTACTGATTTATTATTTGCTTATGAACTTATAAAAGGAATTGGCGTCTCTATTCTATTCTAGCTACCATACAACACAGTCATGGCAAACAAATGTAAACAACGCCTTAGAGATAATACGGTATCTGACACTATCAACAATAGATTATTTAAGATGCTCGATTAAAACAAAAGTTACCAAATGTTTCGGAAAATGTATTTCTTTTAATCATTTCCTAACTAGTTATTACAATTTTTAAATAGATGAAACATAAAAAGAGTGCTCTGAAATGTGACGTCACAAGCAAGTATTTTCATACAAAATTCCGTTTTAAATGTAACTCATTATTATTATACGTATAGAATGTAAAGGTTTATGTATGTATATTAGTATTAAGTATAAGTATTTATTCTATGTTCTTATTTGCACCGACTACCCGTCTCTCTCTTTTCCGTCAGCATCTTTCCATCGTCGGTTGCCTGGAAGAAATTGCTTTAAGCAATAAGGCCGCCTCTTGTACTGCATCTTATTGTTAATGTTCTGTATTAATGTTTTTCCTGGTACAATAAAGAATATTCTTATCTTATCTTATCTCTTATCTCATTTGACATCCTGTCAAATACCCAATTCCCTTATCCAGACGTGAGCAGCGCCTGCGCAGTTTGGTGTGACACTAGGGGCGGCGGCTACAAATCCAGGGGCTGGACTCTCCCAGACGGGACCGCTTGTTCAAGGATTTCACCCATGTTCTGCATTTCTGGCGTTTGTCAGGTCAGTAACACCTCCTTTTGTCAATTGGACGTAGTTTAACAAGAAGGTTCCAACCCACAACATAGGAATAGAAACAATTTATGTGCCAGAAAACACACATTGATTCTTAGAACTAGAACTAAAACTAGATTACGAGGTAAAACCATTAAGCAGACGGAGGATAGACTGAAAAAATATTATGGGGACTCTGCTCCGTCTCATGGAATGGTTCATAAGTGGTTTACTGAATTTCATTAACCACCACAAATGACGCCGAGCGCCCAGGAAGGCCGATTGAGGTCGCCACTGAAGATATTATTAACAAAATTCACGACATTGTTATCGAAGACACTCGAAGGAAGATACGGGAGATAGCAGTAACTACTCGATTGCGTTAACGTAAACGCATATTCTATAGGAGTGACAAAGCGCGCCACCTAGTTGTCTCTCTGTCACTCCTATACAAATGGCAAACGCTCTCGCTATCGAAAGTGAATGAAAAAACTCGCACTTAGGGCCCTGATGCTGTTCACATCTCTATCGAACGAGTTTTTCATATTTTGCACGATAAACTCGGCATGAAAAAGCTTTCTGCAAGATGGGTGCCGCGTTTGCTGACTCGACGACTCGACTCGTTGCCCACTCGTCGGCAATCGCAACATCAAAACTAATGGAATTGCGATACGAATTATTGCCACACCCCCATATTAACCAGTTTTAGCCCCGTGTGACTTCTTCCTGTTCCCAAACATGAAGTAATGGGTTGGCGGACAAAGATTTTCATCCAACGAAGAAGCATTAGCTGAAGCAGAAGCCTATTTTTCAGGGTTTGATAAAAAATACTTTTTGGATGGGTTAAAGAAGCTGGAATATCGCTGGTTGAAGTGTATAAAGCAGAAAGGAGATTATGTAGAAAAATCAATCAAAAATTTCCTTAAAAACTTTTTTCTTTATCTCAAAGTCACGGACTTATCAAACCGCCCTCGTACGTTTACCGATCCGCGGTCTCCACTCAAGAACTCTTCTACCCCATGGGTTATCAGTTCTTCGGGTGATATGGCCGGCCCACTGCCACTTCAGCATGCTAATTCGGTGGGCTATGTCGGTGACTTTGGTTCTCTGTTGGATGACTTCGTTTCGAATTCGATCTTTCAGAGAAACCCCGAGCATAGCCCTTTCCATAGCACGCTGAGCGACTTTAAATTTGTGGATCAGCCCCACCGTGAGTGTCCACGTTTCGGCACCGTATGTCATGACGGGTAGGACGCACTGGTAAACTAGATTCGAAAATAAGGTATTATTATAGAATAACTTTGACTATGGATCTTGGGATCGATTGTGGTCCCCGCAGTAGGTCAGGCCTGTATCGTCATTTTTGAGTTAAATATACCAAAATGATCACCATGCTCTATATTTTAAGAATCAAAGACCTTCGTAGCGATCCGAGGAGTATGTGCAAAGCTATGGCACATGGTAGTCCAACCCACAGTGTGAAGAACGTAAATAAGCTGAAACCTAAAAACTTAAATAACTCAAAACTCACTTTGTGTGGGTTGGAACCTTTTTGCTAAACAATGTCCAATTTTTGTCTAGTATATGTATTATGTGTATTTTTGTACCCGAAAGCGGCGTGCCTGCAAGGGCTAATGAATGTCGATGAGGCGAAAGTGATCTGTCAGGATCGTGGCAAGTGGCAGTCCCTGGTCTATGCCTATCCCCTCTGGGGTACAGGCGTGAGCTTATGGACGGAATCCACTTGGGTTGGTTGGCGTAACAGGCCCTATGTCCAGCACTGGCCATTAGCCATACCTGTGACACTATAAACATAAATTAAACATTTACATACAGGCACAACATTGCTTCTGGCCCCACACTACGATACCGTGTCGACACAATAACATAGATATTTTCTAACAAACTCATAGTGTTTAACTGCTCAGCAAACTATTCTGTCTTTGCGAACACAATTTTCTAGAATTTTATCAAAAATACTAATTGCACGTCCCGCCAAAATGTTATGAAATGTATCCCAAGCTCGTTAACCCTAGGGCAGATTTGGCGGCCAACGAGCAATCAGCGCCCAATAACATTTTAATGAAGCGATAGAGGTATGTCAGGATAGTGTCTAGACCACTTTGTCTAGCATTGATCTCCATAATATAGATCGGCGGGTTCGATTCCCACTGGACGCCGCTGTATCTAATTTGATTCAAATGGCTTCTGTGTGGATCGTTTTCCAGGTTTGTGATGACTTTACAGGGTATCCTAGTTTGGAACTAAGACAAGTGATTACGTTGCGTTACGTTGCGTTGGTTTTGTTCATTCGAGAAGTGGAAAAACTCATCTCTAACTATCCGGAATATACCCGTTGTAGTTGCGTGTGTTGTGTAGCCATTTGTTTAATAAGTATAATAGAGAATCATTCATTCTCTATCTCTTATCTAAAAGTGTCGCTATGTCAGTATACCAGGTCTTTGTCCGATATGAATAATTTGGCACTTTTATCTCAACAGAGGTTATCAAAAACCCAAATATGCACGCTTCTTCGTAAGTTTCTGGTGCGTTAACATCTAAAGCATAAAAAAGGTCTTTGACTCAACCGATAATGACAAGAGAACGTCTGTGTTAATCTCAAATTAAACAATGACAATCAGTGTGTTATAAACTAGATAGGTAGTTAAGTATTCATCTTCTTTATCTTGCAGAAGAGAGCGATTCGATTCATTTACAAGCTAGGTAGTTAGTAGGGACTCGCTAAGAGATTTTTTTCAAAGAAACGAACATCTAAACAGTTACAAGCCAGTATATTTATAAAAATATTATGTACGTCCGAAAAAATATCTAAGACTTCGAAACTTAATAGCCATCATAACGTGAACACTAGGAATAAACATAAATTGGACACTACTTCTTTTATGGGGCACTGTATAAGGTTCTACAACAAGATTCCCCTAGATATATTAGAGTATTGCCTCCAGCAACTCTAATATATCTTGGGGAATCTTGTTGTTTTAAGATATTATTATGTGTTAAGCGCGGTTAAGAAATGTGTTAAGCGCGGTTTTAGAAATGTGTTAAGCACACTCTGTCCAAAAAAGCCTAGTATAGGTACCTAAACAGTATAAACAGTACTTTAATATTAAATTTGAACCAGAGGATAATTGTGTCTAGTGTTCAACACATGCAAGAGTATGTGGAGTTTCCATATAGTTTCTTCTCCATGTAATCTATTATGTGAAACTAACAACTTTGACGTTCATAAAGGAAACACTTTGTATTATGAATAAAATATTTTAATTTTTATTAAAATTTTTATTTTTTAATGAGTATTCGTTTTGGACTCAGTAGGTATATATGCAAAGGCCTAAATTATATTTTTTTTTTAATAAAGACTTCAACAACGGCTTAGATGTTCAGATCTTTTTACGGCTGTGTCGCAAATTACTAGAGCAGGTAGAGTCACTGTAAAATATACATATATTACCTATATTCGTTTATTTAGGCAAAATTTAAAAATATCTCAACAGAAATTCACCTGCTCGTCCCATGCCGACGCAGAGTTCTCTCTGCGAGCCAGCGACTGCGAATGGGAAGCATTGCAAGTTCCCACTGCTACGCCTCCTCCTGTTGGGTAAGTGAGTCGCAATAGGGAAGGGATGAAAATATCAGAAGTGCTTGATATTTTTTTTGGTGATAGGAATAACCTTCCTTAACGCGGGAAAAAAGTTTAAATTTTTTTGGCCCCGTAGTTAATTTTTAAATATACTTAATATTTTTCCATTCATCGTTCTGGGCTTAGTACGGCATATCAGACATATTCCTTAGCCGCTACGTATGAAAAAAAAATCCACCTTGAAAAGCTGTCAATGTCACCACAGTTTTTTTTTTTAATACGTGGCGGACCAAGGAATATGTCTGTTAAGCCGTACTGAGCCCAGAACTACGAATGGAAAAATATTAAGATTATTTAAAAATTAACTACGAAGCCAAAAAAATTTAAACTTTTTTCTCGCGTTGAGGAAGGTTATTCCTATCACCGAAAAAAATATCAAGCACTTCTGATATTTTCATCCATTCCCTATTCACCACTCCCCCTAATTGGCTAGTAAAATTTACTTATATGGTTGTAGCCCCCTCCCCTTATAAAGGAAAGTGGAGTTCACTACTATTTAGGCATGTACTCTCCCTAAATATGTAGGTGGAAGTGGTTTTTAATTTACAACTATATACGGTGTAATTCTCCCTATTAATTAAGTGCTTCACAATTCATTACTATTGAAGTACTCCCACTAGTACGTAATGTATCTAAACAATTCACTACTATTGGTGTACTATTACCTATTAGGGGGAGTACCCCTAATAGGTAAATAAATGACATTTATATTTCGTTACGAGATATAATTTCGAAAACAGCGTGTTCCACAACGGAGTTCTCCTAATAGGTCTTGGCTGTTTACATGTTTGTGACTTCGCTGTTTCTGGTTCCCACGACACAGGGTATCCTAGCGTGGGGCCAGAAGCAATGTATGTAAATGTTTATATTAATAAAGTTCTTCTTGCTGCTGAGTACAATTCTGCCGTCATAATAAAAAAGGCCATAACTTGACTTCGAGCAAACTAGTGAAAAACTAAATTTCAAGCATGTCTGCTAACTTGTCGTCGATGATAGTGTTAGTTAGTTTGGCTTAGGGTTTCCGCACTTGGCCTCATAGTTGGGCCATTGTACGTAGCAGGGCTGTGAGCTTACTCCAGCCAGCCTATCTCTTTCCAGAAGGCCAGCAGTGCTCTGATGTTCCCAGCTTCCCAATGGTGGCGGTCCGTTGTTTCTCCACGCCTTCGCAGTAGATGGTCACGTGGGCGGGTGTTTCCTCTTCTTTCAGGCATCCCCGGCAGAGCGGGCTGTCGGTTAGTCCCATGTTATGGAAGTGTCTATTCAGTGAGCAGTGGCCTGTTAGTATTGCCACAGCTCTGCGCAGATCATATCTTTTCAGACGAATCAGGCTACGTGAGAGACGTTTTGAGATTATTGGTAAAGCCTCCTTGGCTTGTCTGCATTTAGTTTCTGTTCTCCAGAGTTCAGCATGCTGATTTTCTGTTCGTGTCCTCAACCATTTCCTAAACTAGTTGTAAGGGAGTGGTAGCAGGGGTTCGGGGCCTAGCACTTTAGTTTCCGAGCCTCTTCTGGCGAGTTCATCCGCAGCATCGTTACCCGAGGAGCCGCTATGACCCTTTATCCATTGTAATTGTCGTCGATGATATCTAACTATTTAAAAAACACAAGATTTTTTTTTACATATTTCATAAGTTATTTGCTTAAATTTAAATATATTTAGTTTACCTATACTCCTATTGATTACCGTTTGTACTCGTATTTATGTTAGACCTTGCATGCATCCGGTCTTAGAAATGTAGACGCCTTTTTATTATTTTTCTCTTTATATTTTGCACAAAGACAGTAGAACCACTGGCTTCCATGATACAGGGCAACCTAGTTTGGTAGCCAGGGTAACAACTGAGTGGGCCCGGACGGACTGTTTTGCACCTTGCATTAAACTTTAAATATGTAGTTAGGTATCCCTGAGTTATTGGTTTGGTACTTGCGGTCGGCGGCGGGTCGATCCTTATAGCACGGCCACATGTAACGAAAATTAATTAATAGTGTAAGGTACATAATATTGAGGATCGAGTCGCTGTCGATTGTGTTGTATTGTATAGTAATACCTATAATTTATTTTCTGTCCGTGGCAAATTTAATTTTGGTTACTAAATAAATTCATTTTCATTTTTTTCATTTTTTTTTCATTTAAGTGTTATTTTTATTCAAATACAGTTTACTTTTTCTCACTAGTAAATATTGAAGTTATGGCCTTTCTTCTTATGATGGCAGAATTTACGAGACGAACAACCATCTTTCCAGCACAAAAACGTCCGGGACCTGGCGGCGGGCAGTCGGCGCGCAGTGGCGGCCAAGCAGCGGGTGCCACTACCACTGCATCGCCCCAGGCAGTGGCGTGAGGCTAGTGCAGGCCGTCGGCCGCCACACCGCCAGCATACAGCTGTGCCGGCCCGACACACGGAGGGCTGACGCGGTGAGTTACACCTGCGACTTGGCTCTCTTCCCCTGACATTCTAGCGCTGCAGAACTACAGACTCGGTCCTAGGACACATTCTGGCGCCGTAAGCAGACTCTCTCCCTAGTGAAGTTCTAGTGTCACAGGCTGACTTTTTCTCCCTAGTGACATTCTAACGCCACAGGCCGAATGCCACTTGCCTATGGCATTTTAGCGTCCAAGGAACTTGCTCTCGCTGGGCAAAGCGGCTACGTGTCCAGCCACGGTAGCAGTATCGCAGCTCTCAGCACGAGCTGCATCGGTATCGGTATCGGTAGCCAGTGTTACTACCACTGCATCGCCCCCGGCAGCGGGGTCAGGCTAGCGCAGGCCGTCGGCCGCCACACCGCCAGCATACAGCTGTGCCGGCCCGACACACGGAGGGCTGATGCGGTGAGTTACACCTGCTACTTGACTCCCTTTCTCTGACATTCTAGCGCTGCAGAACTGGATTGTCGGGTGACTTTCTAGCGCCGTAACCCGACTCTCTCTCCCTAGTGTCCATCTAACGCCACAAGCTGAATGTCACTCTCAGCTTTGCCATTTTAGTATCTAAGAAACTTGCTCTCGCTGGGCAAAGCGGCTACGTGTCCAGCCACGGTAGCAGTATCGCAGCTCTTAGCACGAGCTGTGACGACCCAGTAGCGGGTGCCACTACCACTGCATCGCCCCAGGCAGTGGGGTCAGACTAATGCAGGCCGTCGGCCGCCACACCGCCAGTATACAGCTGTGCCGGCCCGACACGCGGAGGGCTGACGCGGTGAGTTACACCTGCTACTTGACTCCGTTACACCTGCAGAAAAGGGAGTCATCCCTTTCTCTGACATTCTAGCGCTGCAGAACTACAGACTGTCGGGTGACATTCTAGCGTCGTAACCCGACTCTCCCAAGTGACATTCTAGTGTCGTACGAGTAAGTCGATTCTCTTTCCCTATAGTGACAGACTGTGGCTTTAGAATGTCGGCCTGCGACACTACAATGTCACTAGGGAGAGTCGGGTCGCAGGTGCTAAGAACTGCGATACTGGTACCGTGGCTGACACGTGATGCTTTTCCCAGCGATAGCAAGTTCCTTGGACCTTCTTAGCGTTCTTAGCACCTGCGACCCGACTCTCGCTAGTGACATTCTAGTGTCGCAGGCCGACTCTCTCTCCCTAGTGACATTCTGAAGCCACAGTCTAAAGTCGAATCTCACTTGCCTGTGACATTTTAGCTTTCTCAGGAACTCGCTCTCTCGCTGGGAAAAGCGCCTACCTACGTGTCCAGCCGCGGTACCAGTATCGCAGCTCTCGGCAGGAGCTGTGACAGCCCAGTAGTGGGTGCCACTATATTGTCTACCCTTACATTATACTACAATAATCTTTACTATCCTACACTAACTGTTCTCTCCTTTTCTACTCAAGCCTTAGCACCTGTGTACCAGTAGTGAACGAAATTACTTTTTACTTGCAGGGCTGCACACAGAGGAAGACGCCGTACCAATACGCGACCATGGTTTGCACCAAATACAAGGAGAGAGTAAGGAGACTGTCTGGATTAGGGATGCAGATCTCCCCAGCTCTAGGTGAGAAATTATTCATTTTCGTCTCTTCTGTACCTCCAGCAATTTGTAGAAAATGCCTTGGCATTAAGGTCTCCTTTGGTACCTACACTTTAATTAGTGCAGTACAGAATTAATAATAGTCATCACCGTCATCAGTTCACTTCCGTCTACTGCTGGGTGGGCGTTTTCCCCATCACACCATCTTTTGCGGTCTAGTGCAATCGGCATCCACGGATCCACTGCCCGCTTAATTATTAGATAATGACGATAGCGAAAAAAAAGGCATGTGTCCGCGTAGCGGCATCTCGATTTATGCGGCGAAATAGAGTGAGCTGCCGCTATCCGGTATAGGGATGACTTTTGTCGTAACTTTGTGCTCCCCTAGCAGGACAAGAGATTGTGCTGTGTGGAAGTTAATATTGTAAGGGCCAATTTTTCAATAGTCAGATAAAACTAAACTGGAGAATAAATTGAATGCTGTCACTGTCTAAATCATACGACAAGACAGTGACAACATCAGTTTTATTCTCCAGTTAAGTTTTATCTGACTATTGAAAAATTGGCCCTTACTCTATTTTCAGAGGACCCGGACCGGCCTTGTCGCATTGCCTGCCAAGACGAGCGAGTGTCTCACCGCTTCTACCTGGTCAACGGACAGGAGGGCTGGTTCCCGCTGGGCACGGCTTGCGGCAAAACCAACGCGTCGTACTGCGTTAGCGGGAAATGTCTGGTGCGTCCGCCATCTTGTCTTTATTGTTTTTTTTTGTTCTTTTTTTTTTAATATTAATAAAGTCCGTTCGCTTAGATAGTGTCGGTACACACGAAGGCAATCTTGGTTTTAGTAAAAAAAACATTTATTTCATTAATACAACTTAGACGGCAAAAATAGTTTAAATAGAGAAAAAAACATGGTACGCAATATACCTAATGAAGCACAAAATAAAACACTACTCTTCATCACTCGAAGTGTCCTCAGAATATTCATCTCCACCGGTATTTAGAATAGGTACCTACCTAAGTGATGCAGGATCGTATCGTTATAAATCCATTCTAAAATACCGATTGATTTTCTTCTGAGTGATCTACATAATAGGAGAATGAGACGAGCTGCGAGCCAAATTCACTGGCGTGTTTGCGCCGCGTCGGCTTCCTTTAATTTCTTTTGTGAAAAGCCGAGTCGTGCCGAGGCGGTAAATATCAAAGTGACACTATGATAGCGAACAGACTTTACTGTATAACGTCCATGAAATTGGTTTTTTCTCTTATTTTTTAATGGGGCACCTACTATCCGTATTTTTCTTATTTTAATAATGTTTGCCATCTTACTCTGTAATAAATAAATACGATTATGGTTCGGCCGCTGGGAGTATACGATCCTGACACCTGTCTGTTTCATATGACTAGTGATGGGAGAAAATTGGTACAGCGCCACCAAGTTATCTGTTCAGGTGGGCAAAATTGTAACTAACTAATTAATTGTAAATCCTGTTCCCCATTTTTTGTTTTATTTATTCACTTAACTACTAAGAGTTATAGATATATTTTTATTAAAATTGAAAGACGTGTTAAAATATTCTGATATTTCTAGGTAAATTTTTAAATGTTGCTATTAAATTCTCCACTAGCGCCGCTATCAACTGAACAGATAAGATGGCGGCACTGTAATAAGTATTTTTACTAGGCAGCCATTTTGTGAGTTGACGTTACATAGGTACTACGCACTTTTTTAAGTAAGTCAACCTTTTTTTTTGCGACTTTTGACTCAATAACATCTTTCATCATCATCCACCTGCGACTCGGCAAACGTAGTGTAGGACGCCCTCCGACCAGGTGGGATGACGATCTGCGAAAAACTACAGGCAGATGCTGGATGCGGCAAGCTGAAGACAGGGCGCTATGGCGCTCATTAGGGGAGGGCTATGTCCAGCAGTGGACTAATATAGCTTGATGATGATGAACCCATTATGTCCGCATCGAGAGGCACGGATCTCTTTCCTGAGGAAGGTATAAGCCATTCTCCACCACGGGGGCCAAGTCCGGATTGGTCCGGATTAATATAGTACATTGTTCACCGAGAGGAGAAAGTGACCGATTACCGTCGAGGGTGTCGTTTGAAGCCCGAGCCGTAGGCGAGGGCTTTAAAACACCTGAGATCGGGAATCGCAGTTTCTCTCGAGTGATACATAGTGCACCTACAAGGAAAATAAAAAACGAAATCTTTACTAATTGAAATTTATATTGAAATTGTTGCTAGTGGCCAGTGTCATTTTGGGAACTTGGAGATAAAAACTCACTGTAAAAACTTTTTGGCTTTTGATATTTAGGTTACCGGCGCATAGTCTTACCCAAAATTAAAAAAGAAAAACCACGTAAGAAATGGATTTTCATACACTTTTCTCTCCCGCTCAGATGCGTTTTCTCCCCGCATATTTGTTCGATATGCAATGACGTACTTTCTACCGTAAATTTGATAAAGTATCAAGGTACTTTCCAAGCAGGTGTAGTATAAACTTCTTTATCTTCCAGGAATTCGGGCCAGACAATACGCCCTTATCAGAGTCGGTCTTCACTCTGCCTCTGCTGACGAGGAGTAACCTGACACACGTGCGGAGACGTTCTTCGAGACACAAGCGCAGTCTACAGCGAGACAGGGTGACCGTCAAAGCGGCGCTGAACCAGAGTCATTTGGATCACATCATTGCTGCGTTGAATCTTACAGGTTTGATGTATATTTAATAAAAAAAATATAATAGCCTATAATGGATACATAGAGCCTTCTCGGAGACAATGGGCTTCAAGTAACACGCGGAGCCCACCGGATTCGCGATTTCAGGCTCTATCAAGGTGATGTGAACACCTCAGCTGCTCAGGTTTCCTCACGATGAACATTAGCGAGTGGTACTATCGCACTGTCTCCTTAAGACACAGACGGAGCCTGAAGCGAGACGGGGTGACTATCAAAGCGGCGCTGAACCAGAGACACATCATTGCTGCGTTGAATCTTAGATATACAAACATAGACAATCACTCAAGACGCCCTTTGTACAAATTTATGGCGACACCCAGTGGTAGTCTAACCCACAACCTCTTTCTTGGTAGCTATACGCCTTAACGGCTAGACTAACGAGGCAGGTACTATAGTCAAGTAGGTACTACAATGCATTTGCCAGTACATTATTGTACTTCACAAAACGGGAAATATTTCTTCACTTATCTCTCCCGTCGTTTCTTCCAGACAACACGAGCGATCACATAACCTACTTCGACACGGTACCAGAGCACATAGAGGTGGACTTCAACAATCCCATACACATCGCCCCTGAGGAATCGATGTTCGGGAAGATACCGCGACACATGTGGGATAAGGTTTAGGCCTCATTTTTAGGATTCCTTAGCCAAAGGGACGCTTCACTAAGACTCCGCTGTCCGGTTGTCTGTCAGGCTGTATCTCATGAACCGTGATAGCTAAAGTCTGTTTTTTAGTTCAATGCAAAAAAATAAAACAGTCACGTTGACATCTCAATACAATCCAATGTCTGAATGTTGCTAGTAGGCAAAAACCAAATTAGCCCATTTTACTTCCAAGTAAAAATTGTTTGTGATACGTAGGTGTTTTTTTTTAGACTTTGCTCATAAAAGGAATTAGACTTTAATGTCTTTGATGTGATAAGGATTTTGGTCACACGAGTCTTCTATTCACGGTAAAAAAAAAAACTACCGAGTAAACTTATCTAAATTATAACGGTAACACCGCGCCATTTTTTTTTTTTGCATTGAATTAAAAAACGGACTGTAGACAGTTGAAATTTTCACAGATTATGTACTATGACTAGCTTTCGCCCGCGACTCCGTCCACGTGGACTCTAGTTCAAAATTTTGCAACCCCGTTCACTCCCTTAAGGGTTAAATTTAGAAAAACGGCGATACACGTGTTCAATCAATTGTGTTGAAGAGTATTTATTTTAATTTTCAAGAAAATTAGACAACATTCTTTATACCTCCCATACAAATAGCAACCCTATTCGCCCCCTTAGGGGTTGAATTTCAAAAAAACCATGTGTGAAAAATTTCAGCTTCCAACGGCTTGGGCTGGGCGTTGATGAGTGAGTCAGTCAAGACTTTGAATTTATATTTATGTAGATATGAAGCCCACGACATGTTTTTGAACCAAAAATTTCGAAAGCTCTAGACAATTAACCTCAAACCTGGTCGAACTCTTCCGACAAAAGGTGAAGTAAGTGTATTCGGTAGATAATGAATAATTAAGTTACATAATTGAACAGAAACAGAAAGTAGAAAGAATCGACCCAGAAATTAATAGGAATTTCAATTGTATAAAATGATTTTTAATAACACAGCACAGGGTATCCCAAACTAGGATACCCTGTGCTGTGTTAAATATTTAACAACTGCTTTTTTTCGCGATTTCAAAGACGGTCTCATATTGAAAGTTACTCATACGTTAGTAAGAGTAAGCAGAGTTATTTGTATTTTTGGTGCGTTAGTCATATATCCAAACACATCTTGATTGTTTGGTCTTGCACAATAAAGATTTTTTTTGGATACAATATATGATAATGAAACGTAGCTCATACGGTAAGTAGGAATAGAGGCTATTTTAGTTAAAAACAGTTCTTAGTCTTATAATAAGTGTACAAAACTATGGGATTGAAAGGGGGATCGGTGTACATTTAGTTGATACTTTTGCTAAGACTGCGTTAAGTCAATGGAGTAGCTCGTAAGACACGTGACATAAAGGCGTGTGTCGAATAACAATGGCTCTCATTGTTTTCTATTGATTGCTACCAGAAAATGAAAAAATTACCAGTGAAATCCTGTTTTAACGTATTTTGTACTGAATATTTTCACTGCCTTATATGTTGCAATTAAATAAAAATCTATGGGCTCAATATGAATTCATGAAAAGATTGTGATCAATGCTTAGTATTTATTTTAGAAGACTTCGTTGCTATACATTATTTCTAAGTAATTAAAGACTATTTTCACTTACAAACCGCATTTTTTATCACGTCATTATTTAAATATTGATTAACACCAAGCACAGCTCAACACGACAGTTCCATTAACATTCCGATTGTAAATACAACAAATTACAAAACATTTCTTCTAAAGGGGTTTGGGTAACTTTGTATGGACGGTTGGCGTCATTTTTTTTTAGCGGCCACCTTTTCTTTCGGTGCTAATTTTTAATACTAATTTAACTTAATATATATACAAAATAAGTTTAGCTGTAAGTAATATCGGAAAAAAGTTATGGCTCTTCAAAAAGCATAAAAAAAATGTTTTATTCTGAGAAATTATGGGACGTTGCATTCTTGTGTCGTTACTGAATCGCGTGAAACCAATTTTAGTATAGGGCCCTCGCCCACGGCGACTTTTTGCAGCGATGCTGTCGCGCGTTCGTCGTGATTCAGTCGAGATGCAAACGCTATACTGTCGCGCTTCTGTCACAATGCAAACGCGATTCAGTAACCCTTCCTCCATTCTTTCCCCGAGGTCGTCCGACACGGTCGCGCGCTCGCATCCATACAGTGGCGATGCTGTAGTGCGTTAGTAGCGCGTTGGCATCGCTTCTGCATCGCGTTGCAAATGAGACCTGCGCGCGTTAGTAGCGATGCTGTCGAGCGCTTACTAAACGCGCGACAGGATCGCTACAGGAATTCGCCGTGGGCGAGGGCCCTCCTAACGACACAAAAATGCCTACGATCGCCACAGTTTAGGCCCTTCTGCCACGGCGACTTTTTTCAGCGATGCAGTAGCAATGCTGTCGTGGGTTCGCCGCAATACAGTTGCGATGCGGTCGCTAGCTGTATGACCTCGCCCACATAAGAACGATTCAGTGGCGATGCAAACGCGATTCAGTAACCGAGGGGCCACTCTTCCTCCATTTTTTCCCCGATGTCGTCCGTCACGCCGCGCGTTTGGATCAATACAGTCGCTATGCTGTATCGCGTAGGCATCGCTTCTGTAGTGCGTTGAAAAGGCGAATAACGCGAACCGATGCCACAGAATACAGGTACAGGTACAGAAGAAAAATCAATTAAAGAAAAAGGGACTCTAGTAGCGATACAATTAGGTGCAATTCAGATCGCACGGCGCTAAAAAAGCTACAGTTATATTCACCTACATGTTGCCTCTTTTTCTACCGCGTAACTCGCGCGTGCGTCACTGCTCGTTCCTGCGTGAGTTCCTACTTATCAGCCACTCTGGAGTGACCGCCGCATGTACTTACGCATTCGATATCTACACGCGGAGTGTGACAGGCCTGGCGATGCTGTCAAGCGTTTACAAAACGCGCGACGGCATCGCTACAAAAAGTCGCCGTGGGCGAGGTCCCTAAGTTACTTAGGTTAATAAACTTTAAAATATTTGAAAGAATTATCTTAGATCAATTACTTACTCATTTCAATAATTACGAACTCCTCCATAGTCAGCAGTTCGGTTTCATTAAAGGGCGGAATACAACAGACGCTGGAGTCATGTTAGTTAAACATATTTTCAGTGCGTGGGAGGATCATAATGTTGCGATAGGAGTATTCTGTGATCTGTCAAAGGCATTCGATTGTGTAGACCACAAAACATTACTCTCAAAGTTAAAACACTATGGAATAAAAAAATTAAGTCTAGATCTTTTAAAATCATATTTAGAAGGAAGGGTTCAAAAAGCAGAAATAAATCGTATTAAATCGTCAGGCTCACTTGTAAAAATGGGAGTCCCGCAGGGATCTATCTTAGGGCCGTTCCTTTTCCTAGTCTATGTAAATTATTTACCGTTTTTGGTACAAAAAATGTGTGAGATAGTGCTATATGCTGATGACACGTCACTTGTTTTTAAAATAAAGAGACAGGAAAATAATCTTGCCGAAGCAAATAATGCTCTCTCGCACGTTCTAGATTGGTTTACAGTAAATAATCTAATGTTAAATTCAAAAAAGACAAAATGTATGAAGTTTACCCTTCCTAACGTAAAATTAGTTGAAAAGAACATTGTAATTGAAAATAATAAACTAGAATTTGTTGAAGATACTGTATTTTTGGGCATCACAATCGATGCCAAACTACAATGGGGTCCACATATTATAAAATTGGCACATAGACTAAGCTCCGCAGCATATGCCGTGAAAAGAATCCGAGAACTTACTGACGTTGCAACTGCTAGGCTTGTTTATTTTAGTTACTTCCATAGTATTATGTCCTATGGTATAATACTATGGGGCCGGGCAGCAGACATTGAGACTATCTTCATCTTGCAGAAGAGAGCGATCCGATTTATTTACAAGCTAGGTAGTAGGGACTCGCTAAGAGATTTTTTCAAAGAAACTAACATCTTAACAGTTGCAAGCCAATACATTTATGAAAATATTATGTACGTTCGGAAAAATATTAAGGACTTCGAAACTCTTGGTAGCCATCATAACGTTAATACTAGGAATAAACATAAATTGTCATTTCCACGATTTAGACTTGCAAAAGTTAATACTTCCTTTATGGGGCACTGTATAAGGTTCTACAACAAGATACCCCAAGATATATTAGAGTTACCCCCAACGCGATTTAAGAATTGTGTTAAGCACACTCTTTGCAAAAAAGCTTATTATAAAATCAACGATTATTTAGAAGACAAGGACATATGGCATTAAATAGTAGTTTAATATTAAATTAAATCAGAGGATAAATGTGTCTAGTGTTCAACACATCCAAGATATTATTTTGTATGTTTTATTTGTATTAGCTTTAAGGTGATTTGAGAAAAGATGGTCAGAGTGGAGTTTTTTTTTTCGCTGCCTTTTTCTCCACTACAGACGGCCCCAAGGCAGCGGCTAACGTTATACATAACTGTATGTACATTGACATTCAACAAGCAGAATGTAAATTCTTTACGTTGAAATAAATTCTTGATTCTGATTCTGATTCTGACTGAATCCCGTTTGCATCGCAACAAACGCGTTACGGTATCGCGTTTGCATCGTGGGCGAGGGCATATAGGTAGCGACCGCAGTGCGACTGTATCGATGCGAACGTGCGACGGCATCGCAGTAGCATCGCTGCAAAAAGGTGGCCGTGGGCGAGGCCCCTTAATCACAACACGGGGCCCACCGTCCCTCCATTCTTTTCCCGATGTCGTCCAACACGGTCGCTCGTTTGTATCGATATAGTCGCGATTGGGGAAAGAATGGAGGAAGGGCCCCTATGTAACCGAATCGCGTATTTAATTTCGACAAAAAGTATAAGATACAACTCGACGAGCCAGTACGAGACAACAGCAACAAGGACCTAAGGGTCTTCACAGACGGCTCAAAGACATCCCAAGGTACAGGTTCAAATAACAACACCTCTAGGAGCCCACAACACTGTTTTCCAGGCCGAGTGTGTGGGCATCATACATGCAGCACAAGCAATCACACAGAGGGGGGTAGAAAGACACAACATCCGCATTCTGTCTGATAGCGCGGCTGTGCTAATGGCCCTCAAAGGATATAGCTTCAACTCTGGACTAATCCAAGAATGTCACGAATCACTGACGAAGGTATGTAGAAAGAACAACGTAACCTTACAGTGGATCAAAGGACACAGTGGCTCAAGGGGCAATGATGCAGCGGATATGCTTGCACGAGCTGGCTCCGAAACTACGGTAGAGGGACCCGAACCCATCGCCCCTTTACCCTTCTGCCAACTGAAGACAGGGCTAGGCCAACGCACCACCAGGCTACACAACCATGACTGGACCTCACGTACGGACTGCAGACAAGCCAGAGCAGCAATGCCAGGCAGAAATTCGCGCCTTTCCCGTAGCCTTCTTCGCCTAACCAAGGCACAACTCCGCCTAGCAGCAGGGGTTCTCACAGGTCACGGTCACTACAATAGAAAGAAAGAAAGAAAGAAAGAAAGTTTATTGTACCAACAAGACACATCACAGAAACAAAACACACAAAAAAAGTAACATAATAAATAAGTAAGGCAACAGACGAAAAACAAATAAAATTAAACAAAAACCTTAGTCTGTGGTGTGTCTAAGTCGCCACAAAAGGCAACATAAACATCTTTTTACAATAGGTGTTACAGACAGACCACTATGCAGAGCATGCATACAGTACGCAGAAGAAACAGCCGCACACAATGCTGATGGAATGCGTGGGGCTGGCCATACAACGGACGGCTCCTAGGGAGTCCGGGGACAATAAGGAATGGATGAAAATATCAGAAGTGCTTGATATTTTTTTCGGTGATAGGAATAACCTTCCTTAACGCGAGAAAAGAGTTTCAATTTTTTTGGCTTTGTAGTTAATTTTTAAATATACTTAATATTTTTCCATTCGTCGTTCTGGGCTTAGTACGGCATATCAGACATATTCCTTACTTAGACATATCCTTAGAATTAAACTTTTTTCCCGCGTTAAGGAAGGTTATTCCTATCACCAAAAAAAATATCAAGCACTTCTGATATTTTCATCCATTCCCTATACAGGAGGCGTGCAGAGACAATCGCAGGCTCCTGGCTTTCCTGGAGGAGCTGGGGTGGCAGGATTGTACTCCCCCTTTTGGATGTTACCTTCCCATACGCAAAATAGGCTCACTTGTAGTCAAGTTGCGGAAACCCCAACAGTCACCAATACCAATACCAAAAACCGAATCACGTTTGCATCGCGACAGAAGCGCGACGGTATCGCGTTTGCATCGTGATTGAATCGCGGGTACGTGGGCGAAGCCTAGCTAGTCACCGTATCGCAACTGTATCGCGGCGAATGCACGACAGTATTGCTACTGCATCGCTGCAAAAAGTCGCCGTGGGCGAGGGCCCTATACTTAAGGTTGGTGACCCATGGTATACATGAATAATGCCGCATGGTTTCTCGATTATTTCGACTAGAAATCACTTAAAAATTCGTAGTTTTTACTTACTACAACAAAAATGATTAGGTTTTACGATCAAACTATGAACTGCGATATCTCGGCTCCGATATGGTTTAGCTATATATACTCCATAATAAAAATTGTTTACTTTATACTGCTCTTTCGTAAAACACAACTTTCATGAATGGCCGCCAAAATTTAAAACGACGCCAACTTTACCCAAACCCCTTTGGTCTACTAACAGCGTTGAATAGACAAACAGCCTTATTAATAAAAAGTCAGGTCACTAAAAGCACAGCTATAGTGGCCTTATAAGATCATTATAATAGGGTTTCACAAAAACGTTATTAATAAAACAAAATCCACATTATAACTGGGCTATAACCCTGCTATAACTAATAGTTGATATGGCCCTACTTTATCTCGACTTCAAGCACTATAAGCGATATTTTAATCTGTGGTTGCAAAACCACAGATTACAAAAGTGTGCATTTGTCAGATTGTTGTCTGAAGTGGTTTGGTTGTCATTGAAGTCCTGAAGTGGTTTTTCGTGAAAAAGTGCTATTATCGAACGTTTTTGGCCTGTTTACTGGACCCTGATTGACTACGGATTACCTATATTACTTTGGCTATTACTGGACACCGACGAATCTGCTCTCACAGTTGACATTGGCTTTGTATAAAATAAAATGGTATAAAATGGTATCATCTTCAATTCAATTCTTTTTAAATGTATCCTCTAAAACTTTCAAACGAAAAGATGAAAACTTTTTTTTCTTGTCATGTACATAGATTAGACAATCTGGGTGTTTTGACACTTCCACAGACTTAAAAGAATGAACGAATCATAGTACGCGACGTTGCCAAATTGACAGGTCGTAAAAGAGCACGATAGTTAATGTAGGATTGTTGTACTTTTATTAATAAGGAAAAGTTAGAGCGTACTATATGTCTAATAGAGGACTATAGCCAAAGTGCGCTACAAGCACACTATAGGTCGTTTTTATTAATAATACTGTAAATATATAAAATGGACTACAGTTCGTATAGAACTACGGTTGTACAATATAATCATATTACCATGGCAATGGATGTTGCATGTCCAAAACGATCGCACTGCAATGTCATTCAAATGGAAATGGAGAATGTAACCCGAGCGAATTCAAAAGCACCTCTCGCGAAAAATATCGTATCATGCGAGGTGCCGAGTTTGTTGGCAAGGAAATAAGATTAATTAGTGTAACAATACAGACTATATACGCACCACTGCGTGGAATTGGGCTTCTTAGTGGTATTAAATAGTCAAAATACAGAGAGAGTTTGTGTTCAATGACCGCGTGTGCCCATAGCGTTCGAATTCAAGCGTGGATGTATTTGAATATCTCAGACACTCATCTTTTAAGGTAAAGGAAATGTATTTTTGAACCAAACTTTCGTAATCACAATACATTATTAGCTTAATTTCGGATTCACTTACTAGATTAAGCTGCGCGTATCAGTGCGGAACCTGGCCGGACATTTCCGACAAAAATCCGGAATGAAGCTAATAAGAAAAGTTATGACGTCATTC
The DNA here is from genome assembly GCA_947310845.1 of Yponomeuta plumbellus. Lineage (NCBI taxonomy): Eukaryota > Metazoa > Arthropoda > Insecta > Lepidoptera > Yponomeutidae > Yponomeuta > Yponomeuta plumbellus. Next base: position 3,383,710 of record OX371210.1, read on the forward strand.
GCGCACGAAAGCGCGTATACTGTGAACGCCGCTACTGGACAACTTCATTGAACTACCTTTCCTGCGATTACGAGTAACTCTTCGACTGTGTTTCCTTCATAATGGCCGCCAACCGGGCTTGGTCTGTCAGGAACCACTGCCATAGTTTCCGCAAGTTCTGCTTGTCACCGTTCTGAAATGCAGACACGACACATTTATGACTGGGTTCTATACAATCTAGTCAGCCCATATACAGAGTCCACTGTTGGGCATAGGCCGCTTCTCTTTCACGCCTACCCATCCGGTCTTTTGCCAATCACGTCCTATGTTTCCCAGCGGCTTTCACAATGTCCATTTCACGCCCATCGACCGTCGACCCGTTCTATAACTGAGTAATGTAACATCACAAAAAAGTTATTGGTACATACTGGGATTCGAACCCACTACCTCTCGAATAAGAAGCCGGCATCCTACCGCTCCGCTACCACCGCATATGACAACTGGATTATGGAATGTATTTTTCTTTAAAATGCTATGTTTAAACGTCAATTTCTGTACGCTCCTATCAACACTATTCGGATTCAGTCAATCTTTCTTGTCAATGATAATATGAAATAAGATATGTCCCTGTACACTATAGTAAATTACCTATTTGTTCAGTGATGTAAGTTGATTGAATGTCAACGGTTGAAAAACGTAATTGTACTAATCGTTTGTCGGCCCCCACGATACAGGCTAGGCCTAGTGATGAGACCACCGTTACGTCAAATTTTTAACAGGAAGAATTTTGCAATCATGTACCTTTTAATACTATGTAAACTTAATTTTGTGCATGCAACTTTATGCAACCAACCCAACCGGCACCAACTGCTTAATGCGGCGGCTTGAAAACTTCTGACAGTAAGACCAGCCACTAGTCTTACAAGCCTCCACCAATCAGGACTTGGCCCCCGAGGTGGACTAAGCCCTACGACCTTCTTCAGGGAAGAGACCCGTGCCCCTCGGTGGGATAGTGGGTTGATGATGAACCTTATTTCAATCAATTGTACTTATTCTATTTAAATAAATTATTCTAATTCTTAGAGCCAACGCAAACAGGACGACTTGTCGCTGCGTCTAGTCGCCGCGACAGATACGGCGTTGTCGTTTGACAAGTCGCCCTGTTTGCGATGGCTCTTAGCTTGTCGTCGCGACTCCGCGACTCTAACGCCAAGTGTGCGGAGCTTCGAACAAAATTTATGAAAATTGTCGGCCGTAGCCCGTTGTCGCGTCTAGTCGCCATTAAATTAAAAATACGTTTTAAGGATAATTAGACAGTCACCTTGACTTGCGCAAACAAAGCGCCAGCCTCGGCGACCTTTCTATCGGCTGCCTCTAACTCGGTCGTCAGAGTGTGGGAGATCGCTGCCACAGCCCGATTGTGGCAGTTTGGCTGCTTAGTAGCGCCGTCCCAGAGGTAGGCCGCCAATGGCTGCTGCGATCGCTTGCTGTGAAAGATAAAGAAAAGCATTAAAATGAGAAAATTACTTTGCTAAATCCCGCCAATATCAAACAAGCACCATGCGGTTGGTGGGTTCGTGTCTTGCTTCTGCTTGAAAAAGTGGGAGGGAGGGCGGTGCATTAACTAACCGCATGGTGCTTGTGGGATATTGGCGGAATTTAGCAAATTTTCTCATTTTATTGCTTATGGATTTCCGCTAAGTAACGCCTGATTCTATACAATAGATAAAGAATTTCTTGCCGATTTCTGAAAACCGTCTCATATTTTTTGCTGGTGTTCATGGAGTCAGAAAGTGATAATTTTAAATTCTTTCGTGTATTTCTTCTAAAACAGGCAAACGAAAATTTACTTTTAAAATAAGTGGGCTATTGCCATATTTTGGCGCCATATTTGGCGTTGAACAGGTATTATGACGTCTCTTGCCAGTAAACCAACCAATGAACGTAAGAACGAATGAATGACGGACGCCATTTTACTGACATGTGACGTCATCATAGAATCGGCCAATCTAGGCCGTTTTCGATACAATCTGCAGATACATAATTATCAAATAAACAAATAATAATTGTTTGTTAGTTAAAATGTCTGAAAGCGGTTTTAGGACTTATAATTTATACGAATACGTATAAATAATACTGTTCTTTTCACACTGCAAAAAATAGCCTATTCGTCAAATTCTGTCTGAGCAGGATTTCCTTCTATTGTTACCAGACAAGGACATACATGGCAATACATCCAGACTGGGGCCATGTGTACTAATGTTCGCGGCCCTGAGTGGGAATGGAACCCACGGTCTTCGGCATCGTAATCACTGGTGATACCGCGTGACTAACGAGGCAGATCTTATAAAAGATCAGAGAAAAAGGAGACATATAAAATATAAAGTGATATAAAAGTTTGTTTGATATCTGCGTAAAGAATACCAACTAAAAGAAAATCAAACAACACAATATGTGAGTGGTTGACCAAAAAGGGACCTGGGGGCTCATTATGTAATTTTCGCAACGGATATAGCACTATCTTCTTTTAAGACCCTATGTTAGAGCGAGACAGTACTCCGTACGACGTCGGTTTTTGTGTTGACGTAACTATTTGAGACGTATGAATATCCGTTGCGAAAATTACATAATGAGCCCACTGGAGGTAATCGTTCTTTTTTTTATTTTAATTTTTTATCTCTGGTATTTTAGCTTTGTTTTGGTCTGAACCAGAATATTTTTAGGTGCCGTAGTTATTTTTTATGATTTTTTTTTGTGAGCTGAGCCGAGTCGAAACCGAAACTTCCAACGCGATTTTCTCGAAATCAATTATTTTCCCTTGAGGTCCCTTTTTGGTCAACCACTCACATTTATCTATTTATTCTAATACATAAAATTCTCGTGTCACAGTGTTAGTGCGGATTAGAGGTAGGCAGATATTAAGGTTTGCCACTTGCCACGATCCTGGCAGAACTTTCTGTTCACCAACATTAACCGTTGCATGCCGATTTCGTGTACTTTAAAGGTCATAGCCCACTTATGTACACGACTCTGCTCCCACCCGGCAAAAATAATATCATTCAACTATGGGCTATAGATATTGCTCTTTAGATATATTTTACATTGACTACATAAATTAGCTGACCACTGACAGCGAGCAATATTTAAAGCCCATATTTGAATTATATTATTTTTGTAGGGTGGGAGCAGAGTCGTGTAAGTGGGCCTTTAATCTTGCCCGTGCTGAAAATCAGTGCTGTGGGTAAAACCGCAGCGTATACTGAACTAGAGGCCATTTTATCGCTGTACAGACATACCCTGAGACCTTTGTTGGTATAAAATGATTGCGGTGTTTTTGTTTGTTTTAAATCACATGTAATTTGTATGTGTTTGTGGTGTTAATTTTTTTTTTGTTCTTATTCTTCTTCGCTTTGCTTTACATAGCCTATTTCGCCGGGAATTATGAAAGTATGTCACTTCTCTTACCAGTCCTTCCACCGCTCGTTTCATCAATCTTCCTTCCTTCATTCTCTCTCTACACAATGTCCAAACCAACGTAACATTCCCTTCTCAAGAAAATACGTGTTATAATAAATTAAAATAGATACTAACAAATCCTCAATAAGCCTCTCCTTCCGTCTGAATCCGTCTTCAACCTTCTCCTTCAATTCCTTGACGGAATTCTCCAGGTCACCATTGGTCTTCACGAGAGCGATGATGTCGTTGGCAGGCTGGACGCCCAAGATGGCGCTAAAGGTCGTCAAGAGGACGTCCCGGGTTCGAAGGTTGTCCTCGGCTGACTGTTGCTCGTCGCATATCGATTTCATAGACTCCTGTTGTCGAGAATATATAAAATACATTACTTTTATTTTTATTTTATCAATGGTCATCAACAAGAGTTACACAAAAATTTGATAGTTTAAGGATTAAATTTTAAAATGCACAATCCAAAAAATAAAATAACATAACTTGAATAATAAGTTTGCAAAAAAAATTTATGAAAATAGGCTATTTGACAGTGTGAAAAAAACTGTATTATTTATACTTATGCGTATAAATTATGTGTCCAAAAACCGCTTTAAGGCATTTTAACTAAAACAAACAATTATGATTTGTAAAAAAACACCAGATAAAATTTGATAATTTGTATCTGCCGCCGTTGTATCGAACACGGCCTAGATTGGCCGTTTCTATGATGACGTCAGATGCTAGTAAAAATGGCGTCTGTCATTCATTCGTCCTTACGTTCATTGGTTGGTTTACCGGGAAGTGACGTCATAACTCCTGTGTGACGCCATATTGCCTAAGATAGCGTTTTGGCGGCTTATTTGCAAAGTAAATTTTCGTTTTCCTTTCTTAGAAGAAATACACGAAAGAATTTAAAATGACTCCATGAACACCAACAAACAATATGAGATGGCTTTCAGAAATCGGTCATATAGCCTATTGTGCACTCATTAATTAATTAACACATTAATTTTGTATTTATTTAAATTGTTTTTTTAATATTAACTTAATTTTTTAACTTTTGACAATCTGTATTTAATTGTATTTTTATAAAATTATTTAAAAAGTTTTACTTGTGACATAAGATTTGTATGCCTATTTAGGTAGAGCACAAAAGAAGCTATATTTTTTCAACCATTACACCTGATGTACTTGTGTCTCACAAATCAATAAATGAATTATGAATTATGAACTCACAAGTCTGCTAACAACGGCAACACGGTCCTCCTGAATATATCTGGCTAGTTCCGCGGCGAATTGCAGCAGTTCCTCGTGCGTTTGCAGAGAGTGTCGCAGGACAAAGTACAGGCAGCGATCCAAGGCGAGGGCGTGGAGCGTGGTGTCGTGGAGGTGGGTCAGGTCTCTGTAAATCTCCCTGTAAAACAAATTTTTTAAAAATTTTACTCTACCCGCGCGCTTCTCTCTCACACACACACACACACAGTCATACACACACACCCAAGCACGCGCGCATGATATCTCTCATGGTGAAGCCACACTGCCGTGATATGCCAATAATTCGAGATGCAAAAAAAAAAGTGAACTGCCTAAATCAAAAACCATTTCGAGCTTACCATCCAAACTACAGTATTTTTAATGTAAGAGATTTTATCTTAATAGATGAGCCTTATTTTGAGTAAATATAAATATTAAATGTCCTTTATTTGACCTCTATGGTGACGTCACATGTTAAATCGTCTGTTGTAGTTATTCTGTGAAAATCTACACATTTATTTATTTATTTATTTACTTACTTACATAAATATTGCAACATAACAGTTATTACACCAAAGCGTTACAATATTATAACTAAGCACTACCTATCCAACATCTTCTAGCACTCTCTTACACACCTTCACCACACTTGCAATCCCATCCGCAAACACATCACACTCCGGTGCTGCAGCGAGAGGGCACAGAGTAGCCGCAGCGCACGCGCGACTGGCGAGTGCTGGTACTGGTTGGTGCGGGCTTCTATTTCGGCGAATAATTTGTGCCTCCGCGCCCTGCGACACCTATCAGGTACAAATAGTCGGACGACCTTTTCAACTAGGTCGATGGCGTCGATTTTACCTCTTATTATATTTAAGACAAACTTTGCAAGAGCCACATTTCTCCTCAGTTCTAATGAATCAAACCCAAGATATCCCTGTAGAAAAAGGGTTGGATATATAAAAGGGTAATACCCATACATTTTTTTATAAAGATATCTTAAAAATCTTTTTTGGACCTGCTCCACCATAAGAATATATTTTTTCTCATGTGGGGCCCACACCATAGCATTCGTTTCTAGCACGCTGCGCACCAGCGCACCGTATAATGCCTTAGTGGCGCGTGCGGCCGCAGCGTCAGCCGGGGCTCGAAGAGCACGCCCAGGTCGCGCACAGCCTGCACGCGGCTGATGCCTACTCCGGCCATCGCGTACTGCTGGTGCACTGGCGAAAGCGATCGAGTAAAACTCATCACTTCGCATTTGTCTGGGTTAAAAAACAGCTTATTACGAATGCTCCACATGGCCTGCCAACTTCATCTGTCAAACACATCGATATATAGTGCCACCATATTATCTGTTCAGTTGGTAGCGGCGCTAGTGAAAAATTTAGTAGTAACGTAACATTTAAGAAATTTACCTAGAAAAATGAGAAAATTTTAACCCGTCTTTCAAAATTAAGGAAAGTTATATCTATAAACCTTAGTAACTGAATAAATAAAACAAAAAATGGGGAACAGGATTTACAATTAATTATTTAGTTACAATTTTACCCACCTGAACATAGAACTTGGTGGCGCTGTAAACACTTTTTTTTTTTGACACCAAACCACTGACAATCTAGATGGTTTGGCCCATTCACACGCAAATCCAATCGCGAACTCTACCTACACACACAGTAAGTAGCATATGACGTCACGCCGAATAATATTTACTTTAATTAATTAACAATGATAAACTCGATTAATCACGAAAAAAATGAAATTAGTTTCTTAAAATTACATCTACTATCAGAATATAAAATAAAATCCAATCATAAAAAAAACTTTGCATCCCCAATTATTGCCATAACTTAAACAACACCAACAATGCCAATCAATATGGCAAATGGTGGTAGACAATAGCTCCGGCGGCGGTCTTTTTTCGCACATCAAACAAGATTACCGCAGTAATTAATGCGTTTGTGGCCACACTACCGTTTGTCCAGTGTGCAATATACCTAAACTCACCGGCGACGCACGTATCGACCGACATGGAGTGGTCAAATGAAATTTTTGGAATTATTCCAATCCGAACTGTCACTTTGGGATACCCGACAGAAGAACCATACAAAAAAAAAATTTTGGGGCAAAGTTTGCTTTGTTGAAATTTAAAAGATTCATGTACAATTAATTGGCACTCATAAAACACAACACCGCCGCAGCTTCAACCTCCATCTTGAAAAGTGATATTTTTACCGCCTAATTTATTGACATAATCTAGGTAAACTCTAGTGTAACCACACCAGTTCATGCAGTAATTTAAACGGTAATTTAATGTCATAATTATTGCGGTAACAGCCCGGTAGACGGTAAGGTAGTGTGGCCTCACCATAAGGGCGGGGTCTTTTATTCAACAAAAATCATTTAATAAAACATTTACTCCATTCGGTTTTTTACCAATCTCTCTCTCTCTCTTCCTCTGTCTCTCTCACGCACACAAACAAACACAACACACACACACACACACACACACACACACACACACACACACACACACACACACACACACACACACACACACACACACACACTGTAATAGCGAGTGGCGCAGGTGGCAACGTTCCAGAGGCCGCAGTTTTTGACGATCGATTTATATTAAAATTTGTGATGTGTTTGTTAAATGTAAATTTACTAACATTATTGATGTTAGCGGCTACAATATTACAAAAAGAATTGTGAAACTGCCAATTACGGCTTTGTGAACCTCGGCCCTGATAGAGGAATATTTAGCGCGGGGCCGTTGTGCACTGCCACTCCGCGAGGGGATCCAGATCAGATCCAACTGTTTTTTAGTTCAATGCAAAAAAATAAGTGTCACGTTGAAATCTCAATACAATCCAAAGGCTGTCAATGTCTGAATGTTGCTAGTACGCAAAAACCAAATAACCCCATTTTACTTCCAAGTAAAAATTGTTTGTGCTACGTAGGTGTTTGTTTTAGACTTTGCTCTTATGAGGAATTAAATTTTAATGTATTTCATATGATAAGGATTTTGGTCACACGAGTCTTCTATTCACGGTAAAAAAAAATCTACCAAGTAAACCTATATATTTTATATAAACGGTAACAGCGCTAATTTTTTTTTCGCATCGAATTAAAAAACGGACTTTAGGTGACGTAGATCTGCCACTCAGCGCACCGCGGCGGGACGTGTTACTATTGGGAGAATCGCCTTACTCTAGTATAAGAACTTACTGTCTCAGGGTAAGTACGGAGCTGTTGTTGTTATTCAAAATAGCTGAAATCATACATACTCTCTAACTATCGACGGCGTGCTTACTTTCTAAGGTTGGCTTCCCACGCTCCGCGATATCGCGGACGGCCGACGACCACGGACAGCCACGCACCACGAGAGGCTCTTCTCAACTGACCTGTCGTCTGTCTGTGCTACCGCGGACCGAGACCCTTCCCGTCGTCCGAGCTGGTCCGCGTCCGTCCGCGATATGGGAAGTGGGAAGCCAGCTTATGTTGTCTAAGACTTGGTTTACTAATGTATTGCCAAAAATCGTTTCCCAAAGTATTACTTCCCAAACTATTTTCCGCAAATTATCACTTGGTAAAAAAACATTTCTCAAAACAACTTAAAGCAAATAAACAGGTAGAAAAAGTTATAATTACAAGTTATTGTTTACCAAATAAATACTCGGTCAAAATTCATTTTACCAAAGAGGCAACAAGAGGCAAGGTAAGAACGCATCAAAGTCGAGTCTGTTTTCGATCTTACATAGAGAACCTAACGCTCCGACGCGCTCCGCTTCGCTACGCGCGTCGTCGCACCTATATTTCTGTTGTCACGTATTCTTTACATCGCCGACCCCCCGTTCCATTATTTGAAAATAACACTTGCCAAAATAAAACGTTAGCATAATAAACGTTTGTCTTAATAAAACTTGACGCAGTAAAATTATGCGAAATGATAATTTGACCAAATGAATAAAATGCGAAATGAAAACTTGCTAAAGTTTCATTTGGGAAATGAAACTGACGCCATAAGTTTATTGGGAAGTAAAATTTGGCGAAAAATACTTTGGCTAAACGGCGGTATCCCCTAAGACTTACTCTCTGAGGGCAAGTGCGGACCTCGCGGCAGCCTCGGCCGCAAGCGCGGCGCGACTCGCAGAAAGCTGCCGGACGGCGGGCCGGCTCTGCTGCTCAAAAATCGACTCCTCTTGCTCCAACAGTTCTATCGCGCCCTTCGCGTCTATTGTCGCGGCCCTGAGGGGGAACCAGTCCTAGTAAGGCGCCATATAGAGGAAGATACGCTGAGTTGAATAGAGCGTTGTAGACAGAAGGACCACAGAATAAAATTTATTTTACACTAAAACTCACCAGCCACTAGTCTTACAAGCCTCCGCCGATCCGGACTTGGCCCCCATGGTGGTATATATAAGCGCCAAGATAGAAGCGCCATGTTAGTACAATAATTAAACTGAAAATTTGGTTTTTATTTTGCAACTTAGAATTTATAGACATTATATCTTATATTTTGGGGTTTTTTTCGGGGTGCTGATAAACTGGTGCAGTGCCAGCATTTGGGTCAGTCGCTCTACTATGTAAGCGGTATTTGTAAAATTAATTTTGTGCATGCAAAATTATGCAACAAACCCAACTGGCACCAACTGCTTAATGCGGCGGCTTGAAAACTTCAGACAATAAGACCAGCCACTAGTCTTACAAGCCTCCGCCTTCCGGACTTGTCCCCCATGGTGGAGTATGGCTTATACCATCCTTAGGGAAGAGACCCGTGCCCCTTGGTGGGACATAATAGGTTTATGATGTGATGTGAAGCGCTAGACATTATTCCTTTTCTGCCTGATACAGTTATTTTTTGTCTCACCAAGATTAAGCTCTTGCGAATCAGAGCGACTCGGGCGGACTCTTCTGACAAAAAGTAAGGAAAGTGTATTCGGTAGAAAATGAATAATTTATTTTACAGTTACACAGGTACAGTTCTGTGGCTTGGTGCTAATAGGGCCAATGTCAGTAATCCTCATTTGCAGTAATGAGCCCGAGAAAAATGGACGCCTTTTTACATCTCATCATTGAAAATATTGTCGTTACACTTACGCTCTTTTAGCACAATTAAATATATACATTTTTCGACACTTTGGCATCAAAAGCTGATTCTGGCCAAAATCTGACTTTGGCCCTTTTAGTACCAGGCCACAGAGTTATACTAGACTAAGATGACCAAAATAATGAGTTGGCCTCAGTGGCCAAACTAGATTAGAACCTCTATCTCAGCAAGCAGCGCCTTCCCCACAGAAAATCAATAAACATTAAATAAACATTTATGTAGAGGCACACACACTGCTTCTGGCACCACACTAGGATACCCTGTGCCCTGGGAACCATAAACAGCGACATCAGTGATGTCGCATCACAAACATGTAAGCATGCAACATCTGGGTTTTTTTTTGTCACCAGCCGAGACTCGAATCCCTGGTAGGCATCTGCGCCGATAGTTACAATACAAGGTTAATGCAAATCAAGCAGTCACTTACGGTATTTGTGTAGGGTGGATGGTTTCATAGTTGGCAATAAGAGAAAGTTTAGCTTGCTCTCCACACAGCTCTGCTTTTGTGTCAATGTACGAGAATATTGCCGCTTCTAACCTGAAAGGTAATAACAACACTGCATGATATCTTCTTTCTTTTTGTCACTCGTTAATCGTAAGTAAAACATTGTGAGGAAACCCGAGTGTCTCAGGTTCACATACATCAGCGCTTGAAATTGCCTATAACAAAAATAAAAAAATGCCCAGACTGAGGTCATTTCTACAAATGTACGGCGGCCAGTGGGATTCGAACCGATGACCACTTTCTTGGTAGCTAAGCGCCTTAACGGCTCGGCTAACGACACATAGGCTAATAAAGAAAACTGTTAAATGATTCCAGAAGAAAGCATACGGCATTATGTATGTGCGACAATGTCAGGCTACATTATTTTCTTTACGATAAAATTGCCATGGAATTCATAAAATCATCCTAAAACTCATAGTATCATACCATTTTCAATAAAATAACACATATCTTAATTTTATTTAACCTACTGTATTGGGTGGAAAACATGTAAGGGTGGGGTCTTATCTATATTAATAATTTCGTTCGGGTCTACGGTAGACTCGAACGATATGCACACCAAATGAAAGAGCGTAAAAAAATAGTTGATCTGAGTCGACAACATATGGGCGGAAAATTCGTATTATCGAGCAGCATCAATATAAAAATTATTAAATTCAACAATGGCGTTGCTAAGTAAACATGTCAATGTCATCATTGTTGTGTTAGTGTCACAAGTTTTCATTGTGAACTGTTATGGCCGGTTTACAATATTTTAGTGTTTAGGAGAGTGCTATAATACAATTAGAGAGGCAAGTGCATTAGTACATTACTAGACGTTCGAGTGAACGTTTATATTTCTTCCAGTAGAGTGTCACTTCGTCGACGTCGCGAAATATGCGCTATCCTACTCAAAATACTATGAGTTTTAATGGAACACATAAGTAAGTTTGATAATTCGAGTTAATGAAAACAACACGCACCCGTCACAAGTCACTTGCGCACTCTCCTAAAGTTCTCACTAAATTTTTAGTTTATACACAGATAACTAACGAGGATAGTAACGCGCTCAGGTGTTACTGGATAGAACAATAGAAACCAATTCTATTTTGATTCTAATTGAAAGGCAACTAGAACCGTACTATACCGTAAAACGTACTAAAGCAAGTGGCGCTTACACATTTCTACAAAATCACTCTCCTTAAGAAAGAAAGAAAGAAAGAAAGAAAGAAAGACAGAAAGACAAAAAGAAAATTTATTTATTTGATACTCAAAACAAAACAAAAAAACACACACACACACAGAATGCGTACAATAATAAAAAAATAACACAGAAAGCATAAAAAGCGTAAAAAAAAATAAACTGTACAACATGAAAATAATAATTTACATTTACATATTTACATTTACATACAGGCACATACATTGCTTCTGGCCCCACACTAGGATACCCTGTGTCGTGGGAACCAGAAACAGCGACGTCACAAACATGTATTCCAAGACCTGGGATATTTTTTTTGTCCCCAGCCGGGATTCGAGCCCGGGACCTCTCGCGTGGTAGTCAGATGCGCTAACCACTACGCCACAGAGGTCGTTAAAGGTTGAGCCCCCAAAATGGGCCCGATTCAGCATAATGTTGCAACAGAGTGTAAAGTAAAGCACTCTCCTAAACACTAAGATAATCTAAACCGGCCCTTTGATCTAATTTGTTAACTCCATGGTGTGTGGAATCCCGTGGCATCCAAAAAGGTTATTATAATCTGTGCCAACTGAGAAGGTGTAGTAAGTAATCTGTGGTGTTTTTCATTGGCGGGAGCTCAGAAGAAGGTCCTTCTTCTGAGGGCGGGAGGGAAGACAATAATTGACATTGAGTTTTGGAAGGGTCTGAAAATAATTGAAAAAGGAAATCAAAGTCATAAATTGATCTTTATTGTTTTGCTTAGTTAGGTACCAATAAACTTATTGAAATGAAAAAGCCACTAGATAAGAAAAATACCAAAAATTAAAATGATGAAGAAAAACATGTGGTCAATACAAAACTAAAAGCTGTAAAGCCAAAGAGAGGGAGCTGTTTTTAGTTGATTAGCCAAGTGGATTCTACGTCTCATTGAATACGTCATTAGATTCACTAGCTGTTAAGTTTATGAAGGAAGCTCATTTAGTAATTTGTGATGAGGTACCCATGACAAAGTTATGATAAGTATCCGATTTTCGCCTTGCATTCCTTCATGAGTAGCCAGAACATGTCCAAAAGAGCAAGATTGGCTATCCGTAATAGTGCGCTGGTTCCAATACTGATGTAAGCATGGTAGCGAGATTTGGGTATGGCAAAAGAATCATGAAAGTAGGATTAATGCAGTACAAATGAGATCCTTAAGAAATATGTGTGGTGTTACTTTGAATGACAGAATACGTAATAGTGTGATCAGAGACCGAGGATGTAGTGAGTGACTAGAATTGAAAAGAGGAATGTTACGTTGGTTTGGAGATGTGGAGAGGATGAACGAAGAAAGACTGACAAAGCAAATATATCGGGCGAAAGTGAGTGGAAGGGCCGGTAAGGAACGCACCAGTTGGACATACTTCGACCAAATAGGGGATGTATTAGCAAAGGGCAAGATTAAAAGTACCCGAAACCGATGTGGGTACATGCAACGACTAATGGATGTCGATGAAGCGAAAGTGATTTGTCAGGATAGTGGCAGGTAACAGTCCGTGGTCTCTGCCTACTCCTCTGGGATACAGGTGTGAGCTTATGTATCTGAATGTATTAAGAGATTTATATCTACTGGTGGTTGATAATACAGAGGCGTCACCATATAAAAAAACATAGTGGAATATCATTTTGCGTCTACATTTTACCCGAGCGAAGCCGAGTTTTCGTCTAGTATGCAATAAAATAAATATCAGAACATATACATCCATAGAATATTCCGTAATATCCCCCTTTATTACATTTTTATATTATAAATCATAATTACTTACATGCATCAAATAAAACAATATTGAACATTCAAATTGCAATTGCAAATTAGATTACTGAATTGAAAAATTACTTACGTAAATTCAAAAAATACTTTTTTTCAGCATTGCATGCATGTAACTTAGGATGTCCCTCTCTAGGAAGTGCTTGGCCTCCCACAAGCCATATGGTTTCTAGGATATATTCGCGCACGCAAAAAGAATTAACAGAAGCTTTTAAGAAGATAATATACAAAAATAAGAAGAAAATTTACCCAGAACAAAACTAAATAAAAACTGCTTGAAAGAAAAGCTGTTGAAAATTTATAATCTTAATTGTTAAATTGCTGACCGGGCTCTACTGGATGATCTGGATGAGCTTTCTTTCAAGCAGTTTTTGTTTAGTTAAAATTTAAATTAAATCATTATTAAACAGTTATGTATCTATTCACCTGTACTTTAAGCCTTTAGCCTCAACAATCTTATTTAACAATAAAGAATTATATTCAAGATTTAACTTAAATCATATTATTAAACAGTTATCTATTCACCTGTCCTCCAAGCCTTTAGCCTCAACAAGAGCCAATCTCAACTCGTGTTCAGTGCTGGCATTTTCATTCTGTTTCTTGCTGAACTTCCTCGAGGTGTAAAGATCAAAATGAGATCGGAACAATGCTTGGCACTGCTTGTAGGCCTCAAAGGGACCAAAGGCCAGGAACTCCTCTGCAGTCTCCTGGAAAAAGCAAGTAATTTTTAACAAATGGTATGTTTTTTCTGACTTGGCTTAACGACTATTGACGGCTGCCGGCACCAAATGCTTAATGCGGTGGCTTGAAAACCTTCAGAAGTTTTCAGTAAGACCAGCCATTAGTCTAAACAAGCCTCCACCGATCCGGACTTGGCCCCCGTGTTGGAGTATGGCCTATACTTTCCTCAGGGAAGAGACCCGTGCCCCTCGGTGGGGACATTGTGGGTTGATGATGATGTTTGTTTGTTCAGTTCTATGCAACAAAAGTGCTTTAAAGGCTGTTAGGTATACATTTGGAATGATTGGATAAGCTTTCTGGCTTGTGTTGTGAGGAATTCTTTGTGATGTTATGGGGTACATTTTCATCAGGTAGATCTTCATTCATTGTATTAATTAAACTTTGTTAATTTGATCTTTCCAGAGAACCATTTTTCAAGCGAATAAGTAAATTTGTGTGACTATGAAATCAGAAATGTATTTCAACATAAAGAATTTACATTCTAATTGTCAAATGTCAATGTACTTATAATGTTAGACGCTGACTTGGAACCGAATGTAGGGAGTAAAAGTCAGTGACAAAAAAACTCCACTCTGACCATCCTTTCTAAAATTACCTTAAATGAAATGCATAGGTGAAGTGAAAAAAAAATTATATGTATATAAGGGTGTGTGTGTGTGTGTTTGTGTGTGTACTGTATGAGTATTCTCTATGTCTACATTATTTTTTCTTATTTGTATCGTTTAAAAAACTTATCACTGACATTACACATTTTTTCCTCATCTTATTCTTTTGCTACCTAAGCTTATTTGTAAATACTGTGTATTTTTGCAAATTTTTATGTCATGTGTTCGTCTTGTGCTCGTCTTGTGTCAGTGTAGAATTAATTTCTTATCTTATCTTATCCTCCTAACAAACCTTATTAGTATGACAGTTTTCATAAACAGCCAGGGTGTCAGCAATAACGTCTATGACACTGTCCGTGACATTCTCCACTTCTCTGGCTAGCGCCAAGCACTCCGCAGAGGCTGTAACCTCATCCTCCTTGTACTGGTTTTGCCGAGCATTCAGTTTCGTCACCTCACAGTTCAGTTCCTCTTTGGTTATTCTGGAATGGTAGAACATGGAAACAATTATTATTTAAAGTGTCTTAAAAATGGTAACACAACATTTATTTCTTTTATGTCTCATAGATAAAAATAAGTCTAGGTCTAATATATAAAAATCCTGTGTCTTTGTTAATGAACCTCTCTGAAACGACTTCACTGATTTTTATGAATTATTTTTTGTATATTTGATAGGTTTGTCCGAGAATAAGTAGTAGGCTAATCAATAGGGCACCATTTGCTGGTTCAGCTAGTAATAAAGTAAACTATTAGTTAATTCAGGTCAAAGTTTTCAGGTCCAGAATTCATAGCTTTAGCTAGATTATCAAGTACCTTTGTACTCAACAAATGTTATTTTCAGTTATGTTAACTACATAATTTACTTAAATTTTAATACCACTCTGTTGGCCAAAGACAAATCAAACAATTGTCAGCTGTTAACAGTATGTAAGAGTCTTATTTATAAAAACATGATTGCTCTAAAACACTCCTCAGAAGCAAATTTCAATCAGTGCAAATTTGAAACTGCTTATGAGGTTGGTCTTATGAAAGTATAAATAATACTGTAAAATTTAATACATACAACATTTATTTACTGGATTTTTTTTATTTAAGAGATGGATCTACTAGATAGAATAGATAGAGATAGGATAACGGCGACGGCTTGCCACTTGTCACGTTTGGGACTTAATAAACTCAGCAAAACGTGGGCCCATTTCTAGTGATTTGTGCCTCTGCCTACCCCCTCGGGGATAACGGGATAACGGGTGTGAGTTTATTTATTTTATTTAATAGATAGAATATTAGAGATATATAGTATTTCAGAAACCTGGGCTTAGACGAACAGACAGAGAGCATAGGCTTAGCAGTGAGTTGTTTTGATACTCTTTAGGTAAGGAACTCAAAGGACTTACTCATTCTGCCTAATCAAATCCTCAAGCACCGCCTCTTGCTTTTCCAGCACACCAAGCCTCTCATTCAAGGCCTCTGTGTCAAACTTCACATCTTCCAAAGCCTCCTGGTCCCCAGGTAGCGGTAAGCCCTGATGCTCTTCAAGGATGGTGGATATAATTGCTTCTAGTTCGGCTGGAGGTAGTAGCATTCCTTTCTTCTTTAGTTCAGCGTAACTGAAGTGAGAAGTAAATAAAGCAACATTTAGTTAAAAGTTAAGTATGTAGAATGGGTTACAGGCAATCTACAGACTCTAGGACAAATATAAACCAATAAGCTTCAAGAGCTTGGCAGCACTTGCGATTTAAGTCCACGCCTGCAGGTTTCTCAATCAGGATTTATTTCTTTGGCCTACGCACTTCCGTCTGACAAGAGTCAGAGAAATATGCGGAACTGACAGCCGACCTTCGCTAGCCTGAGAGGCAGAAAAAGCAGAAGAAGCTTCAAGAAGGGAAACAGTGTGAACCCATTGCAAAACCGAAATGGTCCCAACCTTTTGTCCATGAGTCTCGAAAATTTAATACTACATTGTTCAAGATGTTTCCCGGGGTCTATGCCTACGTAAAATGTCAAAACTCTTCCACTAATAGGTCGGCCCGTAGTAAATGAACGGGTACCTACCGATAGTTCAGGCATTGTAATGAGTTTCAAAAATTCACGGAGAGATTAGAGATTTAAGGAACATAAAAGTGGTGAAATTATTGTAGAATACTAACCGATATTCCTCGCGTGCAGTCAAAGCGTTTCGGCAATCCAAATTGTTGTAAAGCCATCTCAAAATACCAGAAAAGTCCGGATCACTGAGCATCCATTCGAAAGATTTTTTGTATGTTTCCACGCCTAAGCTGTTGAGAAAAGGCACAAATTCCTCGTCACTCAGATCACTAAAGAGACTCATTATCTCTTTCTTGATTTTAATACACCGATTTATTCAAAAATCTGGCGAAAGTTCGTTTTATAGTACTTCTTTCAAAACAATCTGGCAGTGTTGCCAGCCCCTACAGAAAAAAAACACCCAAGAAAATCATAAAATCCCCCTAAAAACCCCCAATTTTTTTTAGAAATGTTATATCCACAAACACCATGTCATAACAAGTAGTTTTCACAAATAAAATGCATTTGGTTTGGTTGGTACTTTTTGCTTTGCACTTTCGCAACCGTAGGTACTTGATCGCACAATCTTACAACCTATTACAGATAAGTTTTGAAATCAAATCGAAGGAAATTATAATGAAATAGTGATTTTATCATGAGTGGTTGATGGAGGAATGAATTAATTAATTCATCCTTTCATCAATCACTCATGATAAGCTGCCCACAAATATCCCCCTTTTAATAAAAGTGCTGTTGCACCGTTTTATGTGTAAAACCATTCACGCGCCTATTAATACACGACGTGAACTTTGTTTAAAGCTGTAGCCGACTGTTAGAGTTTTTTGGTGTTTTAACCTTTTTTAGTCTATTCTAGAAATTTCGATAAAAAAAACAATGAGTAAATAGTTACCTACCTAGTTTCGTTTTCCCTTTTGAATAAACATAGTGGGAAAACGATTTAGGTAGGTTGTGTTATTTTGTTTTTGCGTATGATTTACCAACCAACTACCCAATCTACTGATTAATGATCCATGAAAATGATTGATTTATTAGTCCCTCAACCCCACCGTCCATTACGTATATTTAGGTATAGTCACTGACAAAGGATTTATCCGTCTCGGAGGCCCGGTACCACTTTAAGCAGCATTCAAATCGTTGACCCATAGAATTATAAGACTTAGAACCGCAGTCCAAGACTCCAAAGTAAGGCAAAGTCCGAGATTACAAAGTATCAGATTTGTAGCAAAATTGGTATGATTAGAGTAGGAACTTGTTTTATACTATATCTACAAATCATGTTTTACTCGTGCAAAGTTGACCGAAGTCGAAGTCGGAAGTTTAAAGAAAGAATTTACCTAAAAAAAATTCTGTTCTTATATTATTTCTTCGAGAATTTGAGAGTCTGGGCTGGGTAATTATCAGTAAAGATTATTTATTTATAAATATAGCATTATATTCTCTGACCTTAAATCTTTAAAATGACTCCATCGTGTAACTATTGCCAATTTGTAGGACAATGCCATTGCCACTGCCAGAGTTAAAAAAATGCCATTGTAGTTTTATAAAACCGGGCCCGTGGTCAGTGTTGCAACTGCAACTTGCACTATTTCGTGTGTGCGAACGTCATGTGGCACACATTTGTTACGTAAATGTGTGCGTATACCGCATTTCGATACACTCTGTCTTCGCGTGATATGTCTATGCGTGTACAATTCCACACTAAATCACTCAATTCTCTTGCTCGGATGGCGGAAGAGTCCCAAATTGTTCCCATTAGGCAATCTCTGGGCCCCTCCGTTTGGCTTTTGGCACATCCTCGCACTTGAACGCTGCAAGTTCAAGGTTACGCGAGGCGCGACAATATTTTGATAGAGATTCTCATTCATTTCAGCTTCGTATTATAGATGTTAATGTTACGATAATTGCGACACTACCAGTTTTATTGATCAAAAACACGTAATTCCCTAAAACTCTACTAGAATAATATTAATAATAGTCCTCACACAATACAATCACATAACCTGGTCCCAAACACGGATAGGTACCCCGTGCTATGGCAACCAAGCAAGGACATCACAATCATCAAAAACCCCCATCCAGATTCCAGTTTAAGTTGGTTTCTTCCTTTTCCATAGACCATTTAAACTGCATTTTGGGACTGTTCTCGTTGAATCGTGTTTCTAAACATAAAACCATTTCATTTTGATACATTCTTAGTTATTTACATAATATTTATAATTACAATAGGCTATTTGACAGTGTGAAAAAAACAGTATTATTTATACGTATTCGTTTAAATTATGAGTCTTAAAACCGCTTTAAGGCATTTTAAGTAAAAAAGAAAACAATTATTATGTGAAAAAACACAAGATAAAAGGGGCCAAAGTTTTCCTGTTTTCAGTGGAGAGCTTTTTTAGTAGCGACACTTAAAATGTCAAAAGCTCAAAATTAAACGGATTAACAGAGTATATTAAGTATATGTAGTGCCACCATCTTACCTGTTTAGTTGATAGCGGCGCTAGTAGAGAATTTAGTAGTAACATAAATTAAGTAAGACCTAGAAAAATGAGAATATTTTAAGTCAAAGACCCGTCTTTTAATTTTAGTGCAAACATATCTGTAAGTCTTAGTAAGTGAATAAACAAAACATAAAAGGGGTAACAGGATTTACAATTAGTTACAATTTTGCCCACCTAACTTGGTGGCGGTGTACATAGTTATGATCCATTTGTCTATACTTGACATTTTTCTCAGACTGCATTCATACCACACTAAATCAAAAACCTTTGGCGTCAGAAAACTCGATACCGTTTGCAAATTTAGTACTAGCTAGCACTAAATTTGCAAACTGTTTCAAGCCCTCTACCGCTAAAGGTTTTGATTTATTGTCGTTTAAAGTCTGAGAAAAATGTCATGTATAGACAAATGGATCATACATATAATAGAGCAAGAGTAGGTATTGTGATTTTTACACAAGACATCATTATTTACAAGACATCATTATCATCATCATCATCATTCATCATCATTATAGCACAGCGGTTACCGCACCTGCCTCCCATGCGAGAGGTCCCGGGTTCAAACCCCGGCTGAGGACAAAAAACCCCAGTGGGCTCATTATGTAATTTTTGCAACGGATATTCAAGGTACTTCTTAAAAAGTCATTTAGAGCACTATCTTCTTTTAAGACCCTATGTTAGAGCGAGACAGTACTCCGTACATACGACGTCGGTTTTTGTGTTGACGTGAGAATATTTAAGACGTATGAATATCCGTTGCGAAAATTACATAATGAGCCCACGGTCTTGCTTGGATGTTTACATGTTTGTGATGTAGCTAGCTGTTTCTGGTTCCCACGACACAGGGTTTCCTAGTGTGGGGCCAGAAGCAATGTGTGTGACTGTATGTAAATGTTAAATATGTACCTATGTTATGTTACCGTGAACCTAGGTAGGTAGGTACGGAAAAAACCTAGGTCTACATGACATACAACTGTAATTTTTGGCATAATTGTTATCTAATCCAATGTTCTAGTTAGAATACAGGTTCTTTTCTTTCTCGACATGATTTTGAGATTGTACGTAGGTACCATAACATACATGTACAGACACTTATAAAAAAATATATCTGTAAAAAAAGATACGATTTTTTCTTTGGTGGCGCTAGTGTTTCTCAGTTGGAGTCTATTAATCTGTGTGTTAATCGAGTAGCAACCATGCATTAAATATAGTTACAGCGCCACCAAGTTATATGTTGGTGGGCAAAATTATAACTAACTAATTGACTGTAAATCCTGTTCCCCATATTTATTCACTTACTAAGATTTAAAGATATTAAAATTGAAATTAAAATCATTAAAATTGAAAGACGGGTTAAAATATTCTCATTTTTCTAGGTAAATTTCTTAAATGTCACTACTAAATTCTCCACTAGCGCCGCTATCAACTGAACAGATAAGATGGTGGCACTGTATTAGTTTTACGAAACAGGCCCCAGTTAGGACTTCGTTTGGACGTGTCGTGCATTGTGTGGAATGGACTATTGAATCCCACTTCTATCGACACAACACACTGATAGCGGAATAGCGGCTTTCTACAGTGGACGCGTTTCCATGGCAACGGGCCATAGGAAAAATAATTATAAATCCAGGAATGATCTATTGAGGATCTATTATTGCCTCAAACATGCTTACAGAATAATACTCTACTTAGCTATTATTATTTAATAATAAAAAAATAAAATAATAACATCCCTCGTCGCCAGTGTAAAGTACCTAACGTGAACTCGGAGGCTACCGGTTCACTGATTGGTCTATTAATAAGAGTAATACCCTACAACTGGTACGATTTGTATCCATAAAAAATATTTTAGCAGGTAATTTGGTAATAGTTACTGCCAAATTTATATTAGGTACCTACCCATTTATAAAAAGACGATTCCTCTAAAACACTCCTCCAACGCAGTTTAATTAGGTAGTATCCTATCAAAAACATGTATAAGAGACCTCGCTTTCTCAAAGAGTTATCTGCCCTTATATTACGTAACTTTCCACTCTATCGTGTTAAGCATTTAGACAACTCGAAAGAGTCAAAATAAGAATGTACCTATATAACAGTTCGGAGAAGGAGTATGAGAGGTTCCGGGACATGGCTGTTCAAGTGACGGAAAGTTTATAGGGTTGATACTTGATACCTAGTTACTGGGAAGAAAAGTCCCAGAATTTAACACTCAGTATGACAATAAGGTGGTGTGACATGCCGGGAACAAAAGGGCTAAATCAGACAACTCCATACAGCGGAGTCCTACGTAATTGCACCCCAGATCTCATGTACGGTCGACAGCACGTCAATCTTCACATTTTAGTTGCAAAGTCGCCCGTAACGCAACAGAGTAGAGTGCATGGGTGTATACCATGATGTGCTGTCGACTGTACAGCCACGCACGCTCCAAATAAATAGTTAAATAAAAATTAAATTAAATTATTTTTGTGCTATCGACGTATAGTTAGTATATTGCTATAAAGTAGACAAGAAAATAAAGCGAATAACAACTACTGTCGTGCTATTGTGATTCTTTTGAACAACGATTTGTGTATTAGGCCTGAGACACAAAGAAAAGACGTAGGCCGAGAGCCCGGAAAAAATGCGAAGTGTTTCCAACTCACTTTCATACAAAATGTACTGAATGGACAGGTCAATTAAAGCCCACTTAGAAGAGATGGGGCGAGGGAACGATCTCATCTGTACAATTTTAGAATAGAATAGAATACAAAAATATTTATTCATGTAGGTACTACAACACACATTAAATGTTATAAATAACATGAATAGCATATTTATAGACAAATAGTAAAGTATGACAATAAGTACACAATGGAAACTAAAAAAGAAAAACAAAGATAGTCATAATTATAGTGTTAGTATTTTGAACTAAAACTTTCGTAAGCACTACACATTATTAGGTAACTTTATTCCGGATACACTTAAGGGCTTTACACACGGCAGCTATAGGTATTACATTCTAGGATGTAAGTATAGCTTTAAATTATTTTAACTTATCACACACACAACAGGTAATGTAATTTATCTTCCCCTTATATCCATTGACATACGTCTGTCTCACTTCCAGGTGCTAAGGTATAAACGTATACCTATATTTTCATACCGCTCTGTATTCAAGATACGAAGATGTAAACATATAATTTAAAGCTGTTGTGTGTTGTCTCCTGACGATATCCTGTTTTGTGGGAAAAAATGTAAAAATGTACGTCTTTACATTATAGCTGCAGCGTGTAAGTGCACACTTATTTAAAATCAATTACATAAGTGTATCCGGAATAAAGTTGATAACTCAGTACATACAACGCGCGCGCCTTCTCCGCGCCCTCAACTCAGGTCCCTTCCATGTGGTCAAGGCCTTAGACTCTAAACCTGTGTCGGGCACGAAAATCGTGGCATCAACAACACAGGCAGTGGAAACTAACCCATTGAGAGCCCACGTTCCGTATAGGAGGTGGGCGTGCATGGTTGAGTATCCTCCACGACACTTTTGTGCTGTGTCCTCAGATAGAAAAACAATAGCCGGTGGCCTGTCAGGCTTTTGAGCTGTGGAGAAAGAACCTTTCACGGCACACTTGAATAGATGACTTTAGTCCTCATGCTATGGCGTGATTCACGCCGACTCCGCGTGCTATAAAATCTATCGGTACCTATATTCGGTGTTATTTACAGCCTGCATTATTTACGGAACTATTTCTACTAGATGATAATTTTAAATTGTTGTTCGCCGGCTATAACAATGATCATAATAATTATAATGATTATATTGCATTATTAACATTGCTGGCGAGTTATTATTATTAATACTTTCGTAGATTGTAGAATATCATGACAAGACTATATTAGTTACAATATAACATAACAGAACATAACATTTCCAAACAGGCACATATATTGCTTCTGGCCCCACACTAAAATACCCTGTGTCGTGGGAACCAGAAACAGCGACGTCACAAACATGTAAACATCCAAGACCAGGGTCTCTTTTTTTTTGTCCCCAGCCGGGATTCGAACCCGGGACCACTCGCATGGTAGTCAGATGCGCTAACCACTACGCCACAGAGGTATGAATACCTAAAGTTAATGTTAGCAACACAAGTTATTGTAAAATTTCCTAGTTATCATTTCACCAGTGCAGTGTAATCTTTTAAAATTTCAACAAAGTATAGAGATCACACTGAAAATTAGCTATCGTTATAAGCTAAGTCCCAAATTCATACCTAGGACCCAAATGAAGTCATCTCATTGCAGGCTGCATAAAAATGGAAATGCGTTCGTACACTGTCTGTGAGGAGTGTTTTAGTGGAATCGTGATTTATAAATAAAACTGTCGATATCTTAACAATGAGTGCTTTTAAATGACAGCTGTCAGTTGAGTTCATTAAAAAAAAACTAGATGGCGCTGCAAGAAGAACAAAATGTCATCATGTTTTTAAGTCTGTGGTTTTAATCGTTATTAATCTGTGATAGTCTGAACATCTCTTTGTAGTCTGTTTGTAGAGCTAAACTAGACTTTGTTTCGAAACTGTTGAAACTTGAAAGTTATCTAAGTATTTTTACTTTGTCTTTGCTCATGACTAGCCCATGCATTGTGCATTTTTGTAAAAACATTGGACGGGAACCACAGAGAAGGTACAATGATGTCATGTCAATTTTGACGTATTAAGTGACGTCAGCACCATCCATCGTTAATTTGAGGTACTATTTTATTTTTATGACGCTTTGAACAGCCCTCATTGAATGTTCGATTCCGACAACACATCAAAAGCAGTGATTAGTCTGTGGTGGAGAAAAAAAAGAAAAAACAAATAGCTAGAGTATAAAATGGGTTTTAAGCTCTGATTTTTAATTTCGTGTACTAAACTGACAGCTGCAAAGCTAGTACGAGGACGCAAGTCACGCGTTCAGTGGCGCTTAAACGTCAGAATTTGACAGATAATGTACAGATAGTCGCGACTTCTGACATTGTGGCGCGCGACTCGCGTCCTCGTACTACCTTTGCTGCAAGCGCTCTTTCTTTTTTTTAATGTTGCTAGCTCAAAGAGTCTCGACCGAGTTCTCGGTCTCGGTCTCAATCTCGACATTGTCAGCTAAAATTCTACTTTATATTTGCTTATTGATAACTAGGTACTGCGTTGCAAACTTACCGTAATGAAAAAAATAGTATCGTATTATCTGAGTGATCAAGTCGTTTCTTTTTTAAATTTATTAAAGTTAGTAATATTAGAATCTTAATTTACGTTGATCAGTAATAAAAGGAGCGTTGATTTCTATCTACAGTGACATTTTCAAAATGGTTAAATTAATTTAAGGAAAAAAATCATAAATGTAACATGCAACTTTTTTTTCAAAACACCAAACCGAATACTAGTTTGGCTTTCGGATTATATCTCATTTCAACATCTCGATAGTCTTCGAGTAGTACTTCATTATGAGAGAGTTTCAGACCCACCTTTTCACAAAATCCCAAAGATGGCGCTGTCCATGGACTTATTCTTCGCTGTGTTGCTTGCCACAAAAAAAAAACTAATGTGTCATGTAAGGTAATTGTGTTCTGTGGTCATGTAACTAAATTCATTGTCATTCTCTCTCTCTAGTCTATTTCTCTGGAATATTCTGAGGGAATATTTCGTGTTCGTTCTTCGCATTTTGGCTTTTTAAAAGTAGCTCTCGACTGTAACCTGGCATCGACTTCTTGGACACCGATATCTACTACATTTGAAGACTTGGCTACGACTGGACTCCGATATCTACTGTAATTAATGTCAATGTAATCGGTGTCCTTAAAATGTAATGAACATATTGAAGGATATTTTACTTTTAGTACCCGCCCTTCTAACTTCATAGCTTTCATCCAGAGAGATTTACGTTTCGTATCTTTTGGTAATAAATGGCGTCCAACATTTTTGCACCCTGGCACAACACAAACACCACCCATTTCTCGATAAGTTAGTAAAAACTTCGTAACGCGTTTATATCAGAGTCCAGTTGCCCGGAAGTCGTCGTATTTTGTATTTGATATTTTCTTTTTTTCATTCAAACAGTGACAATAACAAACAACCACAGAACACTATCGATCGACAGCGACACATCAGTTTGTCACAGATTAAAGCTTGATGTAGTCTATGTGACGCCCCACACAGTTTTTTTAAGACGATAGACAGCGCCATCTTTGGGATTTTATGGGAAGGTGGCTTTGAAACTCTTCCATTGCACAACAAAATCCAAAACTGACAACCCACCAAATGTCAGTTTGGTACACGAAATTAAAAATCGGATTATAGACGAATCGTGTTTTTTTGTTTGCTAATTTTATAAGTTAAGCACTAGTGAGTAAGTTCCTTAGAAAGAACATCCGAGCCGGTTCAGTATTGTACATATGTATAGTCTGATCCTAGGGCATTATTTTTAGTCACAGTATAATCCTGCTCTCTCCTCTCGACTTCAATATGGCTATATTGTGATTCAATTAGGTATAAGGACACATCAACGTTTTTTCCTCTTAACCTATCAAGGCTGCCGTCGATAAATGGCAGTCGTTAAGCCAAGTCAGGCTTAGGGTGGCTTGAAATCTTCTGACAGTAAGACCAGCCACTAGTCTTTATTTATTTATTTATTTGTCTTGTGCTTACAAGGCTCCACCAATCCGGACTAGGCCGCTCCCGTGGTGGAGTATGCCCTATACCTCCTTCAGGGAAGAGACCCGTGCCCCTCGGTGAGGACGTAACGGGTTCATGATGAAACAAATATTTACATACATGCACACACATTGCTTCTGGCCTCACACTAGGATACCCTGTGTCGTGGGAACCAGAAACGGCGACATCACAAACATGTAAACATCCAACACCTGGGGTATTTTTTTGTCCTCAGCCGGGATTCGAACCCGGGACCTCTCGCATGGTAGGCAGATGCGCTACCGCTGCGCCACAGGCATCGGCCATAATATTGATTGACATAAAATCCCTAATATTGATTTAAAGAGTAAAGGAAGTGGACAGATGGCACGTCAGAACTGCATTAGCTGTAATTTGAGATTCGTGGTGCAGTTCGTAATAAATTACATTCACGCTCCACCAATCCGGACTTGGCCCCCGTGGTGGAGTATGGCCTATACCTTCCTCAGGGAAGGGACCCATGCCCCTTGGTGGGGACATAATGGGTTGATGATGACGCTAGAGGTGAGTTTATCACAGAAACTTACATACCTATGTAGTTAAACAGATAGATAAGGCTTTATTGATCATCAGCTGGGTTAATTAAAATAAGTTCTTAGTAAGTTTTTTAACTTTCTGCAGGTATTTTTTGTTTTCGTGTAGCTATAGTAGTCTTTCAGCTAAGATATTTTTTGTCAAGAAGGTTGCGGGTGAAAGCGCGAGAAAAAGCGCGAAGAAAGTGACCTTTGACTCGTGGACAGGTGAGGTTAAATTCGCTCATGCGCCTTTACGTATGAGTGCGTAAAGCCAAGGATACACTAGGGGACAAATGTCCTGCGACACGTGTCGCCAGCGACGTCGGGTGAAGTAGCGCGACGTTGCCGGACTTCGCGCGACATGTCTGGCTAGGGGACGTCGCTACGGACATAAGTCGCGCGATGTCGCCAGATATGTCAGGCGAAGTTGCGCAAAGTCGCACGACTTCGCCTGACGTCGGTATGGAGATACAGCGCCACCAAGTTATCTGTTCAGGTGGGCAAAATTGTAACTAACAAATTAATTGTAAATACTGTTCCCCATTTTTTTGTTTTATTTATTCGCTTACTAAGAATTATAAATATATTTTCATTAACATTGATAGACGGATAAAAATATTTTCATTTTTCCAGGTAAATTTCTTAAATGTTACAACGAAATTCTGCACTAGCGCCGCTATCAGCTGAACAGATAAGATGGTGGCACTGTAAGTCGCGCGATGTCGTCAGATATGTCAGGCGAAATCAACGCTTCGCTTGACATGTCGCCGATACATGTCGTAGGACATTTGTCCCCTAGTGTATCCTTGGCTTAAATCTGCGCAAAGCCGCAAATCGACTAGCACAGTTTGATCGCTACTAGGTATATCGATTAAACTGAGCAAGCCGATTCGCACACATTTTGATCATGTGTATGACACACGCACGATCGGTACAAACAATCATGAATACGTTTGATAAATCTGCGCAAATTGCGTGGTTTGATCGCTACGATATTTCGTTACATGTGTAGCAGGCACAAGCAAGTATATCATCATCAACCCACTATGTCCCCACTTCCCTGAGGAAGGTGTAGGCCATACTCCACCACGGGGGCCCAGTCCGAATTGGTGGAGGCTTGTAAAACTAGTGGCTGGTCTTAATAAGTTTTCAAGCCGCTCTAAGGCCTCTGACTCGGGTTAACGACTGCCATCTATCGACAGTAACCGGCACCAACTACTTAACGTGCCTTGCGAGGTACGGAACCGTATAAGTAACAAGCAAGTGTATGTTATCCTTTTATTAATTCTTTCGTTTACTCATCATCATCATCAACCCATTATGTCCCCACCGAGGGGCACGGGTCTCTTCCCTGAGGAAGGTATAGGCCATACGGGGGCCAAGTCCGGATTGGTGGAGGCTTGTAAGACTAGTGGCTGGTCTTACTGTCAGAAGTTTTCAAGCCGCCCTTCGTTTACTCAGCAAGGAAGAATGCGGAAGCAAAACTTATGAATATGCCGAGAATATTGACCTGTCTTCGAAGTCTATTTTAAAGTCTCTGAAACTATCACAAATCTTTCGTTGCATAGTGAACGGTTTATTTTTCGACCTGTCAGCGCCGGAGTTCCCTGAACGTTGACACCTCCTTTTATCCTTAATTAAGCCACGTTCTGAAACATTATACAGGGTAACATTACACTTAAAAACATAAAAATTATATCAGAGTTCCGCTGCCGGTTTCTCGAACGCTAACAGACTGTTATAGGTTGACCATTAAGTCTAGAAAACGGAAGTGACGTGTAACTAAATATTGTACGAACTTTTCAGGCCATCTTCTATTCTAATATAAGCACAATTATTGTAACCGAGACCAAGGTTAATATTCTCCTTGCTGAGACTATGTCTTTTAGTACTAAAAGTTTGGGTATAGAAAATAAGAGTATTAGCAAAATCGCACTCTTTAATTTCTAATCTTTCTGGTCAAACTATAATCTGTTGTTAAAGCCTGTATTACACCGGGGCAACACTGTGCGGCATTGTGGCATGCCACAAGGCCGCATGCTACTACGTCGCACATTGTGGCAAGAACCGTGTGGCATAGCAACACCTTGCGTCATGTGGCAAACTGTCGCACCTTCTTCTTCTTCTTCTTCTGCCGCACCTTTGTAGCATGCGGCCTTGTGGCATGCCGCAATGCCGCACAGTGTTGTCCCGGTGTAATACAGGCTTTACAGCTCTGTCAGATGTCCAAAGTGCACACAAAAAAAAACATTTGACAGCTGTTAACAGCAGATTAACAGATAGTTAGCTTACAGGAAACAGGAGGTTAGTGTTTTACAACAGCTTTTGTTCTAACACCTTTTTTGCAACCTTTTTTTTATTACAAAGGTACTTTTTTATTGTATTTTTTTAACACAATATTATAATACAATACAATTACGAACGATAAAGTATTTTGTGGGAAGACTTTTTTTATTCTACTAAATCATAAGCGAATGAATGAACAGTGGTTTTAATTTGTTCTTTACAAGGTCATAAACACAACTACTTAAGGACTACACAGCAGAAAAACCCTCATCATCATCATCATCATCATTCAGCCACAAGAAGTCCACTGCTGGACATAGGCCGTAAAAAAAAACATAAAATGTTATAAAATAAACCCATTACAAAATGTAAGACTGTGTATTTTAAAAGTAACCCTGTATTTTCGTCTTCTTTTCATCAGTAGGTGCGTTATTGGCATCTTCAAAATTAAATTTAAAATTAAAATTAAGTTTACATAAAAGAAGAAATATCAGTATTTTCGTTACATAGGTAATATGGTATGAAATTTGTTTTTGTATAGGTACACTTTGGCAGTAAAAGGCACGTTAAGCAGTTGGTGCCGGCTGCCGTCGACAGATGGCGAAGCCATCATCGAAGCTGCAGGCGAAGATGATCGTTAAGTCAAGTCAGAGGCCTTAAGGCGGTTTGAAAACTTCTGACAGTGAGACAACCCACGTCTTACAAGCCTCCACCAGCACGGACTTGGCCTCTTTGGTGGAGTATGGCCCATACCGTCCTCAGGGAAGAGATCCGTGCCCCTCGATGGGGACATAATGTGTGGATGATGATAGTAGTTTTAGTTAGTTATATTCTTTTACATTCTTTTCAGCCAACTCTTTCAAAAGTAATGCTGAAGCTCCTCGGGCATTTTTTTATTTTTGTCCTTTTTTTCCTATTTGGTTCTTCATTGACAGTATTTTGTACCTCCTCCAATAATAAATCTGTTAAGTTTATCAGTGCGTTTCTTACAATTTCTCGATTACTGAAGTTCATTGTTTTGGGCTTCTTACCTAGTGACAACTCTACCGACAAAATTAAAATTTACGTGTTAACAGTTACTCTACTTAAATTGGTAGAGTACTTGGAACTGGTAAGATAGTATGCTATTGACTCTACCGTTGACTCAACCAGTGTACACAGCAGAGCCCATTCGATATGAGTTATATTTATCTCAATTAAGTATGTTTGGTGTACGATGTACCAGATGGTTAGTGTACGACAAACCGGGGGTTAGTTTCATTATAATCGTCATCCTGTCATCACACGGGAATCAATCCCGGAGTATGGCAAATTGGCAACTACCTAGCATCCTTATTTAGGCCCTGTTAACCGCGAGCCCTACTTGGCCCTATGGCTGATGCAATATCTGCTATTACGGCCTATAACCACGGTGTAATGAACACCAGTTGGCAATGGTTCGTATGTTGGTGTGAGAATAGGCTATTTGACAGTGTGAAAAAAACAGTATTATTTATACGTATCAGTATGAAGTTAAAAAACAAAAACCTTTATGATTTGAAACAAAGAGATAAAATTAGATAATTTGTATCTGCCGCCATTTTATCGAAAACGGCCTGGATTGGCCGTTTCTATGATGACGTCACATGTTAGTAAAAATGGCGTCTGTCATTCATTCTTTCTTACGTTCATTGGTTGGTTTACGGGAAGTGACGTCATAATTCCTGTGCGACGCCATATTGCCTAAGAAAGCGTTTTGGCGGCTTATTTGAAAAGTAAATTTTCGTTTTCCTTTCTTAGAAGAAATACACGAAAGAATTTAAAATGACCACTTTCTGAGGACTTCATGAACACCAATAAACAATATGAGATGGCTTTCAGAAATCTGTCAAAAAGCCTATTGTAAAGGGCAAGAGCAAAAACTCTTCTTACTATGAAATAAAACAAAATGCTTTCACAATCATTCTTAAATTTAATGTGGCACTCATTATTGATAATAAAAACTAAATAAATTATAAATGTACAAAATACACTAGACACGCATATTATTATACACAGTACGTATATTTAGGAAATAAATAAGTCTAAAAACTATTATGACCTTATTATTGTGACTTTATAAATTAATTAATTTTATGAAAATCGCCATTGTAATAAAATCGTTCAATTGCCATCAAAAGCGATCAGGTAAGAAAACATAATAAAATGTAATATTGCAAATATAAATATGCACTTAATAAAATACAAAATGTGACCTAGAGAGGTTCAGACTAACCAAAACGACATGACATCTAGTTTCATACATTCACTACATCACATTTCTACTTTGGACGGCCGTTCTATGATTTTTTTAACACTGTTACCCTACGGGGTGTTGATTTGTACAGTTTCGTCCGAATCAGGGGTGGTTAAAAAAATAATTGTCAAAAAAAAAAAGTTATATGGCTTAGGTTTTATCGCTTGCACTTGACGGGTCCGGCGGGGGTTTCGTGGGGCGCGGCGGGAGAGTGCGCCCGCGCGCCCGCCGCCGACGCACATATTAACTTTATGATTTTTAGGTGATTTTCACTAAATTAAAATGTTGTTTTGCTTCAGTATCATGTAAATAACCACCCCTGAGTCCGACGAAAGTGTACATAATCAACACCCTGTATTTATATGCTCTGAAACAGGCTACGAATTGAGTCTCTGTCATTATTCCATCAGAAATACGACACCAAAAGACTAATGACTAAAGTGACCGACATTATCTTATCCTATCCAATGGTTCATATTTATGTTGTGTTTCTATACCTCTGTGAGAAGGAAATAAAAAAATAACTTACTTAAGTTTACTTACTATGACGACCTCTATGGTGCAGCAGTTAGCGCATCTTCTGCCTACCACACGAGAGGTCCCGGGTTCGAATCTCGGCTGGGGACAGCAAAAATACCCCAGGTCTTTGATGTTTACACGTTTGTGATGTCGCTGATTCTGGTTCCCACGACACAGGGTATCCTAGTGTGGGACCAGAAGCAATGTATAAAATATGCCTGTATGTAGATGTTTACCTTCATCATCATCATCGGCCTATACTTGTCCACTGCTGGATATAGGCCTCTCCTATTGCACGCCACTGAGCACGGTCCTCGGCTACTCTCATCCAGCTCTTGCCAGCCGCCCTGCGAAGATCGCTCCACCGAGTCTGAGCATGTCCTACACTACGTTTACCGATCCTTGGTCTCCACTCAAGGACTCGTCTACCCCATCGGTTATCAGTTCTTCGGGTTGTATGGCCGGCCCATTGCCACTTCAGCATGCTAATTCGGCAGATGTTTATGTTTACTTTTTTTTATGATAATCTATATAAGATAATCAAGTTGAAGGCTGGTCACACAATGCCGGAAAACCGATGATCAATGACACGCATAGGCTCTGGGAAACTCCAAGCTGGCAAACGCAGCGTAGAAACCAACTCGCTGAACCGTCGATCTGAGGCATCTGCCGCTACTTATTTAGTCGAAGTATGTCCGCGTAGAGCGTTCCTAACCAGTCCTTCCACTCACTTTTATTTTAGCTCGTTTTTTCAGCCGGTAGCGGCTGGATGAAGATGGCCGACGACGGAAAGACGTGGCGTGTCGCGAAGGAGGTTTATGTCTGCAGCAGACATGGCATGACATGACGTGGTAATGCATGGTAGTACAATGACAGTTGAATGAACGCGTCGATTTAATTTCATTGGCGCTTCACGTCAACGTGAGCTCGAGTATCAATAATAGTAGGCGTCAATGGAATTTAAAAACATGTCACGTGACCCGACCATGTAACTGCAATTGAACTATAATGCAATATAAGAATCGGGACACAGGATGATTGCTTCATTGATTTCAGTCTAAAACCATCCATTCTTGGCTTCGAGATGTGCAGAGCATCTTGTCAGACAGGTTTGCGTTCGGTGTCACAGAGTAGTCCTTAATAACTGCGTAATTTTCTTGCTGTCTGCTGGGGAGCTTTCTCTACATTGAGGGTCTGGTCTTCATCATACAGTCAATATCGTAGGATCATGTTTAAACATTGTTTTTGATGAAACTGGGCTACTCTCACTGCTAAATGTTCTAAAGTTTGTCAGCAGCACGCTCACCTGAAAAGAAGAATGCAATATTGTAACTTCGTGTCGTTTGACAAATAAATCTCTATTAGTCGTACTACAAAAAACTAAAACATCTGCTGAGCACGTGTCTAAAAAAAGTGCTACCATAAAACAGTGTTTAACGGTTGCCTAGAGAAAGATACGGCTTAGTCATTGTTTAAAGTTAGACAGACGAAGGGGCCTGGTTGCTAAACACACCGTTAAACAATGGTGACTGTATTTTTATCTTCGTTGAAGATTCTGAACAAAATTTTGGTCAAAGTTCTCGAAGTTTGCAAACTGTTCTGATTACTTTCATCCAGCTTAGGGTCCCTTGCACATTATTATTTGAACTCATAACCGGGTTCTATTGTGTGTGGTCAGTTTTACAATATTTTGTTTAATCTCACTCAAAATAACGCTGGATTTCGAAAGCACTATAAAGTTAATCCCGAATTAACTTCCTTGCTTTTTCATCGGAAGAGCCCTAGGTTTCGCTCTGATTCGCAGAGCTTAGTCATGTGTAATTAGTGCTTAAGAAAGTTTTAGTAAAATAATGATATTGGTATTTTACAAATAGATACAAGAAATAGTTCTATTAAAATATTGCAAATCTACATATATAAAACTCAAAGTCCTGACTGACTGATTCATTCACTCATCAACGCCCAGCCCAAGCCGTTTGACCTAGGAAGCTGAAATTTTGCACAGAGGATCTCTTTATAATGTAGGCAAGGAATAAGAACGGATTTTTTTAAATTCAACCCCTAAGGGGGCGAAAAGGGTTGCCAAAATTTGTATGGGAGGCATAAAAAATGTTGTCTGATTTTCTTGAAACTTAAAATAAATACTCTTCAACACAATTGATTGAACACGTGTTACACCGTTTTTCTAAATTTAACCCTTAACGGGAGTTACGGGAGTGAACGGGGTTGCAAAATTTTGAACTTAAGTCCACGCGGACGGAGTCGCGGGCGAAAGCTAGTACGAGGGCTGCTACTTATGTATGCGGAATAGAAAAAATAAACAAATGTATATGGCTAAATATGCTTTTATTGTTTTTCAAAGTATTTTCCACTATGATCGATGCACTTTTGCATTCGATGAAACCAATTTGTAAAACACTTTTTCCACTCTGATTGAGGTATCTCCAAAACGTGCTGTTTGAACGCCTCTACGGCATCTTCACGGGTCGAAAATTGTTGACCACGTAATTTATTCTTTACATTTGGGAATAAATAGAAATCATTGGGAGCCAAATCAGGGCTGTACGGTGGATGACCCATCAATTCTATTTTTTGACCATCCAAAAATGTAGTTGTTTCCTGAGATGTATGACAGCTGGCATTGTCATGGTGAAGTATGATTCTGCGTCGCTGGTTGTTTTGGCGTATTTCTTCAAATACTTCCGGCAAACAAATGGTCGTGTACCACTCCGAATTAACCGTTCTGCGATTCACCAGTGGTATTGTAGCCACATGGCCTTTAATACCAAAAAAGCAGGCCACCATTTGCTTTACAGTGCCTTTTGCACGAGCCACTTTCGTAGGGTTCGGCTCATTTTGAAACACCCAAACTGTTGATTGTTGTTTAGTTTCGGGATCGTACGCGTAGATCCAGGATTCGTCACCTGTGTAGATATTATAAACAGATTTTGAGTCGCCTCCGTTGAATTTTTTTAAGGTTTTCTTGCACCATTCGACGCGAGCATCTTTTTGATCCTGAGTTAAGTTGTGCGGGATCCAACGCGAACAAATTTTTTTTACAGACAAATGTTCATGTAATATCCTATGAATGCTCGTCATACATATGCCCAGAATAGCCTCTATCTCGCGATACGTAACATGTCGGTCTTGCATTATTAGTTTTCGCACAGCTTCAATATTTTGTAGCACAACCACCGATTTCGGGCGACCTTCTTTAACTTCGTCCGTGAGCTTACTGCGCCCGCGATTAAACTCACTAAACCAGTGATACACAGTCGTTTTTGATGGAGCTTCACCACCAAAAGTCGAAGTTAATTGATCTACGCACTGTTGTTGCGTTAAACCACGTCGAAAATCGTAATAAATCATAGCACGAATATTTTCACGAGTGAGTTCAATTTTTTCAGCGATATGACATTTTAAACCCAACAAAAACAAAACACTAACATGTATAAGAGAAAAATATTAGCGGGCAGTATTTAAAAAAAGAACGAATTTGACCATGGAGGTCAGATATTGCGTTTAAAATTATTGGAATCCCAGATTCCGCATACATAAGTAGCAGCCTATGTATAATACAAAAAAATAAATAAGTATTTTTTTGTATGACATGAAATGTTCTTTGTGTGGCTTTGTTACCTATTGCAGTTTTATTATAGACCAACGAGATTAAATTGGTTTTATTTAACTAGTTCACCTGCAGAATTTTTGATGGTTTTTTGTCTGTGTATTAATCAATCAATCAATCAATTTGCAATTGAATTTACTGAAAAAGTGCTCGAATGGAGAACACGTATCGGCAAGCGCAGCGTAGGGCGATCAGCCACAAGATTGACAGACAATCTCATCCAAGTTGCATGAAGACGCTGGATGCAAGCCGCTTCCGACCGGTCTTTTTGGAAGTCCATCGAGGAGGCCTATGTTCAGCAGTGGACTTCCTGTGGCTGTGGTGGTCGTTTTATGGAACCATTAAATAATTATCATTTAAACGATAAGGGTAGCCACCACCAAGGCGACATTATTTTCTTTGCAAGCGGTTTCACCAATGATCCTACTACCGAACTAAGAGATATTTCACGTCAAAACTTGGGGCATCCATACCGCGTAGTAGCACGAGGACACGCCGATCGCCAGCCCCACCACCACATCCCACCAGTGGTGCCGGTGGTCTGTGATCCTGGTGAAGGAGCAGACGGCTGAGTAGACCAGCGCGAGGATCTGCAGTATGGGCACCAGCAGCGCCGTCTTTTCTGACAGGCCGAAGGCTCGCCTTTGGAGATACCACTGGATAGGACAAATATTTCAGTAAAATTAAGTGTAGAGATCCAAGTTTTCTGGTCTTATCGTCAGTTAAGTTCTAACAGTGCGAAAGTCATTTTTGGATGTTTCGACCTTTTGATGCCATTGGATGAAGAAAAGTGGCGCGCTTCTTTCCGACCAATCTTATCAATCAATCTTATTTTATCTTCCATAAATTGATTTTAAATACTTTTCCCAAATAATGTACACCTCTAATGTAGGTAATTGAAATTTTACACAGTTTTTTCACTCTCCTGTAAAGTTGACATTTTTTACTTACGCACTGTTAGAACTTAACTGACTTAGTGGTTTTACTGAAGACTAGCACGGCTACCACATCCACTATAAGACCAAGCATCAACCCCCTACACTCTTATTTTCCATACCCAAACTTTTAGTACTAAAATATATAGTCTCAACAAGGAGAATAATTAACCTTGGTCTCAGTTACAATTTGTGCTTATATTAGATTAGAAGATGGCGTGAAAAGTTCGTAGAATATTTAGTTACACTTCACTTCCGTTTTCTAGACTTTATGGACAGGCTGTAAGCCTAATCGAAGATGCTACCTATTATTCGAGATCAGTCACGCCCTTTAGGGATAGATGCCGAGATAGGAAGTACGAGTAAAGTCCTCTGGTTTAGGATAAGCCATTAAGATAGCCCACAAGTTAGTACCAGACTCATTCCTTTTCCGGGAAGGACATCGCAGTCACATAGCACGTGCACTATCGACTCCACTTCAAAAGTGCATGCTCTGCAAATGACATCTCGACACAACCCCATTCTGCGGAATCGTTTGCCTGTAGGGAAGTGTCCCGTCAGAGCACCAGTAACTAAGTAAGCGCTCTCGAGCGACGTCATCCTCCCCCTAAAGGTATTAGATAGTAAATTAATTAATCTTATCTTCCACCAATCCGTACTTAGCCGCCGTGGTGAAGTATGGCCTATACCTACCTCAGGGAAGAGACCCGTGCCTCTCGGTGGATATAGGAATAATGGGTTGATGATGATGATGAAAATAGATTGCTGTTCGTTAGTCTCATTACAACTCGAGAATGGCTGGACCGATTTGGCCGATTTTTTCTTTTTTATATGACGACAACCCCGATGGATGACGACATCTGTGAGGCAGTGGTTAGCGCATCTGCCTACCATTCGAGAGGTCCCGGGTTCGAATCCCGGCTGGGGATAAAAAAAAAGAAACCCAGGTCATGGATGTTTACATGTTAGTGACGTCGCTGTTTCTGGGTCTCACGACACAGGGTATCCTAGTGTGGGGCCAGAAGCAATGTATGTGCCTGTGTGTAAATGTTATGTTATGTTATATATTAGTGGAAGTCCAGGGAATGTTTAAATGGTGAGAAAATATGGAAAAATTACGAAAACTTTGGCGGCACGAAGTTTGCCGGGTCAGATAGTTATTTAATATAACAATTATTATACAATCATACCGCGATGAAAAATCCGCAGAGCACGGAGAGAGAGGTGTGTCCCGAAGGGAAGCTGTGGTACGAATCGTACTGGGTCCAGGCGGAGTATCTCGTCGACGTACACGTGAAAGCGCTCACGTATTCCGATCTGGAATAGAGGCGGTGAGTCAATACAGGGATTTATTGCAAGAGAGATATCATTATCATCATCAGCCATTTGACGCCGACTGCAGGACAGAGGCCACCCTCAAGCTTTTCCAAGTTTTCCGCTATTCTCCTTTCTCCTCAAGCTCCTTTCTACCATAACCAGGGACCAGGGCGTCGTCAGGGATTTATTACAAGAGGGATATCATCATCATCATCAGCCATTTGACGCCGACTGCAGGACAGAGGCCACCCTCAAGCTTTCCCAAATTTTCCGGTATTCTCCTTTCTCCTCAAGCTCATTTCCACCACAACCAGGGACCAGGGCAACGAGGCAAGGACATCACAAATCTAGAAATACACCCAGAGGCCATTTGTATAAAAATGTACGGTATATGGGTTCTGAATATGGCACGTCCATTTCGCTATGGCTTTCAAAACACCCAAAATTCAAGGTGTATGTCACAGCATTTGATCTCAGACCAAGCAACAACTGGCGTGTATTGAAAGAGACCTACGTTTAGCATTGGGTGTCTAGCTTGAAAAACATAAGCATTGCTTTTGGCCCCACACGAGGATACCCTGTGTCGTGGGGCAAGAAACAGCGAAATGACAAACATGAAGTATAGTAAACGTAAAAATAATTTATTTGCTTTGAAACTCTAAGACCTGGAGTTTTTTTTTTCGTCCCAGCCAGGATTCGAACCCGGGACCTCACCCATAGTAGCAGATGTGCTAACAGACGACGTTTTTAAGTCGCTTTTTGACTTACCCGTTACAGGTCTTCAAAGTATCAGGCTCGCAAACATCGAAAAATACTGGTCGAGGGCTGCCTGTAATCCCCTTCACAGCTTCAACAACTACTATGTTAAAGAGGAACGCAGACATGTAGCTCTTGTACACTTGGAAAGTATTCGACATAGAATACTTTATCTTTTGTTTGATAGAGTGCCCAGTTGTGTGTAGGACGAGCTCAGTGATCAGGACCTGAAAAAAGGTGTGTGAGTCAACATAAGGGAAATACCAAACGCGCGGTTTTTTTACCACAACTTCGTTGACGTGCCAGTAAAAAGGTTTTTTACATTGTTAATGAATCATTATTTCGTTCAATGACCCAAATTGATCTATCTAGGCCACATCAACCAAAACACACCGTCTTTTCTGTTGTGCGTTGCCTGTTTTATTGACCACAACTCAGGGCTTACTATGACGATTCTAAGTACGTTGCAAAGTCAATTAACCAACAGATTAACAAATAGACTCTACTATGCAATGCACCTCGAACTGTCATAATAAACAACGAATTGAGCAGGAGATTATCAAAAGTTCCTGCGTTTGTTTTTGACAGAAATCGAAAAACACCTACCTGATTAGGTTATATTTTCAATGTAACTAGGTATATGAGATAACATTTAGATAGTACCGTTATACTTAGTAGAATCGCCCGTAGCCCCGGCTCCCTGAGTAATCTTAAGCGATCAAGAAGGTTAAGCAACATAGAGCGCGTTCAGTGCATGGATGGGTCACCGGCTATAAATAACTAACGCCCGTGGCACTTTTCCGAGCGGTGCCGTTCTTCGCAAGGCACGTTAAGCAGTTGGTGCCGGCTGCCGCGATAGATGGCAGTCGTTAAGCCAAGTCAGAGGCCTTAGGGCGGCTTGAAAACTTCTGACAGTAAGACCACTAGTCTTACAAGCCTCCACCAATCTGGCCTTGGCCCCGTGGTGGAGTATGGCATATACCTTCCTCAGGTAAGAGACCCGTCCCCCTTCGTGGGGACATAATGTGTTGATGATGACACATCGAAAAGTAACAGTTGGGTCTAAACGTCGGCACCTTATGTTTTATATATGAGATAAAGGAGAATGATCAATTTACTATAGGAGTTCGTCTATTTTGCATCTTTTTGCGCATTGATGAAACCAGCGGTAAACTATAAGAAATTAGCTCTAGATTATGCAGGGAAAATATTATGAAAATATTAGATGGGAGTTTCGAGAAATCTTAATTTTGAGCCCATGTTTTGAGGTTATGACAACTTTGGAGGTTTGGTATTATTTGGCATCATGAAGTTCTTGGTTGGCATTGGCACCTTGGAAGGTTGTGCTTTATGCCACAGATTATTTATGCTTTTAGCCAGTGACATGTTAGGCGTTTACATACTGCGACTGTTTTTAACGAACTTTTTGAAGATAGCGCGTGTTGTAACGGTGTACGATTGCGAGTGTATCCATGCACTACCAAATCGTCTAAATCACGACTATAATTATCGTTGCAAAAAGTCACAGTGTTTAAGGAGCCTAATAGGGGACAAAGAGATAATTTCTGATTTAAATAAGCACGAACAGTGTTAGGTCCTGCGCACAATTAATACAAGACTATCCTAAGCCCATGTAGTGCATCCTACATGGAGCGTTCGCGCGCCTCACGCGTGCTGGCCGGCGGAATACTCTCGCCACCGCGCCAGACAAGTGTCAAAGAAAAACACTCACGTCAGGTCGCTCGTTTTTGCTTCCACGAATTTTCTGGCGCACCAAAATATATCCTGCTAAACCCTTCTGATTCTTTTTATTGTTGAGGAGGAAAGTATCCCCCTCACATTGGTGACCCGCAGACGAACGAAGAAACAGGATGGCCAGCAGTGAAAAAAACTTTTCACCGACTTCGATTTCTTTTTTTTTTTTTTTTTTTTTTTCGCCTGGCAACCCAGGCGACCAGTTGTCAACTGAAACAGCTGTTATAATTTTATTAAATTAAATTAGTAAAATACTGTAAAACTTATGTAAATATACTGATATTTGTTAATCAAGTGACGAACAATATGTACCAGTGTTATTCAAGTGATTACCTCAGTGGATAACTTGATCTACGCAACATCTGAGCGGCGACAAACAACCGTTACCGGTTGTTAACATTGGACTTATAGAAGGGGAGTATATCGTTCTTACTGCACTATAACTACATATTTGAGTCTATTTGTTCGTACTATACAAAATCCCACGTAATATTACAGCTAAAAAATTTCAATAGCTATTCGTAACTAAATTTGAAAATTTGACACTTATCACACTCACCCTCTCATTGGGAAAAAAAAAATTGAATTAACGATTTTTATTTAATCTCTTATCTAGCTAACTATAATTAAGAGAACTACTCGAGTCTAACATTCCGCAACTGTAGTGAAGGCATTTGTATTGCGTTTCGTTGGAAATACTGACGTTTTTCCCCCGGTTATATTTCAGTAATCTGACTACAATGATGACGCGTAAGAACACCGCGCGCGACAGCGAGCAGCGCTTGAAAACAGCGCTATTGGAGCTGCAATCATCCAAGCAGCAATGCCAGCAGCTTCTAGAGGAACGGGAGGAGAGTGAGTTGGAAGTTGAACGAGTGGTGGTGAAAAACGCTCAGCTTAAAAATGATCTTGCAGAATTGGACATAGTGTGCGAAGACTTACGAGGACAGCGTGACGAACTACAAAGAATAGTTCACAGGTATGACCAATGTCGGGACACCCACGAAGTAGCACTTCAGCGCATTAAGCTACTAGAACACCAGCTTTCTGATGCACATAAAGAACTTCAAGTGCTACGACAGCAAAATCTCGACAAAGAAAGTGAAAATATACTATCCCTATACAATGAACTGATAAATCACAATTCTTCGGGTCATCCTTCCACACCAGTGAGATCTACTGAGTGCATAATGCCCATACGAGGAAGCAACAAAATAAAGCGCTATATTCGAGCGAGGAGGCACATCAAACGCATCAACAAAGCATTGAAGAGTAATATAGGCATTGTTAAGTGCATGAGTGTGAAAAAAGTTAATGTTAGCCTACAAAAGGACTTATTGACAAGTGCGATGGATTATGAAGTACGTTCTAGTGACTATGAGGCAAAAATAAAGGACTTACACTCTCACATACTCAGCCTGGAGCACTCGCTGCATGACTTAGATAGGCAGTTCACCGAGGCACAAGAAGAGATGCATGAGTATGCAACACAATTAACGGCAATCGGAGATTATAATATGGACAGGTTGGAATCTCTTACAAACAGAATACCAACAGTGTGTACTGTAGGCAAGACACCAGGTGATGACTCATCACCTGCATCGGCATCACACAATACCCATCTGCCTGGTTCCACCGAGAAAAGTGCTCCACCTGTGTCACGCCAACCTGCAGCCGTTCCTTCGGTGACTACCAACAACAACGCCAGCCTGACCAGTCCATGCAGCCACTCAGGGCCCCGCTCCACAATGAAAAGAAAGACAATTGTCTATTCAGATAAGATAGGTGTAGGCCTAGGTCCCTTATTAAATGATAGACTAACGCAAAATGTACTCAATGAATGTCATCCCCATAAAAGTTTCAAAGACATTGTACAAGAATTATTTAAAAAACCGCTTGAGAAGGATACTACCTACATATTATTAGTAGGTAATAGTCGAGATGTCAAAAAAACTGACATAAATAATGTTTTTGACTTGTATGGTCGGGCTAGGGATGTCCATCCGGAGGTGGGAAAATTATTTTTCTGTTCGTTCCCATACTCTCAATCCCTTTCTGAAGAGGATAACAGAGACATCCATAGTCTGAACATGCATATACAGCATTTGACATGTCGTCATAGTGACGTATCATTTTTCGACCTTAACAGCTTTGTTAAGAATTATTTTATGGCGAGAGATACTGTGTATCTTTCTAAAACCAGTCGACGTAAGCTAGCTAGTCTATTAGCTTATAATATTTTTGACTCAGTTATAGGAATTATAACACAGTCACACAATAATGACAACCGTGATACTAGCAGTAGTATTAAAATTTCAACGGGCTCACACACAAATGAATCATTGGCTTTAAACTGCCAATGCAGACAACGGAAAAGCCCAAAGTAGGTCTTAACATAGTAGCACAAAATATTCAGGGCTTTTCCGGCAAGGAAAATATGACAGAACTTTTTTTAACAGATTTTAATATAGATATATTATGCTTAACAGAACATTGGCTAAAAAAATCAGAAATGGTATTTAATTTAAAAGACTACCAGCCTATTAGTACTTATAATAGAAGTAAAGCATTAAGAGGAGGTTCTATGATAATTGTAAAAAATACTTTAAGAAGTAAGGAACGCAAAGACATTGTAAGCCTTTCTGTTGAGCGATTAGTTGAAATCTCGTGTGTGGAATTGGACAGGTATATTGTTATGTGCGTTTACAGGCCACCTCAAACTAATTACAATGACTTTGAGGCAGTCGTAGAAGAGGCATTAAAACGTCTGTTTGCGAGCAATAAGCGCATAGTGATATGTGGCGATTTTAATATTGATCTGTTAGTTGAGAGCCCACTACACACCAAAATTATTAGCTTATTTAGATCATTTAACTTACAAA
Source organism: Yponomeuta plumbellus (assembly GCA_947310845.1). Classification (NCBI taxonomy): domain Eukaryota; kingdom Metazoa; phylum Arthropoda; class Insecta; order Lepidoptera; family Yponomeutidae; genus Yponomeuta; species Yponomeuta plumbellus. The sequence continues at coordinate 3,426,448 of OX371210.1, forward strand.
ACCAGTTTAAAGAACCCACTAGAACAACGGCAACTAGTGCTACATGTATAGATAATGTGTTTTGCAACTGTGAGCATCTTGAAAAGAAAATTATAAATAACCTACAGTCAGATCATAATGGTTTATTCATTGTTTTGCCTACAACAGTAGAAAAAGAATGCCAAGAAATAATTTGTAGGCCCATAACAGAGAGAAAAATTGAATTATTTAAAAGGAAATTAAGTACCCACATAGGCTTACTAAAATTTGATAGCAATGATCCCAACACATTATATAAAGAATTGTTTACCACAATAGCAAACGAATTCGAACAGGTTTTTAAAATTAAAAAAATTAAAGGCGTTAAAGGTGGTTTTTCAGAATGGGCCACTCCTGGTATACATAGAAGTAGAAAGAAATTGTATGAATTGTATGAAGAAAAACAATCAAATCAGGATCCGAGTTTTAAAGAATATGTAAAAAAATATTCTAAAACCTTTAAAAAAACCTGCTCTATAGCTAAAGCTCTCAGTATAAGTAAAAAAATAGAAGCGTCATCGAATAAAATAAAAACGGTTTGGCAAATAATTAACAAGGAGACAGGCAAAACTAAACCTAGGGATCAAAATTTTGTACTAAGGGTAGATGGGAAAGTAGTTGACACAAGTGAGGATATCGCAAAAATAGATATCGCATCGGTCAGCCGCTGCCATATGCCTGGGGAGACTTGCAAGATGATATGGCACTGCAGAGGGCTGCGGGCTCTCCGGCGGAATCTCACCAGCAGCTCGTCGTCGCTCGGAATCCCCTCAAATATGTCCCTGTTCTGGTTACGCAGCGCCTTGAGAACGTCCTCGTCCGTGTTATAGGAGAGGTCGTCTCTCAGCGCCACCATGGGGTTTTTGTTAATGACTTCTTGGACATGAAGCTGGGACTCCACCCTCTTCAGCCTCTCCTTTACCTTCTCCCTCTCTTCCACTGTCCGACATCCCACTATTACTTTCCTGTCCTTCGCCTTTCTCACCTTTTCAACCTTTACCCACCCCTCCTTAGCGTCCATCGCATCCCTGATTTTCTTCAGGACTCCTTCTCCCGTGTCCTGATCATCCCTGGACGAGGTCACCACCGAGTACAAGGCCGCCGGTGGGGAAGATGTTCTAGGGGCCGTAGTCCCGGCCTGTGGAGGATTTCCTCGGCCGGCCACTGCACTCGCGTAGGTGATCCCGTTCAGGGCGTCACTTTGTCTTCCGATCGCGTTTCCCAATTCTTCCATCTTCCGTTTGCTTGCCTCCATCAATCGAGTGTGTTCGGATATGGAGGCAAGCATCCGGGAGATGTCTTCCCCGCTGTTGCGGTTGACAGTTTCTACTGTCCCTCGCAACAGCGGGGTGCTGTTTCTCTTTTCTTTTTCACTTTCTTGACACTCCCTTTCCGAAATTTCTATCTCTCTTTCTCTGTCCATCTTTTCAAATAGCTGGAGCAACTCTGCCAAACAATCATTAACAACCACTTTCGTATCTTTTTTCGTGTTTGGCAGGTTCTCCATCGCTGTCCTGGCCCTATTTATTAAGGTCAACGCCTCCGAAGTGTACGCACGGGCTTTTTTGAATGCCGAGTGCCTTTTCACGCCTTTGAGACGTTGCTGTAGAACAGACGACCAGAGACGTTTGATCCAGGTTTCAGCGTGCCAGCGGTTGTCTTCGCGGCGTCTTTCGAGGGACCTGCCCTCTCGTCTTTTACAATTTTTACTGCCGGACTACGGAGCATGATGGTGGGTTTTTTCGGGTTTATTTATTCCAAAAGCGTGTCAATGGAGGCGGAGGAGGCTCACGAAGCAACCGGTGTAAGATTTTATAAATTCCGACGGAGACCCAAAAAGATATACTGTAAAACTTTCAAATATATAAAATTTGACGAAAAATTTTAAGATTTTACTCATTATTTTAAACACGACTACTCTAAAGTAACTTTTTGTATTAGATTCAGAGAGCCAATGTTGGTCCGCTTCCAAAAATGTACCACACGTGTCCTCAATAAGTAAGATTTCTGAGACAATTGTAAATTGCCCAAAATCCTTCCCCGGGAAATTGCACCCGATAAGGGTAACCGCAAAGGGTAGGTTGGGCGGGGCGGCGGGGTGGGTGGCGGCAAAAATCGGGGGAGGCCCACGAAACGATCGGTGGTGGTTGTTCTGCTGTCCGACGGAAACAGAAAAAACTATGATGAAAAAACGTGTAAAAATATAATTTTGACAAAAAATTTTACTGTTTTATTTATTTTTTCGAAAACTATGAACTCTAATTAAATTTTGATTTCAGATCCAGGAAGCTGATGCCGGGGCGCTTTTAAAGAGGTGCGACACACGGGGGTGGGCAAGTATTTAAGAAAAAATTTTTCGGTGGCGACACAGGTCCGTATCCAGGGGGCGTCATCGATCCCGACATAGATACCCCGGGGTATGTTGGTACCATAGTATGTCGTACTACATCCAGCCGCCTATTTGTAACGGATCCAAGAAGCAAGACTGTTTGTACATAAAGACCTCGAGACTTGCACACACGTTTTTTTACGCAAAGATGCATTACGCGCCGCATTAGAAGCTCCGTACACAGGACCGTTTAAGGTGCTAAGAAGAACGAGCAAAACAGTTACTGTCGACTCATCGCGAGGACCAGTGACTGTTTCTATGGATCGTGTCAAACCGGCCTACATCCTTGCCGATGAACACCCATAACCATCCATCTCAATCACACCCACGGAAGGAAGCAAAGTACCTGCAGCACCGTCAAATGCACAGAATGCGCCCACTGCGACCATCGTGCGCCGCGACTACACGACGCGGTCAGGACGAAGAGTCCGGTTCAAGGACGTATCCCCGGAGTAATCCTCTCCAAGGGGGGTGATGTAGTGCATCCTACATGGAGCGTTCGCGCGCCTCACGCGTGCTGGCCGGCTGAATACTCTCGCCAACGCGCCAGACAAGTGTCAATGAAAAACATTCATGTCAAGTCTCTCGTTTTTGCTTCCACGAATTTTCTGGCGCACCAAAATATATCCTGCTAAACCCTTCTGATTCTTTTCATTGTTGAGGAGGGAAGTACCCCCTCACACCCACAATGGCTGTTTATTTTAGTTATTTTATTCCACATATTGTTCATACATCATCATCATTTCAGCCATTGGACGTCCACTGCTGGACATAAGCCGCCCCCAACGATTTCCAGAAGGGCCGGCCGGTTGGATTGTTCATACACATAGACATTTTAACAATAAACTACACTAATTAAACAGTATAAAATATACTGGAATCAATTTGCAAAAATAAAACCGTAATAAAACCGCTCGTTTGAATTCCCGTCAAAACACTCCTCATTTGCAATTTGCACTTTCGCATTTTATGTATGTACACGATTTGCGATTTGTGCAATAATTCAATGTAATCTGTATTTGTAATCTGTATTGACTGACAAGCTCAAAAGTACTAGTATCCAGGGCCGTTAAACCTATTAAAAAAAAGTATTGAATGACTGCAGTTTTTTAGTAATAAATCAATACAAATATTTTTCATTTATTACTTTTAAACCCCTGATTCTTTTATTTTATCAAATAAAACTATGAAATCATTTTTCAAAAGAAACATTTTGAGATATGAATGCTTAAAGCGCAACGCAAAAGCAACATAGACTGTTTTTGGTCATTCTCCTTTAGATAGTTGGGCATACCAGATCTACCATACTCACAATTAAAATGGGAAGTCCTAGCACCGAGACGACCAGCATAGCACCGGTCACTGTGTCTCCATTGAACACGTACGACAGGGCCGGATCGTTGCAGAAGAACCCAGCCTTGTGGCTCGGTATGACGCAGAGCTCGTACAAGGCGATGACTAGGAGTACTGTTGACAAAGAAAGCATTATTTTTTTTGCGTCCAACTGAAGGTAGAGTCCAAGCGGGGAGGTGAGTGCAGAATTTTGTTACATAATGTAGATAAACATAGCATTTTACATACAGGCACACACATTGCTTTTGGCCCCACACTAGGATACAAAAACAGCGACGTAACCTGATTGAGAGATTATACAGACACTATTTGAATCGTGTATTTGAGAAACCCCATGAGTCACGTTTTTTGGCAAAATGACTTTTTGATGAGAATGTGTTCTACGCATGTAAATACACGTTACAGAGAGAAATCCCACTTGTCAATACAAAAGAACGGAAGTTATTACAGGTTCCAATTTTGTTTATTTGAGAAAAGTCAGATCCCGATGACCAAACAAAAAGTAGAGGATTTACTTAAACTAAAAAATTACTTACCAGAAGAAAAAGAAATAGAAGAGTATTATGAAAAAAAAATCCAGTGGCCGGTCACCGACCGCGAAATAGATGAGACAGTGGTCTAAACATTGTTAAGATGTAACATATTATGATAAAGTCTTAGTACTGTAAGTAATTTGTGCGATTTAATATATATTTTTGATGTCAAACGTATCAAACTTGATTATTTTTTCGTATATTTGAGAAACCCCATGTGTCCATGACTTTTAAGCTATTTTTTTTAAATGAAAATGACAATAATTATACCAAATCTTTTTCGATTGTTATAGATATCATTTTAATTAATCAAACTGCATGGAAAAAGTATCACCGCCCATACATTTTTTTTACAGAAAGGTTTTTTTCGTCTCCTGTAAAGTTTGGGTCTGTGGACTCATGGGGTTTCTCAAATACACGATTCATTTTCAAATTCGGCCTGCAAAAAAAGATTTTATTTTTCCTCGGGGGCGCTAGTGGAGCCCCCCAGACGCCGCACATTCCTTATCATCAGAACGACTAGAGGAAACCCAAGTAGGTATGATAGGTTACTCGTACGTACGTGAATCCTAACATCCTGTTATTCAGCTCGCTACATGATAATACGAATAAACCGAACGTAAACTAAATACCTACGCAAATCATGTCAAAACAACTGGGAAAATCTGAGGTTACCCAAGCTTACAACGTCAGTGCGTAATTGGAAGCGAATTCATATCTCTACAACCTACTCTAAACACTATTGTGTTCAAGTGCGTCACGATGTGTATAGTCCGTTAGCTTTTAGAATATACCTCGGCTACTATAATATATCGGATAGCATCGATTATTTTACTATAAGGTAAGGTTTATTTTGTATTGTTATTAAAAACTTTGACGACCTCTGTGGCGTAGCGGTTAGCGCACCTGCTTACCATGGGAGAGGTCCCGGGTTCGATCCCCGGCTGGAGAGAAAAAAAAACTCCAGGTCTTGGATGTTTACATGTCTGTGACGTCGCTGTTTCTGGTTCCCACGACACAGGGTATCCTAGTGTGGGGCCAGAAGCAATGTATGTGCCTGTGTGTAAATGTTTATGTTTACTTTAAATAACTTTTCAAAATAGTGAAGAAAAGTTTGTGCACACACTCGTGTGCTTTCGGCGAAAACCGAAGCCTACTCTAGAGCCGAGGTATACTCGTATGCTAAAAGCTAACAGACTGTAGACAGTTAAGTAGTATTTAGGTATAGTATAGTTTAGTAGTATACGTACTCTCGACAGCATATCAAAATACTTTAATTTTAAACCCATTATGTCCCCACCGAGGGGCACGGGTCTCTTCCCTGAGGGAGGTATAGGTCATACTCCACCACGGGGGCCAAGTCCGGATTGGTGGAGGCTTATAAGACTAGTGGCTAGTCTTACTGTCTGAAGTTTTCAAGCCGCCCTAAGGCTTCTGACTTTTTTTAACTCCTGCCATCTATCGACAGCAGACGCCAGCAACAGTTTAACGTGCCTTGCGAAGCACGGAACCGCTCGGAAAAATGCCACTAGCGTTAGTCATAGACGGTTACCCAGCCATGGACTGAACGCGCCCAATGTTGCTTAACCTTCGTGATCGTTTAAGATCACTCAGGCAGCCGGGGCTACGAGCGATTTTTGTATATAATGAATAATATTATCATGACCCACAACATTTTAAAGTAATTTGTCAGGGTCGTGGTAGATGGCAGTCCTTGGTCTCTGCCTGCTCCTCTGGGATACAGGCGTGAGCTTATGTATGTATGCTTACACGTCTTGATGTAGCTGAGGCAGACAATCACACACAGTATATGACGTCGTAAATCCAGATAATTCGAGCGCGTTTAACCAATTTAGAGGCGGGAGTTGGTTTTGGGGACCCTTTTTTCGTACGGGTTCAAAGTCAATGTCAATATTATTATTGTGCGGTGGGAGAGTGGTGCGACAGTGATTTTGATTGGAGTAAAAATCGGACAAGAGCGAGTCAGGCTCGCGCACCGAGGGTTTCGTACTCACAGATTTATCCGAGCTTTTCCCGAACTTAAAATAAATTTTTTTGTGACTTAACCAGTAATGTATATTTTTTAGACTTTTCCCCTTATTTGTAGTAAATGATAGATAGATAAATCATTTATTTACATAAAACACACACACGACGAATGACGATATTACTTGTCTAATTCTTCAAGGCCAATGGAAAGTACTGGCCAAGAAAGCTCGGAAAGTTTTTCCCGAAATAATTTTTTTTTTTAACTTGTTTTCGATTAAATTTCAAATGCATAGTTTTCCGATTTTTCCCTGCATTTGAGAGATTTGGCAAGTAATATAACCTTAAACTACAAAGACAATATTATTTGCTGAACTTGCATAGTTCTAGGTCAAGTAAAAGTACCCCATGAATTTGGAATCGCCTAAGTGTCGACATGTACGTTTTTTTTAGAAATAGAAAATGTTTATTTCAACATAAACATTTCCATACAGGCACACACATTGCTTTTGGCCCCATACTAGGATACCCTGTATCGTGGGAGCCAGAAACAGTGATATCACAAACACGTAAACATCCAAGACCTGGATTTGTCTTCAAACATAAGCGGCATAAAAGGCTGTATTTTTTTGTTTATTTTCTCACAGCTTCAAGGGACGAAGAAGCGAAACGCGTCGCGCATTGTCTCACACAAGTATTGTTGTCGGTGGTGGTGTGTTCGTGTCTTGCTTCTGCTTGAAAAAGTGGGAGGGAGGGCGGTGCATTAACTAACCGCATGGTGCTTGTGGGATATTGGCGGAATTTAGCAAAGTAATTTTCTCATTTTAATGCTAAATATGGATTTCCAGAAAGTAACGTCTGATTCTATGCAATATATGGCTTTAATTTCAACTCGATACCTCAACGCGTTCCCGAGATAAAGGTTCTTCACATACAGACGGGCGGACGGACAAGGAGATCCTAAAGGGTTCAGTTTTTAATTTTTTCCTTTTGAGGTACCTAACCCTAAAAATTGACTTGCATAGTACGACGTATGAATTGCTCGTAGCCCCGGCTGCCTTTTTTTTTTTTTTTTTTTTTTTTCACGCTGGGAAAAATGCGTTACGCATCTCCTCCCGTCGGGGGACGGAAGGAGTATGTGGGACTCCCCGGGAAAGTGGTTCCCGGTATACTCACTAAACAACCCAGCGGCACTCCCTCTTCGCCTTGGTGGCGGGGTTCTGGGAATCTGGCACTTCTTCCAGTCCCCCGCCGGTGATTGCCCGCCTAGACACGGCGGGCCCCTCGCGCCCCTCCCTTCACGGGGAGGGGCCCGGGGACGACCGGGAGTGCTCGGTCGTCCCCATACGGCGCGGTGATGAGCAGTGCAATGCGGACGAGGGCGCCCCCGCACCTGTCGCCCGCTGCTCATCACCATGGGGCGAGAGGGGGCGGTTGCGAATCCGCCCTCTCCTGCCCCTCCTTCGTTGGCGGAGCGGCGGCGCGAGAGGATCGTTCTCCCGCGCGCGCTCCGCCTCCTCCTTCTGTGCCATCACGTCCTCACAGAAGGAGGCGACCGCCGTCCACGCCTCCTCGCTCCCCAGCATGGCATTTACCACGCCGGGAAGCGAGAGGTCCGGCCCAACCACGGCGACAAGACTGCGGCGCCGCTCGGACAGCGACGGGCACACCTCAAGGGTGTGCTGCGCCGTGTCGTCAGCCGCGCCGCAGCCGTGGCACCCCGGGTTCTCCTCTCTCCCGATCCGGTGCAGGTACGATCCGAAGCATCCGTGCCCGGACAGCACCTGCACCAGTCTGAAAGAGAGGAAACCGTGCGAGCGCTCGAGCCAGTCTTGCAGGACCGGCCCGAGCGCGTCCAGGGTTCGGCGGCCGAAGGCTGCGGTGGCGAGGTCCGCCGTCCAGTGATGGACTATTGCCTCCCTCGCCTCCCACCGAACGGCCGCCCGTACCTCAGGGGTGGGGCGCTCCCCGAGCGCCTTTCGCCCCGCCGTCCATTCGTACACTCTGGCGAGCACCCACGCCTCTAGCTCCCAAGGCGGGGTGCCCGCCAGAGCGCACGCGGCCGCGAACCCAACCGTCCGGTAGGTTCGCGCCACCCTCTGGGCGATGGCCCTTTGAGGCGTCCGAAGGGCGGTGGCATTCTCTCTCCTTTGGAGGGAGTCCGCCCAGATGGGCGCCCCGTACAGGGCCATGCTCTTCAGTATGCCGGCGTACAGCCGCCGGCATCGCCCGCTAGCCCCGGCTGCCTGAGTGATCTTAAACTATCGCGAAGGTTAAGCAACATAGGGTGAGTTCAGTTCATGGATGGGTGACCGTCTATGACCAACGATATTGGTATTTTTCGAGCGGTTCCGTGCTTCGCAAGGCACGTTAAGCAGTTGGTGCCGGCTGCCGTCGATAGATGGCAGTCGTTAAGCCAAGTCAGAGGGCTTAGGGTGGCTTGGAAACTTCTGACACCAAGACCAGCCTCCACCAATCCGGATTTGGCCACCGTGGTGGATATGGCCTGTACCTTTCTCAGGGAAGAGACCCGTGCCCCTCGGTGGGGACACAATGGGTTGATGATGATACTACGACGACTATAGCTATAATAAAATTCTAAAAGTGAATAATGTGTAGTGCTTATGAAAGACTTACTTTACAGTTTTGTTTAAAAATCGTCCTTAACGAAACTGATTAGAGTGTACGCGTGCAAAGGTATGCTGTCGACTGTACTTGTTACGCTTCTGAGTCGTTGTTACGCAATGCCATTATTTCATTAGTTGATACATCCTATGCAGGTCGAACTCACGTGTTAGTCCATGCGGTGCTGGCTGATAGATATGCCCCTTGCCCCTACGTCACCGCTGAGCGCTTCTACGAGTATTCGTCAAATGCCCGTTTTCACCAATAACACTTAAGATTTAGGGGCCACCTAATCTTTTTTAAGGGCTACAAATCAACCGTTGAGTAGCCCCTAAAAAGATTAGGTGGCCCCTAAATCTTAAGTGTTGTTGCCAGTTGTTGCTGAAAACGGGCATCAGATTCGTGATTCTAGATTCTTGGTTACGGGTTCTTGAAAATCACTGTTAACATGACTGAGATATCTTACAGACACTTTTTGCAAATACGATCTCTAAAAGGATGGACAGACGATCTCATCCAAGTGGCAGGAAGACGCTGGATGCAAGCCGCTTGTAACCGGTATTTTTGGAAATCCATGGAGGAGGCCTATGTCCAGCAGTGGACTTCTTGTGGCTGAATGATGATGATGATGATGACCTGTAAAAATATTTTAATTTTTTTCCCTGGCGCTGCGCTGGCGCTGGCAATTTTTTTCTCCCCTGGATTGTTTTTGCAAAAAGTGTATGGTGACGATTCGTTGTACATTACGTAGCCGATAAGTAAAATTTGTACAAATACAATAAATTCTTGAATAAGTACGATTCAAACGACAAGTAAAATTCCTTTCTGTTAATGAGCGGGTTAAACGACTGTCCAAAGTCTTACTTATAAAAATGAAGTGAAATTGAGGAGGTCGGTAACTAATCATTAAAGAGAGTTTTAAGTTTGTTGTGACATTTGAAGAATTTATTTACTAAATCATGTTTTATGGTTTAGCCTGTTTTAGGGTTCCGTAAAATGATGGGTTCCGTAAAACGAACCCTATTACTGAGATTCCGCTGTCCGTCCGTCCGTCACCAGGCTGTATCTCATGAACCGTGATAGCTAGACAGTTGAAATTTTCACAGATGATGTATTTTGTTGTCGCTATAACAACAAATACCTACTAAAACACAAAATAAAATAAATAATTAATGGGGCTCCTATGCAACAAACGTGATTTTTGCCCGTTTTTATTGATAATGGCCGGTTATTTATTATTTTATTTAATTGTGTCAACTCTATATCACGGCTATTTTCGAGAGCTTGTTTCTATTTGTATTAATAAGACTGTTATAGCTTATAACTAAACAGGTTATGGATATGTCGAATGTAAGACTAAAACATGTGAAGCGATAAATTGAAATATTGTAGTGTTGTTGTCGTCACCCTTTTTGAGATTACTTAGACTACTCGATACTAGGTGGCGCTATAGGTTGTTTGAAAATCTTTTGAGGACACTGTGTCATCCATCCACTTCGCACTAATTAAATTGAGGACTTGCATTTAGTGGTGCTGAATAGTTAAGTAGACGGCTGATTAAATTTATTCTTATTTTAAATTATCTGAATAAAATTAAAAATGTGTTTACTTTTGGCCTCCCATCACACGCATATTAATTTAACACTTTCATCATCAACCTATTCTGTCCCCACCGAGGGGCACGGATCTCTTCCCTGAAGAAGGTGCTTAACATTTCCAATACTCACTCTCTCTGAGAGAAGGCATGTGCCCTGCGCTTCATCATCATCATCAACCCATTATGTCCCCACCGAGCGGCGTGGGTCTCTTCCCTGAGGAAGGTATAGGCCATACTCCACCACGGGGGCCAAGTCCGGATTGGTGGAGGCTTGTAAGACTAGTGCCTGGTCTTACTGTCAGAAGTTTTCAAGCCGCGCTAAGGCCTCTGACTTGGCTTAACGACTGCCATCTATCGACGGCAACCGGCACCAACTGCTTAACGTGCCTTGCGAAGCACGGAACCGCTCGGAAAAATGCCACTAGCGTCAGTCATAGACAGTGACCCATCCATGGCCTGAACGCGCCGTATGTTGCTTAACCTTAGTGATCGTTTAAGATCACTCAGGCAGCCCAGGCTACGAGCGATTCTACGACAAGCCCTGCGCTTACTAGACACCAACTCCTAGTTCTATCCCTCATGGCTCCGGCTGCCTGAGTGATCTTAAGCGATCACGAAGGTTAAGCAACATAGGGCGCGTTCACTGCATGGAGGGGTGACCGTTCTATGACTAATGCTACTGGCATTTTTCCGAGCGGTTCCGTGGCACGTTAAGCAGTTGGTGCCGGCTGCCGTCGATAGATGGCAGTCGTTAAGCTTAGGGCGGCTTGAAAAGTTCTGACAGTATGACCAGCCACTAGTCTTACAAGCCTCCACCAATCCGGATTTCGCCCCCGTGGTGGAGTATGGCATATGGGGAAGAGAAGAAGTGCCCCTCGGTGGGGTCATAATGGGTTGGTGATGATGAACTAGTTATAATCGTTCAAGCAGAGCTAGTCAGTCTTTGGTCTTACCGTTTACCGTCAGCAGTGTGAAATATAATGGACATTATCAACTTTATTTGACTATCAGAGCGAACCCTGGTCGGACTCATCCGACAAAAAGTCAAGTCTGGAATAAATATTATAGTTAATATTGGAATAAAGTTAATATTGTCTAGTGCTTACGAAAGTTTTAGTTCAAGAATGGACAAACTTCTATGTTGTGATGTGATGGACTACATCTAGCGGAAGCTCCAACTTGCACTTTCGAAAAATAACCCTGTATATTGTTAACTTCGGAACAATTTGTTATCAATTACGTTCCGGCGTAATTGCGACGTACCCACGTCCATTTAGTAAAATAATATGGTAAACGACCGTCAAATCGAATGTGTCCATAAATAGGCAGAGTATTAAATTCTCAATATCGGTACATAATGAAAGTATCCGATTCTTGTCTCAAGTCGTTGGGTGTAATTACTGGCGCAGCAGGTATTAGGGTAAAAGGTATTGTTAAGGTCCATTTAAAAAAAATGATAAATTAAGTTTTTTTCCCCTTGAGGAAAATTTTCAGTCGTTAAACATAAAAAAAAATTGCTAAGGAAACTAATATCATCATTTGTTATAAACTTAATTCGCAATTTCACTTACTAACTCTACACTCAGAAAAACTCTAGAATAAAGAAAACAAGTAAGTGAATCGGAATTAAGTTTAATTGTGTAACGCTTACGAAAATTTTAGTTCGAAAATATCATCATAGTTAGAAGTAAGTTACCGTATATAAAAAATAAGGAAGGAAAGTGCTGTAAAATCGTTATCAAAGATATATTGATAGATGTATCGAGAATTGTACTGGGTATTGCGAAACTGTGCAAAATCATTTCAAGAATGTAAATCACTAAGGGCCTTCAAATAATAATATTCACGAAACAAATAGAAATTCATAAAACTCAACTTATTTTCTTTTTAAATTAAAAAAAAATATCTACATCGTTTTGCTCGTACAATATTAAAAAGTCAGGTCAATTACAGGCCCAGAAGCTATAATAATAAAATTATCGGCGTATAATAATTTTTAAGATAATATATATTTTATTTTGTATCCTGGTTGAGTAATAAAGTGTTATATTTCTATACGTTCTCTTCAGTCCATATCACATGCACTGACCCGATAAAATTGTTACTAAAGAGAAATATTTTAATCCACATCTTTATGTTAATTCAGTGAGAGTGTAGCAATGATCGCTCGCTTAGGAAATAATCAAGTTTTTACTTTCATAGTTGAAAGCTTTTTTCAAATGACGCAATAAAATTAGTATGACCAAATTACCCGTACCTTAAGACCGTGATAGGCGTTTATTATTATTCGGCTGAGTTGACATTTCGTAACTAAATACCTTTATGATGTTCGGAAGCAAGACTTGTCGTAGGTACAGTTGACAGCAAACTGATATTTAAATTTTTGTTCCAAAGTTATACATCAGATGGGCATATGGGCATACATAGATAGTCTTTTACGAAAAGAACTGTTTTTTTTTTTCGTGAAGATGGATAATTTTGAGAGGCTGCTTTAGATAGGTAGATATCGAATACTAATTTGTACATAAAAAAAGGAGTTTACACAGGTATTTCTTAATCTAGGAATACAGACGGCGGCCTTATATGAAAAGTGATCTCTTCGAGACAACCTTTGGATGGGCTGGAGCGAAACATTCTAGAAGGAAGTTGATCTACAAAATAAGTAAAAATATTTTTTTTTATATGACCAGCGACCGCCCATTCTTCCATGGGATGAGCGTCATTCCGTCGCGCCTCTTGCCATCGTCGCGTGCTATCCCACTCGGCTCGAGTACAGCGGGCCCGCTTGTGCTGGCAAGAGCCCGACGAATGACGTCATTATATTAATTATACATGCCTAACCAACCAAGTTATATTTTTTGTTATGTTATATTATATTACACTATTTTTAAAACAAAAAAAGGTGAGTCTATAAACCGGAAACCAGTACGTTTTATCGTACCCAACCAGTTACCAACTTGTTAATCCTTTATAATAAGTACCTATTTTGTTAATTTCAATGTTAAAGCCCGACCAACTGCCGCTGAATGTACCAATTTACAAGCTTTAAATTCTCTACAATGCATGTTTATTTTGTAAGCACATTCTTTTTGTAAAAGATACAATATGCGTGTGTCACTAATGCTTACTCAGCGTGAGGTCGTTGACATTTTAAACAATTTTTGTTGCAGTTTTTCTTCTTATTTTAAAAGAGCTGCGATTCCATGTTTTCGCCATGTGCTTGCAGTTTTTATTAGCTTGCAGACGTGTGAGGTCCGCGGTCTCTCGTGCTCGTAATGCTAATGATACCTACTCGTTTTGTATTTTTTTGATAAGCTAAATCTCTTTAGATAGGTGTAAATATTCGCACCATTGTTATCTATTTGTAGGTCTTCTTTATAGGTGCGTCAAACTAAAGTATAAAATTGTAAACATTTACATGCAGGCAGGCAGGCGTGGTTCTAAAGAAATCAGAAATGTATAGAGTTTACATTCTGTTTGTTGAATGACAATGTCCTACTTATAGCGATCTCCAATTCCTGGGGGCCGAATGTAGTGGATAAAAAGGCAGCGAAAAGAAAAACTCCACTGTCACCATTTTTTATCAAAACACCTTAAATCTAATACATAACGTGGTACGATTATCTATGTACATAAGTAGCTCAAGACCCATGAGTGCAATTGACACTTGCTGTGTCAAAATATTATCTAATAATAAATTGCAGTCACATCGTCTTACACACTGGCGATGGCGCGAATAACGGATAAGGGTATCTCAGCGTTGTGGATTGTACCTACCACCAATTTCTCAAGGGCTCTTCGCCGAATAATAATCGTTTGTCAAGATAAATGGCCGCCAAGCGCCCGATAAGAGCCACTTGGACGTCTACACCTTTTTGGTCGCATCGCAACCACAGCGCGACTTAATTTGTTTGCATTTCTGCTGCAGATAATCAAAACTCTGCCTTAACCCGACGGGATTAAATCGGAAGTTGAGTACTTGGAATTTAACTTAAGTAGTACTAACCGAATCTCCAGTTTATAGTGATTGCATCTTTCGAATCGAGGCTGTAGTGTTTTTCTGGTTTGGAATGCTAATAATAATTACCTATCTACTTAATTAATACTTTCGAATATTGAAAGCAAGGTAGAGAGGCTGTTTAGGGCAGCATTTCCTAAAATATTAGCTGATGTTATCATTCAACATTCTCTGCGTTAGGAATAAATTAAAATAACTGAATTTGCATCTGAAGAATCGCTCGTAGCCCCGGCTGCCTGAGTGATCTTAAACGATTACGAATGTTAAGCAACATAGGGCGCGTTCAGTGCTTGGATGGGTGAACTGAACATCTATGACTAACGATAGTGGCATTTTTTAGAACGGTTCCGTGCTTCGCAAGGCACGTTAAGCAGTTGGTGCCGGCTGGCGTCGATAGATGGCAGTCGTTAAGCCAAGTCACAGGCCTTAGGACTGCTTGAAAACTTCTGACAGAACCAGCCACTAGACTCTAGTCTTACAAGCCTCCACCAATCCGGACTAGGCCTCCGAGGTGGAGTATGGCTTATACCTACCATCCGCAGGGAAGAGACCAGTGACCCTCGGTGGTGACATAATGGGTTGATGACGATGATGATGAACTGAATTTAGTGATAATAACTTGTGTATAAATTGTGTTGCTTTCATGTTCATGATGCAGCCATAATGCATCCAAAGGTATCACACGGTCAGTCGTAGAGAAACGACTTGTTTTTAAGGTGTCAAATAAATCTGTAAAATACTAAATCACCTAACCCTGTTCTGTTCTAATTCTGGTTTATTTGCTAATCCATAATAGGCTAGGTAAAAAAAGTTGTTGAATAGTGTGTTCAAGATGCAAATCAACATACCAATGACGAACAATGGAACGTCGAAGCCGATCCTCCACCAGAGCTTGCGGCATTTTGACCGCTTGGCGTCGTCATCCACTTGTGATTCTGTTTTCTGTAACAAATCGAAAAGTGAACTGATTGAATCAATATAGGTACTTCATTCTCGACGTCAATATAGGTAGGTACTTAATTCTCGACGTCAAATTAGGTACTTAATTTTCGGTCGTATTCGTATGTTCGATTCCGACGAAAATTACTTTTTGGGTAAGGCCGCCAAAATTGTCAATTTTTTGTGAGACTTTTTTGTCCTTTTTTTATGCAATGACTTGTGATAGAAATATTGAATTATTGTTTTAAGAAAACATTGGTTCTATGACCTAACTTTGATACTTCGGTAACTCGCCCGTGTTTCAAAGGTCGATTTGTGCATAAACACTCAATACTGAGTACGTAAAGTTAAAAATCACCTTTTACTTTTGTGTCACTTTTTTTGTGTGACGTATTTTTTTCCTATTTCAACTAGTGCATACCTAGTTAAAGAGCCAAAAGGAAAATCGAAGTTTGAGCATAGCACACCATACTTATTACATCTTCAGTCTCAGCTTGTAGAGCTCTTTTTAACCATGTGAGAAACATATTTAGATATTATATCTAAATATGTCTTAGATGTTTACATGTTTGTGACGTCGCTGTTTCTGGTTCCCACGACACAGGGTATCCTATTGTGGGGCCAGAAGCAATGTATGTGCCTGTTTGTAAATGTTATATCTTATTCTATTGCTGAGATAATTCTGGTGAATAATGTCGTATGTATTATATAGGCTCATAGAGACTTTACGCTCACGTCACACTCTCCTGTAAAGTATACAGATGACAATTCCGACCAAATGCTTCTGAACGTCGAGAATTTTCGCAACCCAAATCAATATGGAAAAGTTTACTGAAGTATTTCCACACAACACAATCACTTAACCTGGGCGCAAGCTAGCGTACCCTATGCTGTGGTAACCAGGGAAAAACGTCGTGCGTTATAAAACTCATAAGCATTGAAATACAACCAGCAAAAGAGGTTATTAGTTTCGTGGCATGTGGCCACTGACTAAGATCTGTGCTGTGGTTCACCCTGGTCATTATAATACCCCTTCGGACTACAGGCGTTAGTTTACGTAATGTACCTAATGTTATTTTATTTACCACAAATACTGCAGCATATTTTTTAAAACATAACTAAATTTATTAATAGGTATTACTGTAAAGTGAAAACTAATTTTGCAGCAATACATAGGCTGCTACTTATGTATGCGGAATCTGGGATTCCAATAATTTTAAACGCAATGTCTGACCTCCATGGTCAAATTCGTTCTTTTTTTAAATACTGGCCGCTAATATTTTTCTCTTATATACGTTAGTGTTTTGTTTTTGTTGGGTTTAAAATGTCATATCGCTGAAAAAATGGAACTCACTCGTGAAAATATTCGTGCTATGATTTATTACGATTTTCGACGTGGTTTAACGCAACAACAGTGCGTAGATCAATTAACCTCGACTTTTGGTGGTGAAGCTCCATCAAATACGACTGTGTATCACTGGTTTAGTGAGTTTAATCGCGGGTGCAGTAAGCTCACGGACGAAGTTAAAGAAGGTCGCCCGAAATCGGTGGTTGTGCCACAAAATATTGAAGCTGTGCCAAAACGAATAATGCAAGACCGCCATGTTATTATGTGTCGCGAGATAGAGGCTATTCTGGGCATATGTATGACGAGCATTCATAGGATACTACATGAACATTTGTCTGTAAAAAAAATTTGTTCGCGTTGGATCCCGCACAACTTAACTCAGGATCAAAAAGATGCTCGCGTCGAATGGTGCAAGAAAACCTTAAAAACATTCAACGGAGGCGACTCAAAATCTGTTTATAATATCTACACAGGTGACGAATCCTGGATCTACGCGTACGATCCCGAAACTAAACAACAATCAACAGTTTGGGTGTTTCAAAATGAGCCGAACCCTACGAAAGTGGCTCGTGCAAAAAGCACTGTAAAGCAAATGGTGGCCTGCTTTTTTGGTATTAATGGCCATGTGGCTACAATACCACTGGAGAATCGCAGAACGGTTAATTCGGAGTGGTACACGACCATTTGTTTGCCGGAAGTATTTGAAGAAATACGCCAAAACAACCAGCGACGCAGAATCATACTTCACCATGACAATGCCAGCTGTCATACATCTCAGGAAACAACTACATTTTTGGATGGTCAAAAAATAGAATTGATGGGTCATCCACCGTACAGCCCTGATTTGGCTCCCAATGATTTCTATTTATTCCCAAATGTAAAGAATAAATTACGTGGTCAACGATTTTCGACCCGTGAAGATGCCGTTCAAATCGCACGTATTGGATCAATCAGAGTGGAAAAAGTGTTTTACAAATTGGTTTCATCGAATGCAAAAGTGCATCGATCATAGTGGAGAATACTTTGAAAAACAATAAAAGCATATTTAGCCATATACATTTGTTTACTTTTTCTATCGGCATACATAAGTAGCAGCTCTCGTATTATATTGTAACTAAGCAATACGAACATCTCTCAGCATTCTCTAAGTTTTAGTCAAGATAGAATGTTCTGTAATGTGATGATAATGTTATGTATGGCTAAAATATCTATTTTGTGTGCCTAATGGTAGGTATTCTCTTAGGCACCATCAATACGCTAAACATCATAAATTTATTATTGGGCAAAAACATAACATTTTGCTGATGGTTTAAATATTACCAAACTTACTACGTAATATTACCCTACGAAAATTGGTACGTAGAGCGTTTCAAACAACCTAAAATAAAACACTATTGATCAAACCTTCCAGTTCCACTCAAGGTCAACGTAACCTTACGCTGGCGACCTTCACCATTTGACCTTTGCAGGCTCTGAGCTGAAATCTTCAAGGACGGCTTAAAGGTCGGCATTCGTTAATTCGATTCAAGAAGAAGGGCTTACTATTCGCATCGCCCGTGCCCTTGTATTACATAACTTTCCACTCTATCGGGTTAAGCAATTAGACGACTCCAAAGTGTCGAAATATGTATTTCTATGTCGAAATAATTGACAGTTCGGAGTTGGCTAAATCAGACAACTCCATACAGTGGAGGACTTACTTAATTGCATCCCAGGAAATAAACAAAACCGAGAGCATATTATTTTTATAAATAAAATTCCAAGTCCTGACTGACTCATTCTTTATCAACGCCCAGCCCAAGCCGTTGGACCTAGTAAGCTGAAATTTTGCACTATAATGTAGGCAAGGAATAAGACCCGATTTTTTTTAACTCAACCCCTAGGGGGCGAAAAGGGTTGCCAAAATTTCTATGGGAGGTATAAAGAATGTTGTCTAATTTTCTTGAAACTTAAAATAAATACTCTTCAATACAATTGATTGAACACGTGTTTCGCCGTTTTTCTAAATTTTACCCTTATGGGAGTGAACGGGGTTGCAAAATTTTGAACTAAGTTCCACGCGGACGGAGTCGCGGGCGAAAGCTAGTTATTTTATAATAATAGCCATTGGATGTGAATGGCGAGAGAGAGTATATCGTGGTGGGGAAAAGGCCTATACCCAACAGTGGGCAGTGATGAGCTATAAGTTGATATTTTTGGCAGAACAAATACATTTAAATTCACTAACAGCACCTGCCAAAAATATCAATAGGTGCCCAATCTGGACTAGGCCAGGTGCTATTTGTGCAGGTCCTATTTAGGCGGGTGCGCAAACTGGACTACCTCCTCTTTTCATGTTTCATCTATTTAAAAATTGTAATAACATTTTGTAATTATTGTTTTAATAGAGCATTATCAAATAATTTGTTGTTGATAGTGTCAAATACCGAATTATGTTATAATATACATACATAAGTATAATTCAACTCACAGGTCAGGTACGAGTAGGTAAATAAAATAGGCTCGCATGCTAAAGAGGAAGGAAAGTTGAGAGTTCCGAGGGTCTAGAGCAGGGATTCCCAAAGTGGTCGACATCGATCCCTTGGGGTCGATATCGGTTTCCTAGGGGTCGACATAAACGAAAACTGATTTTGGGGGTCGACGAGGTCTAAAAATCGGCCCCTATTAAATTAACACAAGTTCTTATTTAAAACTTTCAAGATAGGTAGGTAGGTACTGTATTGTTAATGTTGTGTTACGTGCACCTACTAAGAATAATTAATATTTTTGTAGGAAATAGCATTGTTGTAGTAATGTAAATTCTCAAGTTCGTACAAGATGAAAAACTTTAAACTTTACTCACTTAACCAAGTGCAAAGTTTTCCAATTGGTACCTTAGTTAGTACCTAGGTATTTTGTATCAATAGGAAAAAACTAAAGATAGGCCCCCTTATTCATAATAGTCTGCTAACTTAAAGCATTGCTAATTCTCACTCTGTCTTCTTCTATTGACCTAAGTCAGAATGAAAAATAACATTCCGTAGCAGCTGTTTTAAGTTAGCGGACCATTATGAATAAGGGTGTTGATCTTAAAAGTAGATAATTTGGCCATGGGGGTCTAAGATAACAGTTCATTTTGGAAAAGCGGTCACTTGTCCAAAATAGTTTGGGGATCCCCGGTGTAGAGCTATGAAGCTAAGAATTTGATCACAGTTATGCAAAACGTTCCCTAGATATTTATAAAGGAAAAATGTATAGGTATACTGAATTTCTGGGGTGAAATTGATTTCAATGTTGAAAAACATCTTTGAAAAAAGAGAGAAGAAAAATGTAGGCACAGAAGAAAAAATATATTTAAATTAAGCTCAGCATAATGAGCTTGATTTAAAGTTTCAGCTTCAGCTCTAAACTGCTAGTGTACCAAAGTCCAAATAATAATTTTAATTAATAATTTATTGTCTATATACTTGCTTGCTTCAGCAGTGAAAACTATTTATAACCACGATCCTCCGAATAAATATTATATTACCTCGTTCGTCAGGGAATGCAGCCAGCATCTTGGGGACTCCCCCAACGGCATCAGTGGTAAACAGACAATATTGAATTTATAGATAACATTTATTGTAAATTGTAAATATTTTAATCGAGGCATATAGAATCAAAGGCTGCAAAGTACCACAAAGTAAACTCTTTGCCGTATTTCATTCCAACGCGGTAAACACCCGTAGCAGCCTTTGAACCCAATATGAGATTTGTATGAGGTTTTAAGTGGTATTTTGCTGATTTTGTTACTAATTTGAAAAAAATCCATAGTTTAAACTCGAAATACACTAGATGGCTCATATTTGGAATGTATGGCACTTAGCACCCTTTTGATTCTATATGCCTCAATTATCATGTCTGAAGTAATTTTAGATGAAGATGTATTTATTATATCTAGCATGATAAAAGTGAGTTTGATTGTAGTGATAGGATTTATGTGATATCTATTATTAATTTTATTCCGGATTTTTAATTATGTTTAAGCTCTGCGAATAGAGCGAAACCTGCCCCTATATTACGTAACTTTCCACTCGATCGGGTTAAGCATTTAGACAACTCGAAAGAGTCAAAATAAGAATGTATAATATGGCATATGACAGTTCCGAGTAGGAGTATGAGATACCTACTGGGAAAAAAAAGTCCTAGAATGTAACAGTGAGAGGTAAGGTGGTATGACATACCGGGAACAAAAGGGCTAAATTAGTCCATACAGTGGAGTCTTACATAATTGCACCCTTGGTCGGACTGTTCCGACGAAAAATCTGGTAAGTTTATCTTCTATAATCTTCTATATAAATAAAATTCAAAGTCCTGACTGACTGATTCATTCACTCATCAACGCCCAGCCCAAGCCGTTGGACCTAGGAAGCTGAAATTTTGCACAGAGGGTCTATATATAATGTAGGCAAGGAATAAGACGGGATTTTTTTAAATTCGACCCCGAAGGGGGCAAAAAGGGTTGCCAAAATTTGTATGGGAGGTATAAAAAATGTAGTCAAATTTTCTTGAAACTTAAAATACATACTCTACAACACAATTGATTGAACACTTTAAATTAACCCTTAAGGGAGTGAACGGGGTTGCATAATTTTGAACTAAAGTCCACGCGGACGGAGTCGCGGGTGAAAGCTAGTCCCGAATAAAGTTGCTAATATGTAGTGCTTACGAAAGTTTTAGTTCAAAAACGTATGTGATATAAAAAGTAGAGTTCGTTTCACGAAAGAAGTCCCATGAGTTAATGAGTTTTGGCTTTTATTTTTATATAATTAAGGATCTTGCCATGGGACTTGTTTGGTGAAACGATCTTTACAAAATTACGAGTGTAAATTGATTACATAATTTAATAGAGAACCCTTATTTTTTTGTAAACATCCTGTGCTTACTCCGCGTATTAATCCAGCTTAACAAACAAGTAAGCCGGTAATGGAAGGTGAAATGGCCGACCCTTAGGCCTTTCTGGGCACTTAGCCCTTGAAATGTAGTCTTCATCCTTTGACCTTTTCTTTAAAAGGATTTTTACGCGTTCACCTTGAACTCGAATGACCTCAGACAGAAACGTGGAAAGATAGATTGAAATAAAATTTTTGTTTCCTCTAAATCTTGTTACTCGTACAGACCAAGTTGGTTTTATTAAATAGTGAAATACTAAGGGCAAACATTGTCACCAATTGGGTGCCGTGCAATGATGAGAATAGCCGAGGACCGTCCTCAGTGGCGTGCAATGGGGGAGCCCTATGTCCAGCAGTATAGGCCGATGATGATGATGATGTGTGCCGTGCGATGGCTACCGTGGACGTGGAAGACCGAGGCAAAGATGGTGCGACGATCTGGGCAAATATTTACCTGGGTGGGAAGAGTTGACCAGGGATAGGGAGGAGTGTATGTATGTATATCTAAAGGGGAGGCCTTTGCCTAGCAGTGGGCCACAGTCACTGCTAATTAACAAAAATATATTGAAAAGCTCACAATGAAATCTCTGGGCCCGATTTTATAAAACTTTATATTAGTAAATGTAAAGTACCTAAAGTAAAAATGCGTTTATTGCGCCCAACAAATACAGATTTGACAAAAAAAAACAGCTATGTAAATGTAAAAATTACTAAATTACTATTGGCAGCAAAACGTATGCTTGCCATGCCGCCAGAGACATGATGACATATCTTTCGATGGCGCCATTTTTCAGCACTGACCTGCTAAAACACTACTATAGACTAGTTCCTTGTCCTAACTAATAAATGTAACATAATGAGAATTGTCCAGTGATTTAAAGTATCACACCAGATTTTTATGACACTTCTAGATAAATAAATAGAAAACGTACCGATACTGCGTTATAGATTTGCATTCTAAGAAAACACTTTAATTCAAAAGTAAAGCCGAATAGAGCTATTCGTTCACTTTGATTAAATTTTATTGTCAGCCAAACGTGGTCCTAACACATTCGCTCGTTACATACTGATTGCAAACTATCGCAAAATCGTATCAAGATTTATAGATAGGTGTATTCGTGACACAAAACAACTATCTGAACTTATACATAAACAAAAACCTCACTTTATCAGCATTTATCGATTATTTCCTCTATCGATAGGTACACTACTCCACCAATCCGGACTTGGCCCCCGTAGTGGAGCAGTGTGGCCTATACCTTCCTCAGGGAGAGACCCGTGCCCCTCGGTGGGGTTGATATTATTATTATAAGCTTTTTTGCACAAAGTGTGTTTGAGACATTTCTGAAACCGCGTCGGAGGTAACTCTATTATATCTTGGGGAATCTTGTTGTAGAAACTTGTGCCCCATAAAGTCAAGTCTAAACCGTGGAATTGACAATTTATATTTATATTTACCTATATTCGATTAAAACTTACCATGCCCTTGTAACTCCTAGTCAAAGACACTATCCTCCTGATCCCTTCCACACTCGATGGTAGACTTTCAACCATTGTTCTATCACTCGCCTACTATTGTAATGTACTAAAATTAATATTCTACGGTTAGAAGCGAAAATAAATTAAGTTAACGAATTCACGTCCACTTAACAAATCGACTTCGACAATAATGAAGTGTATGAGAAACGTGCAATCAAAAGGGCTATGGTGACTAATGTGTTTAAAGGAAAACGGAGAAACCCGATGTTGCAAATTTACTCTAATGACCCGGAATTATTATCAATCTGCGCTCCGTTTTAGCCTCAAATTGGAACCTAACAATATTGAAATCAAAGCAAATATTAAATTAGTGTATCATCATCAACCCATTATGTCCCCACCGAGGGGCACGGGTCTCTTCCCTGAGGAAGGCACAGTCGACAGCACATCATCGTATACACCCATGCACTCTACTCCGTTGCATTACGGGCGTCTTTGCAATTAAATTGTGAAGATTGACGTGCTGTCGACTGTACCTATAGGCCATACTCCACCACGGGGGCCAAGTCCGGATTGGTGGAGGCTTGTAAGACTAGTGGCTGGTCTTAACTAACCTTGCGAAGCACGGAACCGCTCGGAAAAATACCACTAGCGTTAGTGATAGACGGTCACCCATCCATGCACTGAACGCGCCCTTCGTTTAAGATCACTCAGGCAGCCGGGCTACGAGCGATTCAATTAGTGTATAATACATAGTAAAAACAAAGAAGAAAGAGTGATAAATTGGTCTGTTTCGTGGCAGGTGCCAGTTCTCTGGTCTCTGGCTACCCCTCTGGGATATAGGCGTGAGCTTATGTATTTATGTAAAAGCCTTACAGAACATAACCTTATATAACATTTACATACAGGCACATAAATTGCTTCTGGCCTCACACTAGGATACCCTGTGTCATGGGAACCAGAAACAGCGATGTCACAAACATGTAAACATCCAAGACCTGGGTTTATTTTTGTCCCCAGCCGAGATTCGAACCCGGGACCTCTCGCATGGTAAGCAGATGCGCTACCGCTGCGTCACAGAGGTTGTCGTATGTAGGTAGATGAATAGTTTAGTAACTACTTAACTGTAGTGCTGTCTCGTCAAATTTCACAGAAAAGAGCGTGACAGAACGTGACTAAAATAAAATCGTTATTTTCTTCTTTCGACTTCGTGAAATTCTCAATTCAGAAACTGGTCCTAAGTGTTCTAATCATAGTTTTATTACGTTGTATGAATGAAATCGCGTGCCACAATATCGAAACCCGTTTAGAATATACACCCACGTGTGAGCTGAAACTACAATGGATTTCAAATAAAAAGCAAGAGTTATGTTACAATTTTACAACTTCCATATAAATCATTTGCGGAGGCAGGGGAAATGTGCGTTAGTTTCAACATAATAACATAAAAAAGCCGGTTTCAGTCATCTATTTCCGTCTTGAATCCAAACTATTCATTTCGCACAATAGCTAAAAGAATTAAGCCTGCAATCGATACAGATTGTTGATTTAGAAATTGAAAATTTTAAAGTTAAAATCTATGAAAAATTAAACCCTTAACCGTGAATTTTAAAGTTTTTCTGATGAGAAGTGGCTTAATGAATGACAGATACTAAACACTATATTTAGGTTTTGCGCTATTTAGATAACGCATAATATAGTTACCCATATAAAAAAATAGAAAAAGAATCAAAGAAAAGGTAAGAAAAGGCCTGAATTGAGAATTTCACTCGTAAATACTAAAGTAACGTTCTGTCACACTTTTCTAAAGAAAGCTGACGAAACAGCACTACAGTTAAGTAGTTACTTAGTGTAAATTCTCAATTCATAAATCGGCCCCTAAAGACTTGGCATTGACACGATGGCTGGCACAGAGACACGGTAGGCTAAAGGTGCGGATTCGAATCCTGCTTGAGTCCGGAACGGATATTTTTTTCGGATTTTTTTCGCTGGCTATGTCGGTTGGCATTTTTCCGAGCGCTTCCGACACCTTGTATATTGGAAGATAGGTATGAAACCAAACGAAAAGGTAAGTTGCAGACTTGGCCAATATTTCATATTGCGAACATTGGCAGAAATATTTACGAGTTAACTCGAGACCTTATTGTAGTAAACAGAAGAACCGTTCCTTTCTTGCAAGAAGCTGTTTGTTTTTTACTACAATATATATTATGTAAATATATATTATTAGGCTTGCCACTTGTCACGTTGGGACATAATAAACTCGGCAAAACGTGGGCCCAGTTCTAATGATTGGTGCCTCGGTCTAACCCCTCGGAGATTACGGGCGTGAGTTTATTACTTTTATGTTATTTTTATATATTATGTCAAGTTAAACTTAAAAATAAGTAAACATCAAAGTCGAAAAATTTTGATAGTGGCGATACATTTATTTGTAAAAACACAAAACTTCACGGAAAAGTCAGAGGGCCAAAGAAAACGCTGAAATCTTTGAAGAATAATAGTAACATATCTCCTTTTCTAAAAAAAAATCTTATAATTACAACTTCTATAAAACTTATGAATTATATAATAAATAAGAGTTTTCTAGTGACCACCACACAAGGTCGAGCCTGAATCGTGGCGGCCTAGGTTACGATTGTATTATAGTGTATGTATTAACGCTTAAAAAACGGCGCTGCTTCGTAGAGCACTTTACAAATTAAATTCTTTTTTTAGACTGCGTTGAGTAAAACAAAGTCCTATAATAAAAGATAAGCCCTCTATCTACGGAACCATATTCTGTATAATTTTTCGTGGGCCGTTCGGGTCACCACAATAATGGTTTTTAATTGTCTTTTATAATGACATAACCAAGTAGGTATATTGAGATTCAACAAGCAGAATGTAGATTCTTTAAGTTGAAATAAATTTCTGATTTCTGATTTCCAAGGTCTCGTTTATATGTAAATTAATTAATACAATTAATTAATTCTATAAATGTGTTATTTTAAGAAAATTGGGCCTTAGTCGCTTGAAGCGCCCCGGCTACGTGAGTGATCTTAAACGATCACGAAGGTTAAGCAACATAGGGCGCGTTCAGTGCATGGATGGGTTCCGTGCTTCACAAGGCACGTTAAGCAGTTGGTGCCAATCCAAAAGGCAAATGATGGCAATCGTTAAGCCAAGTCTTAGCCAAGCCTTAGAGCGGCTTGAAAACTTCTGACAATAAGACCAGCCACTAGTCTTACAAAGCCTCCACTAATCTGGACTAGGCCCCCGTGGTGGAGTATGGCCTATAAGTTGTAACGAGGTTGTGATACCTCGTCTACGAACCTGTTTATTAGTTTTATATTTATTCTATTTAATTTTAAATCTTTCGATTCCGTTTTCAATTTTCAAATTCAAATTATTTGTCTTTTGTTCGTAGTTCACTTTATTTGTCATGGCATCGCCTGGGCCATTTCGATCTCAAGTCTTAGAAGAGACAGCACGCCCAGTGCCTTCAGTTTTACTACATATTTTTATTGATTATTTAAAGTGAATTAGTGAACCATTGCAAGTTAAATTCAGTATTCAGTGAATGTTATTTAGTCCTGACGGTTCTGTACTCCAAAACCTTATCTTCAACGAGGGACAATCGTAAGTGTTGCGTGTTATTTTTTACGTAGCTCTCTGTAAGCGTTGTGTTAAGTTTAGTTTTAAAAATATACCGTTTGTCTTCAGGTGCCTGTACTTTTTAACAATAAAAGAAGTCCTAACACCCAACGAAGTCTCCTTATTTCTCCATCCGCTGAGCTTCCTGGGCTTGTTACGTGACAACGTTCCTCAGGGAAGAGACCCGTGCCTCTCGGTCGGAAATAAAGGGTTGATGATGATTATTTAGCACGTGACCTGACACACTTTTCCACTTTTAAGAACTCTCTCAGGAGTAATCCTTCTGTTGCTTCTCATCTATACATATTTTGGCGTCAGACAAATAGCACTAATATTTCACACCCTCATGCATTGCCGGTTAATACGTAATATGTGTAGAATTATTTGTAAATAATAGCACTAGTTTGAAGTAAATAATTGCGTTTTACGATACTGGTTTGGAAGGACTGGAAATTATAATAAATTTATAGGTAATAAAAACATAACATAATTACACACAGGATTACCTGGACAGGTAACATTACACACAGGACACCTACATTGCTTCTTGCCCCACAATACCCTGTGTCGTGGGAACCAGAAACAGCGACTTCACAAACATGTAAACATCCAAGACCTGGGGTTTATGTAATGTTTAATGCTAATAGCGTCACGGTGGAAACATTTTTTCACATTTTCACGAGATCATGAACTGAGCACTTTCTACTTGCTACTTATAATCATAGACACTCACAACACACACACACACACACACACACACACACACACACACACACACACGAACGAACGAACAAACACAGAGGCATTTACTAAAGTAAATGCTAAAGCGTAATCCACTTACAGCTCTACATACCTAATACCTAAATTCCTACATACCTAAATTCACGTTGTGTCCCGAGTTGGGTAGGCAGATTCCAGGCCAGTGGCCACGACCCCGACAAACCTCTTTCGCTTCATCATCCATTAGTCGCTGCATGCACGCACGCCGGTTTCGGGTACTTTTTATCTTGCTCTTTGCTCGAAAGAAATCGACATAGGTATGTCTGCGTGAAACGTGCCTTACCGAAGATACGAAATCTTAGATAATTAGGACTTACACACAATTTCATTCACATTAATTCTTACAAAAATGTAGCGTTCGCGTAAGGGGTTAAAAATGGCAGGCGTAGTAAGTAGCAGATTTTTTTTTAATTCGGCAAAATATTTTTCATAACAGCGCTATCTAGCGTCGAGTAGAATTGACAAATTGTTGTTTCTCTTTTATGCCACCATTTGGAATGTGGCGCTGCTAAAGTAAAAATAAACAACGAAATTGTGAACTTCGGCAAAGTTTCTTTTAGAATATTCTTTATTGTACTCATAAATTACATTTACAGATTTTAACATGACATGTTGACCGATTAACTTTGTAATCAACTTTATCATTAACATTTGTTTTTCTTAATTCTCTGTTTAACCTTAGCGAGCGTTTTAAGTATTCTCGATATAAAAAAGTTTGAGCTAAAACGCTCGAGTTTTTTTTTAAATATGCATTTCATTCATTCTTATGTAGTCTGTGGTTGTGTCAGAAACGATTTGTTGTTTTAAACTAAAACAGAATAGACGAATGTTAGTAAGTTTTTTAAAAACTCGTTAGTAAAATTGAAAAAACTTTAAAACACGGTGGAAAACGCGACGCTGTCATTTGCTTCTGGCGTCTTGTCGTCGCGACTCCTCGACTCTGACGCCAAGTGTGCGGAAATTCGAACAAAATATATGAAAATTGCCGGCCGTAGCCTGTCACCGAGCTGTCGCTGTCGCGTGTCGCCTAGTGTGCGCATAGGCTAAGCCAAGGATACACTAGGGGACAAATGTCCTACGACATGTATCGGCGACATGTCAAGCGAAGCCGGCCGATTTCGCCTGACATATCTGGCGACATCGCGCGACTTATGTCCGTACCGACGTCAGGCGAAGTCGTGCGACATTGCGCAACCTCGCCTGACATATCTGGCGACATCGCGCGACTTATGTCCGTAGCGACGTCCGTAGCCAGACATGTCGCGCGAAGTCCGGCAACGTCGCGCTACTTCACCCGACGTCGCGAGCCACACGTGTCGCAGGACATTTGTCCCCTAGTGTATCCTTGGCTTTAAGAGCTGTTCATAGAAGTTAGGGGACATTTAACTAAACCCTAACGTGGAGATTTGACTCTAAAAATCATAATTTAGGTAGTTAGGTAGTTAAGGTCTGTCCTAAGACCGATATAAGCATCACTTAAACTACTGTTACAGTCTGTTAAACTACTGTTACAGCTGTCAAACGGGTTTTCGTACGCACTTTGGCCAACTGACAGCTGTTAACAGTAGATTAACAGCTTTTTAGCGTATAAGAAACCGGGGGTAAGTGACGTTTTAATGGAATCGTTTATTTATAAACAAAACTGTAAAACTTTAGCAAAATAGATAAGGAAAAGGCGATTACAGGTGTTCGTTCGGCCATTGATGTATTACTGACTTTTCCTTTAGCACCAACATTTAATTTCAAGTAGGTACTTAAAATTCACTGTTGGTGCCAAATTTAAGTATTTAAAATTCAATGTCGATGCCAATTTATTTTAAGTGCTTAGAATTCAACGTTGGTGCCAATTTGAAATATGTACTTAAAATTCAATGTTGGTGCCACATTTTAAGTACTAAAAATTCAATTTTGTCACCAATTTTAAGTCCTTAGAATTCAACGTTGGTGCCAATTTGAAATATGTGCTTAAACAATCATCATCATCAACCCATCACGTCCCCACCGAGGGGCACGGGTATCTTCCCTGAGGAAGGTATAGGCCATACTCCACCACGGGAGCCAAGTTCGGATTGGTGGAGGCTTGTAAGACTAGTGGCTGGTCCTAAGGCCGCTGACTTGGCTTAACGACTGCCATCTATCGACGGCTGCCGGCACCAACTGCTTAACGTGCGTTAACGTTAAAGGAGAATGGCAGGCTTCAGTGGAAGTCTAGTACACCTACAAAAAGTCGTGTATCAACACGAAATATTTACATTTAATAGATCATTGTATTAGAATCTGTTGCATTATTTTTTTTTATAAATTTGGGAGTCATAAGTTAAGCTTGTTTTTTAAAGAGGTTTGGAGGTTATGTTACGACCCCGTTTGCTTGACTGTTAGAGATAAATACCTACACAAATAATTAAAACAAAATCATTCTAATATAACTACACACACACACACGTATTTACCTTTGTACATATATGTATAAATAAACAGATAAAAAATCAAGAAACATAAATTGAACCAAATACGTATTACCTACTGCTCAACTAGCAACAGCAGTTTTCTACGTGTAAAGCCACTTTCTCATGTTCTAGGATATTTTAGAACTCTCACCATAGTCATAGTCTACTACTACTACATAATAAACTACTTGTATATTTTGAATATCAAAAACAACCTTTTCATTTTAATCATTTATTGAGACAGATCTTATCTACATGTACCTAGTACAAAAACGTATAGATAGCGGCGCCTTTTCAATCAACTACATTCTTAAAACAAGGTCATCCAAGAAGTTAGCTGGTCGCGTCACTCCCTCATGGAGAGCATAGCCCCTGGGCTCTGGTATCCGGCATCTGGTATCTGTACCAGATGATACTAATCACATGGAAGCAACACCCCACAGATCTCAGCCCTACAACAGTTGCAACAATAACTTATTATTGCTTCTCTGCCACGATTACCTCTTTCAGTTAGGTACAATAAAAACAAAGTATTCTTTTCCTGAAGAGTGACGAGACTTAAATTCAATAAAATTATTTCCCTTATGATTCTGCCAATGTCAAGTTTGTTGTGGAGATGGCACGTATCTTCTTTTTTTTATTTTTGCCCGAAGCAGTCCCACAGAACACCTAAAAGATCGTTTCACCTGTTTGGTGTGATGTAGTTCCACGGTAAGATTCTTGATAATATAACAATAAAAGCCAAAATTCATTAGCTCATAGGACTTCTTTCGTGAAACGAACTCTACTGATTTTCACTTTGACATGACAGCTGTTTTTTTGGCAGTTGGCTTGCAAGATAAAACAATCGATGGCGTTCCGTTTCTGTTTCTAAATTGCGTTTTATTTAATTATTTTCTTATTTTCTTCCCCCTACTTTAAAAAATATTTGAAAAACTGAAAAAAGACCCAGTTGCGAAATATTAAAGTTGGGAAAATATAACCCCAAAACATTCTGTAAATAGGGCGGTACACCATTTGCCGTTGTCCTTTTAATATTGGTGCCAATTTTAAGTACTTAAAATTCAATGTCGATGCCAATTTTGTGTGCTTAAATTCAATGTTGATGCCTATTTTAAGTCCTAGTTTTTAGTCCGAGAAGTGTTAACGAGAATCGTATTTTTGTAAATAAGACTGAACAGTGCCACCATCTTATCTGTTCAGTTGATAGCGGCGCTAGTGCAGAATTTCGTTGTAACATTTAAGAAATTTACCTGGAAAAATGAAAATATTTTAATCCGTCTTTCAATTTTAATGAAAATATATTTTTAATTCTTAGTAAGTGAATAAATAAAACAAAAAAATGGGGAAGAGGATTACAATTAATTTGTTAGTTACAATTTTGCCCATCTGAACAGATAACTTGGTGGCGGTGTAGTAGTTGATCTGTCCAGCTGTAGACAGCACCTTTTTTACTGTCTATTATTAGCCTGCGTATATGGATTTTTAACGACCACACGACAATGACCTCACTCGGATTGACGTATTTATGTGGTCAACCAGTGGTTGATTGTCGAACCATTCAAACAGTGACCGTGTAGGCCTACCTTATAATAGTTCTTATCCCGTACGCCATAAGAGCGTTTATTGCACCACTCATACCAGATAAGCTACTGAATGAATCTGACCGTTGCTAGTGACACAATACACTTCCGCGATGAATAAAAGATGGTAATAGGCTATAGGTGAGCTATTTTGTTGGGATCTCTAATTCTCTAAAGGCTATATTACACCGGGGTAACACTGTGCGGCATTGCGGGTATGCCACAAGGCCGCATACTACAATGTCGCACATTGTGGCAAGAACCGTGTGGCATGGCAACACCTTGCGTCATGTGGCAAACTGTCGCAGCTTCTTCTTCTTCTTCTGCCGTACCTTTGTAGCATGCGGCCTTGTGGCATGCCGCAATGCCGCACAGTGTTGCCCCGGTGTAATACAGTATAACCACCGGTTTCTAAATCGAGATTTTTCCTTTTTACATGGTTTTTACTACAAAACGCGATTCCTCTAAAACACTCCTGTGAGGCATTTGAATAATCTGTGATTACGTTTTCCCTTTTTGTTCTATTTTACATTTGTTACATAAGGCCCCACAAAACCTTGAACCTGAGGCAAAAAACCTAGGACTAATGGCATTAACATAAAAAACGACCGGTTTTGGCAGAAATGCTACAATAATACGACTACAATTGACGACCTCTGTGGCGTAACGGTTAGCGCATCCGCTTACCATGCGAGAGGTCCCGGGTTCGATCCCCCGCTGGGGAGAAAAAAAAACTCCAGGTCTTGGATGTTTACATGTTTGTGACGTCGCTGTTTCTGGTTCCCACGACACAGGGTATCCTAGTGTGGGGCCAGAAGCAATGTATGTGCCTGTATGTAAATGTAAATGTTAATGTTAAATGTTAATAGTCCTAAGTTCACGAACCTACGGTTCTTTGTCGTGAGTCCATAAAATACTGTATAAAATCCATTTATCTATACTTGGTAATTTTTTTGGACTATAAACGACACTGAATTAAAAACATTTAGCGGTAGAAAATTCGATACCGTTTGCAAATTTAGTAGGTACTAGCTAGCACTAAATTTGTAAACAGTTTCGAGTTTTCTACCGCTAAAGGTTTTTGATTTAGTGTCGTTTAAAGTCTGAAAAAATGCCAAGTGTAGATAAATGGATTATACATAATTCAGAATCACGGATTTATATACCTACCTACCTATCGTAAACTGGATAGCTTACTCAAATTTGCAATGAATACAAACTTACACTCTAAGCCATCGATATAAAGTTTATATTTCTCCGTCAAACGTGAAAGTAGAAAAACGAGCCGAGTGTTTAAAAGTAGTAGTGCGTAGTCTACCGAGTTGCCAGGAGTAAATAAAATCTAATGACGGCAGTATTACTTCTTAGATATAGTGACATTCAACTTTTTTGTATAGTTAAAATATTGAAACTAATAATATATAATAAGAATTTAATTAACTCAGTTATAAAACGATATAAAAGTCGTTTAAAAAAATTTAATAGCTTTTCGTCATCCTAAGTGACCACATTTTTCTTTTATCTATTCAATATGGCAACCGCTTGACAGCTTGACACTATTCGAAAGAGGCGCACTACTACTTTGGAGCCTCTCACTCTGCTCGTTTTTTATTTCCTAATGCACAGTCTGTGAAAATCTGATCTGTAAAAAAGATAAGATTTTTTTCCATGGTAGCGCTCAACCGTCCGGCCGCTGGGAGAATACGATATGTTAGAACGGACGACGTAACCTTGAAGTGGCGTTAAATTTTCGATTAAAATATTTTTAAGTCCTATTTATCCTACTAGCAAATAATTGTCATTGAAACTATATCATTGTGTAAACTTACAATCAATGTTATATTTTGCACAGTGATTTAAATGTTAAATAAGAAGAAAACAATATTTAATGTTCGTGCGTAAAATCCTTACTACGTTGTCACAAGGTTATGTCAACCGTATTTTTTTGTAGTGACGTACGAAAAATAACGAAAATAATAACGGTCGTTTTAACGATACGAAGTTGATGAAGATGCTTTAGAAAAAGATCATTGCGTTCTCAGAATCTCTCCGCACCACTGCCGTACAAAGCGATTGAGCTGATCTGGGCTCAAATAAAAGGTCGCACAGCTCGCCACAACACTTCACCGCCATTCAGCACAAAAAAGATGATGACCCTTCTAAAATGTCTGCAAAAATTTCACAAGAGATGACTGAGTGAAGGTCGTCTAAAAAACAAAACTACTTAATCGTGAGTCAGTAGCAAAAGCTAGTTAAGAATAACGTACGGAATGATAACGTTGATTATCTCCCATCACTAGTCATATGAAACAGACATGAATGTGTCAGTATCGTATACTCCCAGCGGCCAGACAATAATAGTATGATTTTCATACATAAGCTGTCAAACCACCATTTTTATTCCTCAGATAAAAGTTATTTGACTAATGAAAAATCAGCCCTAAGTAGATCCCCTAACGAATGCTATTTTTTTTTATAAAGCCACAGCTATCATAAATATAAAAAGATTAAACTTAAGCTGCATTGAGCTAAAGAAATATTAACTATCTGGCTTTAACTCATAAGAGTACCTTATTCAAGTAGTGTGAATACACGATAAGAATTTATCGTTTAAAAAAGGAAGTAGCGAGCTAATTTTCACACGAATTTTAATCAGTCAATTATTCAAGCGTACCTAATTAAGATATTTTCTAAATGTTATGTACTGTCAAGGTCTACGCCACATTACATCTGATTAGGGTTTGATTAGGTCTACCACGTAGTTCTACTGGTACTACAAATGATACACCGTAAGCTCACTAGTACTACTAATAAAATAAAAGAAATAAACTCACGCCCGTTATACCCGAAGGGGTAGGCAGGCTTGCGACTTGTCACGTTTGGGACCTAATAAACTCGGCAAAAGGTGGGCTCAGTTCTAGTGATTGGTGCCTCTGCCTGCCTACTAATAAAAATACAAGAATATCCCTCGGGTTTTGTCATAGACCACAGTGTTAAAAGTTCAACTGGTAGTACAATATGATTGATATAGGTAATGCCAGATGTAAACAAATATGCAGTTATATGGTTATGTCCCGTTCTTTAGTAGCACTTTGCCACGTGCGCGTTCTACGATGTTTACTTCAGCTGAAGCTGAATTGTCCATCTTGTTTATTTGATAAATCAACAGATCTAATGTGATCCGGCGTTAATGCACAAATAGTACAGGCACTTATGTCACTTACTAATTTGATTGAACTATCATATCAGAAGTACTTCAGTCTTATTTAAGTGACCAGTACACAATTAACAGAAACGAGTATCGCAATGAACGCAACACATTAGAGTACATTTGTACTACCACCGGTCATATGTTATGGTCACTCACTAGTACTACTACTAATAGTACTAGTGACTATACGGTGTATCATTTGTATTACCAGTTAAACTACGTGATACTACTATGGTCTAAGAGGGAGAATCCTGCCGTTTGCGAGACCAATTTGTATTGAATTTTACTGGCCATTGAAATTGTTCAGGGGGGCTGTCATGAGTAGGTAACTAGAAACTAAGTGTTCGCGCGCGAATATACAAATCTACTAGTGGCGCCATAGTATACTATAAGTATTGTGTACTATAATAGTCATTATTCTATTACATTATTTCTTTTTGGACTAAGAGTCACATTTGTTTTGGAAACTGACTAATAAGAAAAGATTTTGGACGGTGACATTTATGAATGTACTGCATACTGCCACATCCGCAATACTCAACGAACGGGCACCGAACCTACATTCTGTGTCAAAGAAGCGTCATCAGTCGTCGTCCAAGCAAGCGTCGTCAGTATGAGTCATGCTTTAAGACTACATCGAGGAAATAACTCAAGAGACTTTCCCATCCTGTTCTGTATAACTGTATTTCTTATTACCTTTTTATTCATCTAAAGGATTTGGGGTAGAGCGTTGGCCTCACAATCCGGAGATCGTAAGTTCGAATCCATTTTGAACCAATGACCTTGTTTAGATAGATATAGATATAGAGAACACTTTATTGTACATAAAAAAGGTAATTACACAGGTATTTCTTAATCTAAGAGTACAGAAGGCGCGCGGCGGCCTTATCAATAAAAATTATCTCTTCCAGACAACCTTAGGATGGACTACCAAGTTACGAACATGGTGATGATGTAGTTGCATTAAAACACGCTAATCTTGAAGGAAAACATCGACGAGGACCAGTGCGAGCAACGTGCATGCAACGACTACTAAATTTCGATGAAGCGAAAGTGATTTGTCAGGATTAAGGTCGTGACAGGTGGCACTGGCAGTTCCTGGTCTCTGCCTACCCCTCTGGGATACAGGCGTGAGCAAATACATGTATGTATGTATTTGAAAACATCGTGAGGAAACCTGATTGTTTGAGCTGTTCATACCTTAGGTGGCCACGAAAGATTGTATTGAGCCAGTAGTCTCTCCCTGAGAGAGAGCCTTGTGCTCGGTGTAGGACGTAAAATAAAATCTACATACTTAATCAGTGTTATGTGCTGTTAGTCTTCCTAATATTAAATGAAATAAATCAAAAAAGTGTTTCGAGAGAGGCCTTGCTGATCCCTGAACGTATTACCCCGGGTTTCTCGTTAGATAACAATGTATAGAAGCTGTCAATCGGCCAAAGTGCGTACTAAATACAACAACTGACCGCTGTAAACGTACGACAAACTTACGCTGATTATTATTCGAGAAACTCCTGCTGAGACCTGCTGATTCCTGGACGTATTTACCCCCGGTTTTTCGTAAGGTCATCATAAACCCATTATGTCCTCACCGAGGGGAACGGGTCTCTTCCCTGAGGAAGGTATAGGCCATACTCTACCACGGGGGCCAAGTCGAGTCCATGCCGGATTGGTGGAGGCTTGTAAGACTAGTGGCTGGTGTTACTGTCAGAAGTTTTCAAGCGGCCCTAAGGCCTCTTGTAAGATACCAAACTGCTAATCTACTGTTATAATTTTGTTAGGTGATGACGCTTTTCCAAAAAAAAACAAAGAAAAAACAAAGAAAAAACAACTAACCGCTTGTAACATACGAATATTTAACATGATTTACTTTTCTATTTAGGTACGTTTTCCAAAAATAAAGTAGATTTTTTTAACAATAGATTAACTTTCAAAATATTTAAGGTAAACACACCTGAGACAGCGACGAATCCGATGCCATATTCACAGCAAACTCCTCTTTGCTTTCCGACATTGCACCACGATCCAGCACACCCATAATAAATTCCACTCTAACACTTAGTGTTAATAAAGATCAAATTACCATGGAGCACGCGCCTCTTAAAACACTTGGGACCACCTGATGCCTTTAATCATGTCAATAGACTGGCTGCGTGTGAGCAGCATTTATGGCTAACTTGATTTGTTATTCACAATTCACCAAGATACGCTCCGGTGCTCTCGACCCTTATCTATAGGAGATAAAGTCCTTTATCCAATGACTCAAGGCAGGTATAACTGCATGCGTGTGTGAGTGTGGATCCGATTCATATGGTTACATTCATAGCAACATACAAAAAGTGAGTAACATTAATTTACTGTTATATTTATAGTACTCTTGTATTGTTTCTGTGGAACTGAATAGTACTAAATCTAAGAGCTGTTTTAATTGGACTGTTTGTTATTTTTTATAAGCAATTTGAAGTTTCTTTTAAACTGTGGAGGATAAGGGCCGCTTTCTGAATTGAAAATGTCACTAAATAAAATATACTTAAATAACGTTCGGTCACGCTCTTTTCTGAAAATTTTCACGAGACAGTACTACAGTTAAGTACTTAGCTACCTAGTTACTTAGCGAAATTATGTGGAAATTAGAAGTGGGTGATTCGAAGGCCAAAGCGCGGGACGATATTGTTGGGACGATTAACTACTTACTACGTATAGTTAATCGTCCCAATGAGGGCTTTTCAGAGAGTAATTAAAAAAAATTGTACCGCAAATTATCGATAGATGGTGCTGACGTCATGACATCACTGTACCTTATCTGTGGTGCCTGTCCTATGTTTTTACAAAAACGCACAATGCATGGGCTAATCATGAGCAAAGACACAATTAACTTACGTATGTAATAAACAAAGTAAAAATACTTCGATAACTTTCAAGTTTCAACAGTTTCGGAACAAAGTCTAGTTTAGATCACAGATTACAAAGAGATGTTTAGACTATCACAGATTAATAACGATTAAGCCCACAGACCTAAAAACACGATGACATTTTGGTTTTTTTTTTAATCTATTTTATTTTCGGAACTTTTGTCACAAGGTGACGATGACAGTTCCATCGTACCCGTTATAAAATTATATCCTAATTAACTATATACATAACAAAAACGACTTAATTTTAGCTTCTTTAGACACATTGCAGAGCAAAAAAAAAAAACAAATTTAGTCTCTTAACTTAAAATAAAATAATAATTTGGCTGAGTCAGACAAAGGCTCAGCCAATATACTTTGAATGAGTCCTACGTGTAGCCTATAAAGACAGAATTTATCGGCCAGTAATTGTCTCTTCTCTCCGTTCCGAACACATTCCATTAAAAATGGTAACAGTCTTCTTCAATATCACAAATATCACAGTTTGGAGAAGTAACTTTTTTCATCATGTATGCGAATTTATTCAATGGAATGTGTCCGGAACGGAGTCTAATTCTCGCAGCGCCATCTAGTTTTTTTAAATGAACTCAACTGACAGCTGTCATTGAAAAGCCCTCATTATGCGTATCAAATCCTTCCGGAAATCCGGACGTTTGCGATAGCAGTTATAATGGACTTTGACAGTGAGGCAGTTGGAATCGTTCAGAATTTGGTGCGTAATATATCTAGGCGCTACTTCTGGTCGCTCTCGTCACCGTCTATGACTAACGCTAGTGGCATTTTTTCCGAGCGATTCCGTGCTTCGCAAGGTACGTTAAGCAGTTGGTGCCGGCTGCCGTCGATAGATGGCAGTCGTTAAGCCAAGTCAGAGGCCTTAGGGCGGCTTGAAAACTTCTGACAGTAAGACCAGCCACTAGTCTTACAAGCCTCCACCAATCCGGACTTGGCCCCCGTGGTGGAGTATGGCCTATACCTTCCTCAGGGAAGAGACCCGTGCCTCTCGGTGGGGACATAATGGGTTGATGACGACTTCTGGTCAATGGTAGCCAGTCAAGGACCTCACAAGCACCTTGTTGATCCTTATGCTGCCGCACCTGCGTCTATCGTGACAAAGCTTCGCGCCAGTACTCTGTGGAATGTATGGACTGACATGCCCGTGGCGCGAAGCTTTGTCACGATAGACCGTGCGGCCCCAGCATTTAGGTTATTACAAAGGAAGTTGTGGCGTATATGGAGAGTTGACGGCTAACTTACACTAGGGATAAGATCAAGGTCAAGGTTATAGGGCTAATAAGCTATTTGAACGATTTCTGAAAATCCTCTCATATTTTTTTTTTGTGTTCATGAAGTCCTCAGAAAGTGGTAATTTTAAATTATTTCGTGTATTTCTTCTAAAAAAGGCAAAGGAAAATTTGCTTTTAAAATTAACCGCCAAAACGATATCTTGGGTCTTAAGGCATCGCACAGGAATTATGACGTCACTTGCCAGTAAACCAGCCAATGAACGAAAGAATGAATGACAGTGACGCCATTTTACTGACATGTGACGTCATCATAAAATCGGCCAGTCCAGGCAGTTTTCGATACAATGGCTGCAGATACATAATTATCATTTTTTTTTTATCTTGTGTTTTTTTACAAATAATAATTGTTTTTTTTTTTAGTTAAAATGCCTTAAAGCGGTTTTAAGACTCATAATTTATACGAATACGTATAAATATGGCCTGGTTTGTATTTGTTTTATTTTCATGCTTTTTAGCATGTTTTCCATAGAGAAACAATAAAATAGAGACGGCACAAACGTATGCCGATTCAAGCTTTTATTACGCACCATTTATATTATAGAAAAGTACCTAACTACTTTCTAAAAAATCCTAAATACTCGTAGATAGTATACAAGCAACCTTTACTGGTATATTATTTGATTGTGACTTATAAAAGGAATCTCTATTCTGTTCTAGAAAACATGCTAAAAAGCTCCGTAACATAACATTTAAATATTTCAGGGCGTCTACCCTATTGCCGTTATTATTATCGAGCAAAAGAGCGCAAAAAATTAAATCACGTTTGTTTTATCGGAGCCTCCTTAAATATTTATTTTATTTATTTATTTTTCACAAAAAAGACATTAACATGAATAAAACACTTAAATACATTGTGTTTAAGTTTCCTGCGAGTTAGGACTTATTTCTACAGGCATTTCTTCCACGCACCAAAAAAAAATTGGAGTGTTGACGGGTTGATGTATATTGCAAAGTCGGTTAACCCTCGGTTTCTCGAACGCTAACAGTCTGTTAATCTACTGTTAACAGCTGTCAGTTGTTTTTTATGTAAGCACTTTTGACAACTGACAGCTGTTAACAATAGATTAACAGACTG
The DNA here is from genome assembly GCA_947310845.1 of Yponomeuta plumbellus. Lineage (NCBI taxonomy): Eukaryota > Metazoa > Arthropoda > Insecta > Lepidoptera > Yponomeutidae > Yponomeuta > Yponomeuta plumbellus. The sequence goes on from OX371210.1 coordinate 3,466,591, forward strand.
TTAGCGTTCCAGAAAGTGGAAATTGGCTAGCTTTAACTGAAATGTTAAGCAAAAGTACGCACTAAAAAGTTCTGAATAAAATCTTTGGTAATAAAGGATATATCAGTGACTAATTCGTACGGAAAAAAAATTGCATTTAACCTGTCTAGAGGGCAAAAAAAATTTTTTTTCCAAAAGCTTTATTTTCCACAGAATCTAATTTCGCTGGTAAACGATAGGAGCTTTTCATTTAAATCTTTCATGCAAATATCGGCCACATCAATATCTGCAATCCTATCTGCTCATATATTTTTTAATATTAATATTAAGCGTGATTAGTACAAAATTGTACGATTTCTTAATTAGCGCAGGGAACAATCGCCATCGAACATCCGCCACATCTCTTATCTGTGTAATCTTTGGATTATGGATTAGCCTTTATAGTATTCGCCGAAGACACAACAAACATTCAAGAGATTGCGCTAGTTTATTATTCTATAACTCAGAGGTCAAATGCTCAAAGTCATTCGCCCTTGTTACAGTCTTAACAAGAGAACTCGGCTGCGCAATGTTCATCGAATTGTTATAATAAACTACGAATTGTATTATATGAAACGTGGCTCAGGTGGTTTAGCTGTGCAATAATCTCGATATTCGTCACGAAGCGAAAGTCCAAGTATTCGTAGTATTCATAGTCGTATGACCGCATTATCCATAGGGCACTGTAGGCAATGCCAAGGGGCCCCACATTGGACAGTGGCCTCGTGCCCGGAATTCCTTTTTAAAATATCTTATTCGGATGAACGCTTAATTTGAAAATTTGAATGTTCTGGGATGAGCGTTCTTTTAATTGACTTCTATTTGGTTTTATTGAATGGTACCACAATGGTATGCCATCAGCACATATTAATTCAAGGAAGTAAAACATATTTTTAGCTCGACAAGCAGTACCTACCTGAGTAAGTATGAATTTTGATTCCCTCGAGTGTCAAATTATACGTGTTTTTGCGGCATAAAAGGCCGTATCTTTTTTTTAGGCAAACGCTGAAGTTTAATTTTTTCGCAGCATTAGGTAGGGACCATAGTATTTGGTTTTATTTATTTCAACTCCATAGCTCCGCGAGTTCCTGATATAACGGGTCTCGATCAAGGGCTTTGTATATACAGTGTGTCCCTGGATAAAGTGCAATCCCGAAAGGGGATGAAACTAGACCATGAATAATTGTCTAGAAAAATATAAAAAAAAATTATAAAAAATTATTGTAGGATTTATTGGTATTTTAAGATTTTCATGTTTCATTAAGGACTCTATGTACAAAAGTATTGATTTCTTCCAAAATAATGGGTCTATTTCTTTGAAATAAAAAAAAACAGTATGCCTAATACCTGGCGATGACCATGAAATAATAAATAGTCCGCAAAAAAGTAACTATCTTGGGTAAAAAAATGTATTTTTATGAAAAAAAATGATTTTTTTAGACGTTTATTTTAAAAAACTTCAAATTACTAAAAAAATGTGCCCTATAACTATGTAATTTTATAGCTTACTTTTATTCTTTACCATTTTAGCTTCCAAGTAAAAAAAAAACAATGTTCTAACTAAAAAATTGGCTAGGTAGGAGTTATTTACATTTTAGTAGGTAATAAAAGTCAGACTTTAATCACAATAACTTTATTAATAAAATTATCCGTAATTTACAATTTTGCATTTTTATTTAATGCATTAAATGTTCAAAATGGCCTTCTCGATTTTGCAAGCACATTACTGCACGAATATTAATTTGGTTAGTGGCTCTGCGAATCATTCCTGGATCATTTTTAATGTCATTTGCGCACTGAATTATTCGGTCGTGCAACTGTGCCTCGGTATTTATTGGCGTGCTGTATTCTCATGACACCCCATAAAAAATAATCTAGGGGTGTCAGATCAGGTGAACGCGCTGGCCAGCCTACTGGCCCTCCTCGGCCAATCCACCGGTTCGGGTAATTTTCGTTCAAAAATCGCCGCACCTCCCGCCCATAATGTGCAGGACATCCATCCATTTGGAGATACATACTCCCACGCCGTCTCGTAGCCAGGGGAACATCTTCCATCAACATGGGTAAATTTTATAGTAATTCTAAAAAACGTTCATCATTTAGGGTTCTGGGTAAAATGACTGGACCAATTAAAATGTCGTCGATTAAGACTGCCCATACGTTTATTGAAAATTTTACTTGAAAAGTAGATGCCCGCTTCAATCGTGGATTTTCGTGAGACCACTGGTGCAAATTTCTGCAGTTTGTAATGCCGTCTCGGGTAAATGTCGCTTCGTCCATCCAAAAAATGCGTTTGGGAAAATTTGGGTCAGCTCTAATTTTTCTTAGAATCCACGTCGACATTACGCATCTTGGACGATTATCTACATTTTCGTGTAAATGTTGTACTCGTTGGTAATGCAAAGGATGCAATCCCTCCTTTTTCAAAATTCGCCAGACAGACGTCTTCGATATGCCATGACGCAACGCTAATCGTCTTATGCTTGTTGTAGGGTCAGCAAACAGATCGTTTAAAATGGCCTCTTCTATCGCATTGTCAATAACGACAGCTGGTTGCTCACGGCGATCTCGTGCCAAACCAAGTCCAATGTTGGAGAGCCTCCTATGAATCTCTTGAAAATTTCGAGCTTAGGGTATGAGTCTGCCCGGGAAAGCATTTATGTATGCAGTCCGAGCGACTGTTGTGCGACCATGTGACATGCCATAATAATAATGCATGTCGGCTATTTCTCGAGGTGAGAACTCTGTCAATCGCGGCATTTCGTCAACACTTAACAGCAGAACAGGAACAGTCCAAACGTAACGAACAGTAGAAAACGTAACAGTCAACAATGTAACAAAAACTTAATAACAAATCAACGAGAACACAATGCGAGAACGAGAACAGTAGTAGCAGCGGCGAGAATATCGGAGCGACTGTGTAAGTCCTGTTTCGAACCCCCTGCCTCCCCTCCCCTCGCCTTCCCTCTACCTGAGTGTAGAACAAAAGGACTGCGACTGCCGAAGGGCACAGAGTAGGACGGAAACAATGGAAAAAACGGTCTCTACCTGCACGGTAACACGATTAGGCTCCACTTTAAAAGTTCGTAGATAGCGTGTTTTTTTAGTTAGAACATTGTTTTTTTTTATTTGGAAGCTAAAATGGTAAAGTATAAAAGTAAGCTATAAAATTACATAGTTATAAGGCACATTTTTTTGTAATTTGAAGTTTTTTAAAATAAACGTCTAAAAAAATCATTTTTTTCATAAAAATACATTTTTTTACCCAAGATAGTTACTTTTTTGCGGACTATTTATTATTTCATGGTCATCGCCAGGTATTAGGCATACTGTTTTTTTTTTATTTCAAAGAAATAGACCCATTATTTTGGAAGAAATCAATACTTTTGTACATAGAGTCCTTAATAAAACATGAAAATCTTAAAATACCAATAAATCCTACAATAATTTTTTATATTTTATTTTTATATTTTTCTAGTCAATGATTCATGGTCTAGTTTCATCCCCTTTCGGGATTGCACTTTATCCAGGGACACACTGTATAACGTCCATAGTCTTGACAGACAGACTGGCAACATAGTTATTCTAAAAGGGTATCCTGTGTAAAGTTCCTCTGTATCCTCTATTTTCTGTGTTTTGGCAGAAACAATAACGAAGTTAGAAAAGGCCTTATAGTGGCCCGAAGCAACTGTTTTGCCTTGAAGCCTCGACATAGAACTTAATCCGGTCCTGTGTCTGACTCACAGCTACCATGTGCCTCTGACAGATTGCAAAAGCATACATTGACTGTACCGTACGTACGACATTCAAGCACTAAACAAATATGACTCAGATTGCTGGTGAAAGTGTTTGTCTATCGTCTACTTAGTTTTTGCAATTTACAGTCACGGTATGAGAGCGAAAAAAATCAATAGAAAAATTACACATACATACATACATAGGCTCACGCCTGTATCCCAGAGGGGTAGGCAAAGACCAGCGACTGCCATATGCCACTTGCCACGATATTCTGAAAATCAAAATGAACCTCCTTTGAAGTTCAGTTACAATAAGCCCTTCAAAACACAAAAGGAAAAAAATATTTACATCAGTCAGACGCGTGTCAGACAGAAGACGCGATGATTCTGTTGTCACAATCACAATAAGTCACATTAAACAACATCTTGTTCATATTTTGTTGAAGAAAGGGGCCAATAAAACAATATTTTTCTTAACAAGTAATTTTTCTACGCATTTGCCATGTACAAGCCTCCGACCATGGATCCGCCGAACCTTCCAGACCTGAACTCTTATGAAGATGAAGCGATAGACACCGTCGCCTACATTCTGAACACAGCAAGAATGAAATTGGGCACACGGCTCAACCTTTTCCAACTGAAAGGTTCGTTTACAAAAAGCCTTGATTCTGCAAATGCATTGCATTACAATGACAGTTGCACAATTGGCCATGCTACTTTTTGATTATTACTATTAATTCTTTATTGCACTCAAACGATAGTGTATAAAAGATGGACTTAAAGATGATGGCATTTACTACCAGTCAACTCAATTATGTTATATGTTTTTTTTTCATTTATTTTGATAATATTGACCATTTTAAGAAACTAATTTCGGTATTTTTGAGTTTTATTTATTATGTCTATTTTTAATATGTTTCTAAAGGTTTGTGACGTCATCAGAGGATGATTAAGGAGTCATTCTTTGCCTACATATAAAAAAAAAACAAATGTCATTCACGTCAGTTGATTTGAGTTGGTATTTTTTTTTCAGTACATAAGGCAAAGGATTAATAACCATACTGTCTTTGGTGACGTCATAGAAAAGACATTTAAGGTCAAGGCTATTTGAATATCTGAAAAAATATAGATTTTTTTTTCAAATCTGTAAAAAAGAAAAATTGTACTGAAAGCATAATAAAATTCTTGAAATGATTTTGAGATTTCCGTCAAAGATTTCGACATTTCGATACACGCAAATGACCTCAATCTGGGTGTATTTACTTGTTAGTGGTGTCCTTGCCTGGTTATGATGGCACAGAATATCCTAGTGTGTGACCAGGTCAAGTAAATTAAGCGTCAATAGAATTTAAAAACGTGTCACGTGATCGGACAACTATAATATTATTGAACTATAATGGACTATCAGACTCGAGGCCCTGATTGAGTAGCAAACGGTAGCACTATACGAATTGCCGCGATACGTGACCAGCCATTCCAGCTACTCGTATTTTATAACCCGCGCTCTCTTATCAGTACACAAAATGCTGTTTCACCAGACTGTACTAAAACCACACGATGCGGCTTTCGCCATTTTCGTGCAGCAGTGTACTAAGAGTCATCGCAAACAGGGCGATTTGTCGCCGCGTCAGACGCGACGTTGTCATTTGCTTCTGGCGTCTTATCGTCGCGACTCCGCGACTCTGACGCCAAGTGTGCTGAGATTCGTACAAAATACAATAAAGCCTGTATTACACCGAGGCAACACTGTGCGGCATTGCGGTATGCCACAAGGCCGCATGCTACAACGTCACACATTGTGGCAAGAACCGTGTGGCATGACAACACCTTGCGTCATGTGGCAAACTGTCGCAGCTTCTTCTTCTTCTTCTGCCGCAAATTTGTAGCATGCGGCCTTGTGGCATGCGGCATGCCGCAATGCCGTACAGTGTTGCCCCGGTGTAATACAGGCTTTATGAAAATTGACGGCCGTAGTCTTTCGTCGCGTCTCGTCGCCGAACTGTCGCTGTCGCGTGTCGCCTAGTGTGCGCATAAGCTAAAATCGTGAAAACATTTAAAAAATCGGAAAACCCAGTCTTTTGTACGACATAGTTATCAGAAATGTGATTCAACGTAAAGAATTTACATTCTGTTTGGTGAATGCCAATGTGCTAATGGCCCCAAGGGAGCGCTCCCTTGGGGCCAAATGAAGTGGATAATTTGGTAGCCTTCCAGAATTAAAATCGCGGCCTCTGTCATGGTAATCCAACGTGTTACCGCTTGGCCAACAAACCACTTCATCATCAACCCATTATGTCCCCACCGAGGGGCACGGGTCTCTTCCCTGAGGAAGGTATAGGCCATACTCCACCACAGGGGCCAAGTCCGGATTGGTGGAGGCTTGTAAGACTAGTGGCTGTTCTTACTGTCAGAAGTTTTCAAGCCGCCCTAAGGCCTCTGACTTGGCTTAACGACTGCCATCTATCGACGGCAGCCGGCACCAACTGCTTAACGTGCCTTGCGAAGCACGGAACCGCTCGGAAAAATGCCACTAGCGTTAGTCATAGACGGTGACCCATCCATGGACTGAAAGCGCCGTATGTTGCTTAACCTTAGTGATCGTTTAAGATCACTCAGGCAGCCCAGGCTACGAGCAATCCACTTCGTCCCGTTTTTCCTCCAGCTGCAAGAGACGAAATAGCGCCAAGGATCAGGCTCCCTATCGCTGGTGTGAAGCCTCCGCTTGCTATCAAGAGTGAGAAGTTCATAGCCGATGTCATCAAGAGGAACTGGCTTCTCACTGAGGTTCTGATGTACGTTCTAAAGTACAGAGGATGTACGACGGATGAGACCTCCGTGTACTATTATTTTGAGGTAATTCATCATCATCAACCCATTATCTACCCACCGAGGGGCACGGGTCTCGTCCCTGGGGAAGGTATAGGCCATACTCCACCACAGGGGCCAAGTCCGTAATGATGGAGGCTTGTAAGCCACTACGGCTGGTCCTACCGTCACAAGTTTTCAAGCCGCTCTAAAGCCGGGTCCGCTGCGCCATGTTACGCGTGTTACAAAAAATGTAACACGTTATTAAAACAAAAATGGGGAGTGGATTTAACAGTTTACGTGTTACGTATCACGTAACGTAATGTTATGTAACACGTAACGTGTCATACTACGCCCCATTTTTATTATAATTACGTGTTACGTTTTTTGTAACACGCGTAACATGGCGCAGCGGACCCGGCTTAAGGCCTCTGACTTGGTTTAACGACTGCCATCTATTGACGGCAGCCGGCACCAACTGCTTAACGTGCCTGAAGAACGAAACCGCTCGGAAAAATACCACTAGCGTTAATTATAGAGCGTTAGTCATCCATACATGCACTGAGCGCGCCCTATGTTGCTTAACCTTTGTAATCGCTTAAGATCACTCAGGCGGCTGGGTCTACGAGCGATTAATTCGGGCGAGGTAATTCATCTTCTTCTTAAAGAGCCTCTCCATTACTGGATGTTGGCTGCTCTTTACAACTTTCTCTGTTCAGTGCAATTCTGAACAGCTCCTCCGCGATTTCAACACCGGTCCATTCTTTGATGTTGCACAACCATGATAATGCTTCTCCTGCCTGGCCGAGGTTCATGCCTTAATCCCTAAGGGGTAGGCAAGTTTCACCGTGGTGTCAAACCTGCTGAACCTGGCAAAACTCTTCGTCAACATTAATTCGTAGCTGCCTGCACGCCGGCTTAATAAATTGGATATTAAATAAAACAGTCAAGGTTATGTATCAGTCATGCGCTGTTTCTTTTTTACAAAGGTCTAAAAAAGTAATTCCATCGTTGAGGATGAGCCACGAAACAGCAACGTGCTATAATATAACATGTGGAGATAAAAACGTGCTACTTCGATTTGAATATTGACTTAAGATTTGTAATATCTTGTTTGGTATTTTCCCATCCAGATAGCATTGTACTACCTGGCTATGTACACAGTGTCTTTGCTTTACTAATTACTCTGTATCCTGTCTGACAGATAGATAAATGCTTGATGTTTGTTCACATCACGCTTCTTGTCTTGAGAGGTTGCTTTGGCCTTACTTTAAAAAAAGACCAAACTGATGCTATTACTCGTCCGCCAAAGGTTCCGTACAATTTTGTAGATATGTCGTAGCCATATCATAGAATTAACCATATCATGATGTGGTTAGCCATGTCACGAAATGTGTCCTTTTCATGAAAAGGCCAAATCAAACTGGCCGTATCATAAAATGGCTTAACCAGATCAATGAGCGACTGACGTTTGACGATTTGAATAGCGAAATGCATGACTATTTCATGATGCGGTCAAACGTTAGCGGCCATATCTTAAAATACTTCCACTATCCACCGTTAGAGGTGCTGATGTTAGTTTGTTGTGTATTTGAGGTGCCATTGAGGCGACAAAAAATATATAAATATAAACAAAACATTAAGTACGTTAGGCATCTTCAATCTATTTTTCAGCTTAACGCAGTAAAAATGTCAAACTTAAATCAGGTTGGTGCATGGAAAAGTCATGGGTACCCTACATTATGATGTGGCAAAACGTGGATTGCCATATCGTCAAACGTTGATACTTAAACGATACGGCCAGTTTGACTTGGCCTTTTCATGAAAAGGACACATTTCGTGATATGGCTAACCACATCAGGATACGGCACAATCTACGATATGGCTACGACAGACACATACCTACATAATATTACTCGTATAAATAGTTCAGGAATCCAGTCACACAGTTTTTTCCAGGCTTTTCCCGAACTTCACAGATATTTTTTTGTGTCGAGCGTATACCGAAAACATAACAATAAATTTATTTACAGAATACCTACATACTATATCCAAAAAATTACATCGCACTTAGTACTATGTCGCTTGCACACAATGCTGGAAGCTTGACCCTCAGCATTCTGCTGAGTAAGCTGCCATTTATAACACACATTTTACTTTTATAAATTTTATAGTAATATTTTCTTGTTTTTTACTCGGCAAAACGTGGGCCCAGTTCTAGTGATTGGTGCCTTGGTGCGGATCAACTTACGTTGGTTTTTATCGGACGAGTCTAACCAGGTTTCGCTCCGATTCGAAGAGCTTAACCAAGGTGAGCAGAGACGGAGCATTATTATGCTTGCTTGATGATGATTGATGCTTACGAAAGTTTTAGTTCAAAAATACTTGACTCTGTGGGCCGAATTTTCTCAACGTCCTGCAGTGTTCCAAAGTTTTAACGCCTCCAGCGTTTTGCAGGTCGCGAACGTAATTGTGTATATTATTATGGTCTAGGCCATCTTCAGCCAGCCCACGCCGCGGTATCCAGTGCCGCAAGCGACGGCCTCAGTCTTCTTTCGAGTGCAGGACAAGCACGATGACCCGCCGGAATGCGCTGTGACTTCCGCTCCATTGGTAAGTTGTACCAATTTTATGTATTATCATAATGTTTTAATTATGATTGATTGTAATAAATATCATAATGATTACATTAAGCATATAGATACCATCTGGACAGACGGTCTCATCCAAGTGGCAGAGAGACGCTGGATGCAAGCCGCTTCCAACCGGTCATTTTGGAAATCTATGGAGGAGGTCTATGTCCAGCAGTGGACTTCTTGTGACTGATCGATGGTGATGATAATCATGATAGATACCATACAGAAAAGATTCATTAAGTATATCTGTAATAGAACCAAAGATACTCGCCACCTATTTATCTTGTCATTTGTCGAAAGCACCATCATCTTACCCTTGAAAACCATCGTGTGATCGCTGACCTGCTGTTTCTGCTTAAGATTGCTAATTGTATTACCTATTTATAGTCCAGATCTCTTAGCTCAGTTAAATATCCGTGTACTAGCTCAACGTCAGCGACATAGACGACTCAGTGGCAGTCCCTGGTCTTTGCCAACCCCTCGCATAAACAGGCGTGAGCTTATGTATGTGTATAAAAACCAAGAGAATGCTAGTATTCGATCTTGGAATGTTCCGCATGTGAATCAAGTGGTATTTCTACGAAGCTATTAAGCTTCTTCGTTATTTATTCTTGCTAAATTAAATTAATTTTGGCGTATGTGTATTCAATAAGTCTTCAGATGGCCTGTAATTTACTACATTCCTTCCAAGATATAAAATCTTCTTGGAAGGAACCCATAGGTCACCAATTCACGAGAAATAAAGATACCGGAGATTGCAGAGATTATTATGAACAGGAATTCGAGTCCACATTTCGTAGATGACGTGAATGCGGATCTTTTCTTGCCCAAAAGTTAACTCAAAGTTAGCTTAAAATCTTTGGAATGTGGAGATTGGACTGTATAGGGATATTGTAGTGTTAATTACTTACGTAAAAATAAATATATTTGTATGAAGTTAAAAAAAACTTTATTTAAAACTAAGACTTACATTTATTATACAAAAGCCGAAAAGGTAAAAGTCCTCCCCACAGTGGATCCACGAGTATTTGAAATGTAATTCTAAGCCTAATAATACCGATGTCTCCCCCAGCAAAGGTAGACATCAGGACTGGAAAATCCTGATGTCTCCCCCAAGGGATTGACCAGGGGATCCACGAGTATTTGAAATATAATTCTAAACCTAGTACTGATGTCTCCCCTAGCAAAGGGAGACACCAGGACTGGATAACCAAGGAGTTGATCCACGAGTATTTGAAATATAATTCTAAACCTAGTACCGATGTCTCCCCCTCTCCCCAGCAAGGGGAGACATCAGGACTGGAAATAGGGGAGACACGGGTCTGAAGCCGTGCTTATTCGTCACTCGGCAAAGTGCGTGACATAACGTTAAGTTATTTACTCAGTGAAATTCTCAATTCGGAAACTGGCCTTAAGCGCATTTGTTTCTTCCAGCTGACATTCCGTGTCGAGGGCCATCGTCAAGACCATGATATGCGGTACGTCGCGCTGAAGCCCGACTGGATCTTGGAGGTGCTGATGACCAAGATCAAGTTCTTCAGCCGGATCGAGAGAATTAATATGTTTTAACTACCGACTTATACTGCATTCAATACTTTCTTTATAATACGCCAAGAAATTTTAGAATTCCTCCTTCATCTAAACGAGGGATGCATTTTTCTTTCTGCCCTACATTACATAGTTATTATTAAGGCTTTAGTTTGCGAAATATTTAGCTTTAAATCGCTTTTTTTTTCGAGTAGGGTGTCCACCAATTTTTTATTTTTATAATACTAACAGAATGTTGCTTGCAATTTTGTTGGTTTTCGTTTTCATAGCAACAAATGTCCTCGATTTTTAGGGTTCCGAAGGTAACAAAAAACCTTTATAAGTCCCTCTGTCTAGACTACCTGTACTAGAATACTGATAAATTATTAAGAAAATTAGAGTACCTGCTCTACACCTAAGCTCGGGATGCAATTTTTTGTATCGCCTATACTATAATATGGTGGTATCAGGAATAAAATCTCACTGATCCAGCCTAGTAAGAAATAAACATAAAACTTATCCTCCATACACGTTTTAACCGGTTCATTCTGAATAAATCAACTCGAGTCAAGTGTAGGATTACCTTTAAACATCACTAATTTGGCATCAATTTTAGTTAGAGCATCTTCTCATGGCTTGCTAGCTATTACAGATACAGGTTAAGATTAAGCGGTATAAAATAAACTTGAAGGCCTATCATAAACTTCGAGTTACCTAGATGCAATAAATACGCCCCATTTCATTGAAATAATTGAACTACAAGCGCTCTACAATTAAACAAGCAAAGTCGATTTACCCTCAGTATTCTTCTTAAAGCGCCTTTCCATCACTGGATGTTGGCAGACAGCCATTGCCATTTCCACAGCTATCATGGTAAAGGTACACGTACAACGGTCTCTGAGTGCCTATACTGAGTTTTTTCATTCACTCTCGATAGTGAGAGCGTTTGCGATTTGCATAGAAGTGACAAAGAGACAACTAGATGGCGCGCTTTGTCACTCCTATGCAAATCGCAAACGCTCTCGCTATCGAAAGTGAATGACAAAACTCAGTATACGCACTCTGTTCAGTGCGATTCTGAACAGAGTGCTTATACTGAGTTTGTTCATTCACTCTCGATAGTGAGAGCGTTTGCGATTTGCATAGGAGTGACAAAGAGACAAATAGATGGCGCGCTTTGTCACTCCTATGCAAATCGCAAACGCTCTCACTATCGAGAGTGAATGAAAAAACTCAGTATACGCACCCTGCTCCTCGGCGGAACATTTTTTTGATATTGCACAACCCTCTTTCCTTCCACTTTGCCCATGTCAATAGTCTGTATAAGATAATATAATAGGGTAGTTTCCAGGGTCAAAATAATTTAATTCTATTTAGTCCGTATTTTAGATTATAAAAAAATATTGGACACGTATTTTTTCTTTTTTCGATTAAACAAAAAATAACAAAGATATAGCCCATTGAAGTTACGTGTGACGTCACTCCGTGCTACAAAATGCAGCACGGCGTGACGTCACACGTAACTTTAATGGGCTATATCTTTGTGATTTTTGGTCTAATTTACAAATAAAAAAATACGTGTCCCTTATTTTTGAATAATCTAAAAGACGGACTAATTACATTTTTTTGGGAAACTAGCCTATTATAATTGTAATATAATTATAACCCACAATATTAAACTTTGCTATTCAATGTACATCGAGTTCATCTAGGTAGCGAACTATAATCTATAATATCTATACTAGTATTATAAAGAGGAAAGATTTGTATTTTGGTGTGTATGTTTGCAATGAATAGGCTTAGAAACTACTGGGTCGATTTTAAAAATTATTTCACCATTAGAAAGCATTCTTCGTGAGTAACATAGGCTACAGGATTTAGGACATAGGATTTTCAAAAAGTTTAGGGTTCCATACGAAATCTCGAATAATGTAACCCAAGGTGCAAGAAAATTACTAACCCGGGAATTTTCCACGGAACTAATATAGCTATTTCCACGGAAATGTTTTTGCCACCCGTGCGAAGCCGGGGCGGGTCGCTAGTGTTTTATGAAAATTACCGCGCTTGCTCAGCGACCCCAAGCATGTCATGGCCTCCAATGCAAGAAGTCGCCACTTGTCTCTGCGCGGTCTCCAGCCAATCGCCCGCCTGGAGATCACGCAGATCCGTGCCCACTTAATCCTTCCAAAGATGTCTGGGGTCAACCGGTCTTTGGCCGCTTGGCAGCCCCAAACCCTTCTTCGATCCTTTCTATGTGACCAAACGAACTGATTTAGTGGAATCCGATGAAGATGGGTTCGGAAATGAGGTCTTCAACTTCTTTTTGACTCTCCAACTATACCTTGATTTTTAATTAGGTGGACTAAACTGACAGTTCAAAAAGTTCAAATTTTTTTAAAATGTTGCCAGAGCAAGATCGTAGTGATGTGACTTGATGTGTTCATTGAATGTTCGATTTCATTCAATCATTCACTCTTAAATTTTATTTCCTTTATTTGGGGAAAATAATTTAACTTAATCCTAATCATTAAATACCTACCAATTAAACAAACATACCTACATCTGAAAAACCCACAAACTTTAGGAAATATTTCGTTTAAGTAACGAGATGACAACCCGACTAGACATATAATATCCACTTTTTTTTCATAAGGTTTAGATGATAACTCTGTAGTTAACCGTTTTCAACAAATAATATTTTGGCTAGTGATAGATTCGTATACCATATTGTGTCGTGTCTACTATGTACAGTATCTTCTTTATATAGTAGGTATTTATTGGTCACATTGTAACACCTCAGCCTTTAACGCTTGAATAATAAAGTTTTTCCTTCAAAACGTACTTTATTTTTCATTATATCTTGAATGATCAATACAATAGTATCATGGCTGGGTTCCTCATCACAAATTAAAAACAATAAATAAATTTATAAACCTAATAGCCAGTGAATCTAACGACATAATATGCGACTTAGACAATAATCCACATGTGCCATCTAGGAAAAAGGAGAAAGCTATTTTCTCAATGTAGAATTACGGCTTTCATTATTGTATCGACCACATGTTTTTGTTCAGTATTTAATTTTTTGTTTTTTTTTCATATTATCTATTTGATTTTCCATTTCAATAAATTTATTAAATAAATTAATAAACGTAGCTTGCACCAAAATCTTTAAACGTGTTTAGTTGCTAATTTTATTTTAATGTGAAGTCTTTGTTTAATTTGACAATACAAAGCGCTAACGCATTTTAAAATCGAGGTAATTCGTTCTAAGACTTTAAAAGTGATTAAAACTTTAAATCTAGTTTAAATTATATTTTTTCCTATTCCAAAACAGAAAGGAATGAATATGGTATGTCTGTCATGTTGTTAAGTTATAAATGTACCTATAATTTTATCACGAAATCTTCTAACTTAAGACAAGTATCATTAAATTTTACAGTTTATCCTATCTGATCAGCCCGTAAATAGAGCCCACTGTTGAGCATAATACTCTTCTCTTTCACGCCAACCCATCCGGTCCAGTGTCTCCCAGCCGATTTCACAATGTCGTCGGCTCATCGGGCTGGTGGTCTGCCCACCGACCGTTGACCCATTCTTGGCCACCACTCAGTGGCTTCCTTAGTCCACCGGCCGTCTTCCCGCCTAACCAAATGTCCCGCCCATCTCCATTTCAGCTTAGTAATTCGTGTGCGTACGTAGAGTTTATAATGTAATTTAATTTGTTTATTGGAGTGTAAAACAGGTAACAAATAATCAATATGACATACAGAGAGAGATAAGATAAGATATAAGAATATTAAGCTAGCTTAATAGAGTAGATCTAGAATGTCACCCAAAGCATACACACACGTGAGATCAGGAAAATGTAAACAGGCTTACATAACCAGACGACGTTTTAAACTTATCTAGCCTCAGATTTAACAAAATTCTTAAACATTTTTAACAAATTTGAACAAATTTAAAGGTTTAGGAATATGGTTAAAGAATTACCAAAACTAAATCTTAAATCACTCAGGGCCGGGCGAGCGAGTTACATTACATAGACCAGTCTGCAATTGAATGAACGAATGATAGAATGAAAATATTTATTATTCGATCACTCTGAGCACAACACTATTTTTTATTTTCCCTTATGTGGCAACCCACCAACTGTCAGTTTAGTCCACCTAATTAAAAATCAGAGTATACAATATTCCGGGGCATACATACCTGATGCAGAGAATTTCTCTGGGGCGGTGCAGCGGGGAAACGCTGCTAGCGTCATGGAAACTTTTGGATCGGGTGTGTCCCGGGGCGGTATCTTTGATTGACTTTTCACAAGGCTAGTTTGCCAGATGTTTGTAGTTTACAGCGAAAATGTTATTTTTGACGAAGCTTTGTGTGAATTTTGATTGTGTTTGTACCTAATTGTTTTTTAATGTGTAATAAATAAAGTTTTATTCCTGAATCTTCCTTATGTTTTCTATGTTTTTCCTCTCCGCAACCAGTAACTTGTTTTACTCCTTGAGTGTTAGTGTCCAAGCCTCGCTGCCAAACATGAAGATCGGCTTGATTACGGTCCTGGTTTTTCTCCTTAGAAGTTTGGACCTTGTGGAGAGCAGCACTACAGCGGAGGCATTCTGTAGCATTCTGGATCCCTTAAATTAATCCCTTAAAAGAGTACAATCATCTAATTATTTCTAACTCACCGGTTTCACCGATTTTCATGAAACTTTACATACCTATTCAGTAGGTTTGAGAATAGGTTGTTATCTATTTTTCATAGCCCTGCCCTGAGTGAAAAAAAATTGTATGGCGAAACCACGTTTGCCGGGGCAGCGAGTAATAATTTAATAAAAATATCATTATGTCGCCAGCACCGCGACTCGAAGCCTGCGATAGGCCCTCGGCGATCGACCGATGTGCTCAATTAGGCAAAACGGTGCCAGCAGTCAGTAATCTGTAAACACACCGTGCGCAGACGCGTTGATTATCCCGCTTTTTTCCCCGGCTAATTGGCGGACGTGTCGTTAAGCGGTTTTATAGTCTGTGACGATGTATGAGATTACGTGGTGCTTAATTTTGCTAATAGCTGTAACAGACGATCGAACTTGTACGGAGCGGACAGCGGACTTGGGTACGGTGTACAAATCCGCTAGTCACAAAAGACGCCCGGATCCCGCAGTAACCGCTGGTATTGTACAGTCGACAGCACGTCAATCTTCATATTTTAGTTGCAAAGTCGCCCGTAACGCAACGGAATAGAGTGCATGGGTATACACCATGATGTGCTGTCGACTGTACACAGTTCAGACGTCATGCCTGGTGACATATAAAATTCAAAGTCCTGACTGACTGACTCACTCATCAACACCCAGCCCAAGCCGTTTGACCTAGGAAGCTGAAATTTTGCACAGAGGATCTATATTATAATGTAGGCAAGGAATAAGAACGGATTTTTTGAAATTCAACCCCTAAGGGGGCGAAAATTTTTGCCTTGCCAAAATTTTTATGGGAGGTATAAAAGGTTGTCTGATTTTCTTGAAACTTAAAATAAATACTCTTCAACACAATTGATTGAACACGTGTTTCGCCGTTTTTCCTAAATTTAACCCTTAAGGGAGTGAACGGGGTTGTAAAATTTTGAACTAAAGTCCACGCGGACGGAGTCGCGGGCGAAAGCTAGTTTGTCCGGTCCGAGCGTACAGACTCGCGGATTTGTACGGAGCGGACCGAATTCGACGCGAACACTATCGGTCCGGAGCGGACACGAAATAATAATAATAATGTTCGGCGGACAACTCTCCAGACGAAGGGATATGGTACGGAGCGTACCAAATCCGCTGTCCGGCCCGTACCAAGTTCGATCGTCTGTTAGTACTATAACAACGGCAGTAGGGCTAGGGTTGGTAGCTGAAAAAATATCAATACGTAAGTTTTTTTGTCGGTAGGTAGAGCGAACAGCATCTATGCTCATAATAATGACGACTTCTGTGGTGTACCGGTTAGCGTAGCTGTCAACCATGCGAGAGGTCGCGAATGCCGGCTGGGGACAAAAAAACCACAGGGCTTGGATGTTTTCATGTTTGTGATGTCGCTGTTCCTGGTTCCCACGACACAGGGTATCCTAGTGTGGGACCAGAAGCAATGTATGTGCCTGTATTTAAATGTTTATGCTTATACTATTTAAACATACAGCAGTAGTGGGCCCGGGGATGCGAATGGTGAGAGACCGCGAGGTGTGGCGTGATGGTGAAAAGGCATATGGTCAGACTCACTTTTCTGAACACCTGTAGAGGGAAAAACAAACGCCAGCACATAAGACTACAAGTAAATATTACTTAATAATAGAAGTAGAAGTATTTAATACTTTCTTTATTTACACAGAAAAGTATTTATATTATACAGGAGGAAGGAAAAACCTTTCTCTAAAAATATCGTGTTACAGTATGACTAGGAGGACATTGTAGGTACAAATAGGCTATTTTATGATTTAGTTCATTAGGATCGACAAAACGTTTTCCTCTTCGATAGCACTAAAATGTAACCTTCACATTATGGTCGTGGAATGCTCCGCGTACAGACTGACTCACGCGCACCTATTTTTAAATTGGAATTTAATTGTAAAAAAGGCTGTGTAAAAAATAACAGGTCTAGATGAGCCGGTATTGACTAATCTTCTTAGCAACTGCTTATCTCTGCGAAGCAATCACAAGCCGCGTTTTCACGGTCTTATTGGACTCGGACCGAGCGCGTCTTCTTAGTCAACTAAAACTGTAAGCCACTCGGATGGTAGTTTACACACATTTAAGTGGACATGGATTTTTATTCATTTTTGAACGCGCTTTTTTGTCTGTGGTTAGCGGCTACTGTCAAGAAAAACTTTCTGAAAACTTGAAAAACTTTGCACCAGCTTTGAAGTGTCTTTGAAATGACCGATTTACTGCTGAAAGACATAGAAGTGGTGACAGAGTGCGTATACTGAGTTTTGTCGTTCACTTTCGATAGCGAGAGCGTTTGCGTTTTGCATAGGAGTGACAAAGCGCGCCATCTATTTGTCTCTTTGTTACTCCTATGCAAATCGCAAACGCTCTCACTATCGAGAGTGAATGAAAAAACTCAGTATAAGCACTCAGATGTGCTTATCGTCGAGCCGGAACAGCAGCCGGATAAAAAAAGAAGAAAAAAATAACACTTCTTTATTTTGGCCTTTTCTTGAGCATAAGTGCTCCGAATATTGTTTATTTTAGCATTTACTTCGGTTATACTGCTCTCCACGTTCAATTTTCTCCGTATCCGCTCCGGCGCGGCTTGTCTGGCGTCTTTATTTTTAAATGATGCCAAACACACATTCTACAATACTTCTTCACTTTCTTAGAGCTCCACAAACTGCACATTATCTCTTTTTGACCACTTTCTTCTACGCGGCACAGGAATTTCTTGCGAAGACGCCATTTTGTTTTTGTTATTGCATCAAAGTCCTAATGCCGGCTACACACGTAACGATATATCGTAGCGATTAAACTGCGCAAGCCGATTTGCGCAGATTTATCAATCGTGTGTATGACGAAAATCTGCAACGATTTGTCATACACACGATGGATAAATCTGCGCAAATCGGCTTGCGCAGTTTAATCGCTACGATATATCGTTACGTGTGTAGCCGGCACAAGACGAGTAGAGCGCGGTCCGAATTGGCGTTTTGATACGAGTGCAATAAAATGGCTAGTGTACACGATTCGTATCGTGTAGCATCTTAGTAGTCATTTTAGTAAACTCGGTCCGAGCGCTATAAGACCGTGAAAATCCGGCTACAGTGCCTACATAATTTATGAACAAAGCGTACGCATTACAAAGGATAATACTAGCCCCTCTACTCTAGAAGCTAATTCAGCCAAGTTATATTACTATTCAATGCATTTATTTAATAATTTTGCCACAGTAAGCTTCGAGGCGCTCTGAAGTTTTCAGTACAACCTGTCAAGAAAATGTGGAAATTAAAGAGTAACATTTTGCTCAGACTTTTGTATGTGTTTGTTAATAGCTTGCACTTACAAACATTATATAAATTAAAATACTGAACTTTTACATAAAATAAGGTATTGTGCTTCAATAGATACAGTAAATGTTTAGATTTTTCAATAAAACAATTACTAAACTTTCACTTCTGGTTTCCTGTATTTTTAGACAAACTGTAAGCTTAAATCTTAATGCTCTTTCTCACAAATAAAACGTTAACAGAGAGTCATTATTTCTGACTTATTTCATTCAATTATCACGCCGCGGTAAGAGAGACGTCCTAGGTGAACATACTACGACAAAATAGAGGATTTATTAGCAAACGGCAAGACAAAAAGTAGGTACCAAAACCGGCGTGCGTGCATACGACATACGAAACATACATGCAAACGAAAGTGAAGAATCTTGGCAAAAGGCCATCTCTGGTCTTTACCTACCCCTCTAGGTTACATGCGTAAGTTTATGCAGGTATGTAATTATGACGCAATTTGAACACAATAGCCTCGAGAGTAGAGGAGCAGACAAGCGCCTACCTGGTGCGTCACCCCGGGCTCTCAGTTTTGCGCCACGCGGACCGCTTTTGATCAAAAAAACCTGTCTACTGCAGACTGTTGAGCGTTGACGCCGAGTAGTTACTCAAACGTGGTGCGCTGCGCTTACGCACGGACGTTTTGCGCGAAAACAATTGAATAGCGCGTTCGATTTTCGAACTGTCAACGGAACGCGAGTGTGGTAGTGTAAAAAAGAAAACATGGTGCGTTCAAATAGTGTGTTTATGTGCTTCAAGATGCCAAGCCGTTCCGGCAAGGTTATGCCCTCGCCAAGTACCGAGGGTATATTCACGATCCCCATGGATAATACCATGTCTTCGACTTCGACTTTGGATGTAGCTGAAGTAAGTTTATTTTTGAGGCCTTAAGTTTGAAGTTTTTATTGTGAATGGTGGAACACGAGTGTTATAATGTAATTTAATTTAGTTAACATCTTTATGAGATCGGGTCGTTATAGGTAAACAATTTGTCACATAACCTAAAATACAGCTTTAACCAATATATGGAAGAAAATATTATATTAATCTTATGTCGTATTGACACATTTTTATTAGGCTATTTTTATAATAACTAGGTAGATAACTTGTTAGTTTGTTAATTTTAGGTTAGAATAGTGTTTACCAAGATATTATCCGAATGAAGTACATAGTGAGGTACCAATACAACACTTTTTTTTTATTGCTATAAATAACAGTAGAATTGGTGTTATATCTACGTAGGTATAGTGTAACATCAAGAATACAAATAGAATATACTAATGGTAACATGCGCGAATTCACCTGTATGAATAGTAGCAGTACTTAGCATTAAATAATACCTAATTATTACTATCGAATAAATAAAATAAAAATAGTCAATATTAGTCATTGAAGTTAACAACAGTAAGTTACAGGAAAAAGCGCGGCAAAAAGTTTTGTATGCGATAAAATTATGGGCTCCCTCAGTTCATTTGGAATTAATATTAAATTATATGACTGAGTTTAGGTACCAACAGTAAAGTTGTAGTATATGTTAGGTTTTGTCATACACATCACATATTCTTGTAACGTACTGACATAACATAATACCTACTGATTACCTACTACAATGTAATAATCTTGTAATGAAATGTAATGTAAACGAAAATGTTTAACAGATAATGTTTTTATTCTTTTTTTTTTTTGTAAATAGATTATATCACAGATCTTATGAGCAGACCAAAGAATTACCACTGTAAACATGAGAGTATCTAACACACTAAGTACAAATTGCCCTAAAATGCCACAATACCATCACAATTAATTATTTATTTTGTAATAACTTAAAAGTTGCCATACTTCCAATTGAATGTAATATATTATTGACATTTTTTTTTAAATTATTTAACCAATTTTAAGTCATGTTTTTAAAATTCCATATTTTATTTTATTTAAAGTATTATTTGGCGCCTAATATTTTGTTTATGTATGACTTTAATGTAAATCTAACTTTATGATGTCCATTCTATAGACACGTCCAACTGTGTTAGTAATATTGTTTCATTTATGTGTATAAGTTATTAGGGGTTTGCTGAAAATCAGCGTTGTGTTGATCACTCACTTGTCACTCACACAACATTTTGGCTGAGCATACTCCTTTTTTTTCATTTTTTAATTAATTAATTTATATTATTTAATTTTACTAATACCACCAATTTTTAAAATAATATGATTCTTATGTAATGTGATATATTTCGATGATATTTATTTTTATATGTTATTTTTATATTGTGATAATTTTCAATTTCAATTTCATGCTGATTACATAACTAAATATATATAATCTGTATACTTCTAGACTAGCTATTATTATCATAGAATATAATATCGTATAATTGTAGGACGCCGAATACAAAGGATGCCAATGGAATTCAGTAGGAATTTCGTAAGCAAATTTCGTAAATTATTATACATAGTTCTGAATCACCACTTCATCACTAGATCAGTCATCATTAATTATTAATGTAAATCATCAAAAAAGTCAAGGTTAAAATTGGCAGCAACAAAGGAGTTTTTTTTGCCAAAACCGTGAGAATTTTAAGTTAGGGTTGACTAGATGTTAGACTTTTTAGTAGCATGGCATATGATAGCAAAGTAAATTTTTTTTTCTTTTTAAGTTACCATTTTGTTACTAATGTTTTTCGTACGCTAACAAGCTGTTAATCCACTGCTAAGGGCAGTCAGTTCACCAAAGTGCGTACGAAAAAACATTTGTCAGCTGTTAACAGTAGATTAACAGATCCCCTAAGTTTGACAGAGGGCGTCCACAATACTCCGTCATCTCGTCTTGTATAAAAGGCTGCGTTTTTCTCAGAACTCTGGGCAGGCTAGGCCAGCCATCTTCATTTACGCTTCACTGAGTTAGTTACTTTGGGACGGCCACGGTTCCTCTTTCCTTGGGGGGGTCAACCCTATAGATAGATGGTCTATGTCTAGGTATGTGGCTGGGTTACTTATAAGAGTGTGACCTATCCATGTCCACTTGGGGTCGATCGGATACTAACATTATATGGGTACGCAAATAAAAATCACCGGCGGCGTGTATGCAAAGACTATGAATGTTGTTGAAGTGAAAGAGGTCTGTCAGGATCATGAAAACAGGCTAAGCCTGGTTGCCTCTTCGGGATACGGGATATCAGTTTGTCATGTTGAATAAAAACGAAAATAGGTAGATTAAAGTTCTAGTTCCAGTTATGCGCCAATTCTTTATGTTGGTTTGTACGATAATGTTTGTTGTTATTGTTCCCCAAGTCAGTGCCTTTTGGATTTTGTCGTTTTTAATAATATGCTGCGCATAGTAGAGTTCATATTTTATATTCATTAAAGTGCCTTGTTGTATTAGCGCGGTAGATACCATGCTCGAAGACCGTCAGTTCAATTCCCACTGAGGGCAGCTGAACTTGAGTAACTACCTAATGTTGTATCAATATCCTCGGTCTAGGTGTTTTTAGATGTGTATGATGTATTGCCTTACTATATCACAGGATATCTTAGTTCGCCGCTGTCGCATTCGCGTTGTGGTCACACCACTTGCGAGATCCAGCGGCGCCCCATTGCACAAACGACAGGACGGCTCCCGGGGTGTTTTAGTCAGTATGCCCACACTCGGTGGGCGAGCCTGACACACGGCCGCCACCCTCCCTCAGGGGGCGGTGTCATGGTGCGTAACTGAATTTCACCCCGTTAAAAAAAAAAAGATATCTTAGTTAGGAAGCATGACATGTAATTGGGACACGTGGGTACAAAGTTTCTAAGAAGTATTAGTCCTTTACAAATACAAATAACTTATTACGTCAAAATATCCGGCTATTTACAGTGCCAAATCCGGCTTGGACCTGGCAACCCTAGATCTGATCTAAAAAAAGCTCGTGTTGTATTTTTTAAACGCTTCGATCTACAAAATCAATAAGATACCTACCTAGATAGATAAAAAAATACAGCACGAGCTTTTTTACAACAAACAGCATCGCCTCAACAACTCAGTCCCTTTTAATTGACCAGGCAGCTTACCTGCTACCTGGAACACCCTATGTTCCCCCACTGAATCCGAGCTAAGCTTTGTGATCCACTTCGCTCTTTATTATCTTACCACTAAGGTCGTTTCTCGTTCGAATTTTGAAAAGCCTACAAAGTGGAAATACCAGTGACGAAGGCCAATGGAATTCGAATCACCGTACATACAGCTAGATACATGCAATAGCTTACTCAGTTAAGTCCTTTTCACATTAGATACATTGTGGTCAGTGGAAAACAATATTACATTACCTACCTACTTAAATCACATCATACGATGAATCGTCGTTGACGAGGCATGAGCGGAAAAGGTAGCTGATACTATAACTTTATTAGAAGGTAGTGATAACTAATACTTATATAACATTGAAGTGTCAAAAACTGGATAAATACTTTTTGGGGTTCCGTACTACAAGGGGTAAGGAACCTTATTACTAAAACTCCACTGTCTGTTTGTCACCAGGCTGTATCTCATGAACCGTGATATTGATCCATTTATCTATACTTTTTTTCTAACTCTAAACGACACTAAATAAAAAACCTTTAGCGGTAGAAAACTAGAAACAGTTTACAAATTTAGTGCTAGCTAGTACTAAATTTGGCATACGGTATCGAATTTTCTACCGCTAAAGGTTTTTAATTCAGTGTCGTTTAAAGTCCAAAAAAAATGCCAAGTATAGATTAATGGATTATAGACAGTTGATGTATTTCTGTTGTAGCTATAACAAAAAACACAATTAAATAAATATATAAGGGGGGCTCCCATACAATAAGCGTGATTTTTTCGGCATGTTTTGCTCGATTAAGCCAAATGTAGCCAAATCTGTGCAAATGACGTTCACACTCCGAAGAGGAGAATGTAAGGCTGTGACCCTGCGAGGTGAACATCTACCTAAAGAAACATGTGTGAGACATCTTGGCCTCCACCCGGATCGAAGTCTAACATGGGCAAACCATATAAAAACGGAAAGGAAAAAAGCAGACCTTAATTACAAGCGCTGGTATTGGTTGGTTGGTTGACAGTCACCTCTTACACTTTCCAACAAACTACTGGTCATAAAACCCATGGACATATGGAATCCAACTCTTGGGATCTGGCAGCACATCAAACCTTGAAATCCTGCAAAGGTTCCAAAACAATGTCCTAAGAGCAATATCAAATGCACCATGGTTTGCGAGAAATGTGGAGATTCATGAATACCTAAACATGCCAACCATCAAAGAGGAAGTACATACATATTGTGTGAAATACAAAGAAAGACTTAAAAAGCACACAAACCAACTGCCTAGGGACCTGGTTAACACTAATAATGACATCATGAGGCTGAAACGATGGCAAATACTGCAGCTGGACCAGAGGCACAAATAAAAGGGACTCTCTAAACGACGGGTGAGGAGAGTATCTGTTGAGATACCCCTCTAAACACAAAAAAAGAAGACAGAAAATCTGATTGTGGCTGAATAGCTGATGGCAGATAAAAATTGTGTCAAAAAATAAATGTTTTGCTCGATATTAATAACGGCAAAACGTAGACGCTTGAAATATTCAGAGAATATTAAATTGTATATTTACTTTAGTATAAGTATCTGATTAAAATAAAGTAAATATTTAAGGGGGCTCCCATACAATAAACGTCATTTGTTGCCGCTTTTTAGTCGACACTAATATCGGCAGCAGGTAGCTGCTGGAAGTATTTGAGGCCTGCGCAAAAGTAGCCTAACCCACAATTTTTCATATTCGTTCTTATCTATTGAAATTTTAAAATAATACATTTTGACGCAAAACCGGCCTATCCCTTGGAGAACACTGTTATCCATGGGTGAAACTAGGGATATGCAGGTTTTGCATCTAAATTTGTTAAGTTTTAAATAAATAGCAATAGATAAGTACGAATATATAAAATTGTGGGTTAGGTCACTTTTGCGCTGAACGGCCTCATTTAAATGTTGTAAGATAACGGTAAAGGACCCTCCGTGCGCGAGTCTAACTCGCACTTAACCGGCTTAATTTTAAATTACATACTTCTTTTGAGTGTGTGTTGCTGTGAAGCGACTATGCAAAATAACATTTTTAATAAAGTGTTTTATCAATAACGCTTCATTAGAACCAGTTTGACTACACATAGACAGTTCGACCAACTAAGTTTCGAATATCTTTTATATCAGTATTCACTTTGGTATTAGGTACCTACTACATAATTATTGTATTGTATAATGTATTTATTTTTTTATAAACATCTACATACAGGCACATACATTAAATTGCTTCTGGCCCCACACTAGGATACCCTATGTCGTGGGAACCAGAAACAGCGACGTCACAAACATGTATACATCCAAGACCTGCGGTTTTTTTTCGTCCCCAGCCGGGATTTGAACCCGGACCTCTCACATAGGCAGATGCGCTAACCGCTGCGCCACAGACGTAGTCAAAATTTGTTATAACGCCTAGAATCCGGGTAACGTGGTACCAACTGAAATAATCCTTATAGTTATAATAAGGCTAACTTATGACTGCATCTCTTACCTAAATCCGCAGAAGGATACATCAAAATTAATCAACCAAGCTTCCAATGACATTATATCATCCTGTCTGACGTACAAAGTCTGTACGCCAATAGGGAATGGATGAAAATATCAGAAGTGCTTGATTTTTTTTTTGGTGATAGGAATAACCTTCCTTAACGCGAGAAAAGTTTCAATTTTTTTGGCCTCGTAGTTATATTTTAGCTATACTTAATATTTTTGTATTCGTGGTTCTGGGCTCAGTACGGCATAGCAGACATATTCCTTGGTCCGCTACTTATGAAATAAAATCCACCTTGAAAAGCTGTCAATGTCATTGTCATCATAGATTTCTTTTTTTTTATATACGTAGCGGACCAAGGAATATGTCTGTTATGCCGTACTGAGGCCAGAATGACGAAAGGTAAAATATTGAGATTATTCAAAAATTAACTACGAAGCCAAAAAAATTGAAACTTTTTTCTCGCGTTAAGGAAGGTTATTCCTATCACAAAAAAAAATCAAGCACTTCTGATATTTTCATCCATTCCCAATTTCTGAATTGAGAATTTTCGCTATGTAACTACTTAACTGTAGTGCTGTCTCGTCAAATTTCTCAGAAGAGAGCGTGACAGAACGTTAGTTAAGTATTTACTTTGTGTAAATTCACAATTCAGAAATCGGCCTTGGGTATTGTAGCTTTTTTTTATTATTTACATACAGGCACATAGAATATTCTTTACTGCACATGTGAAACAAGAGACCAATAAAAGTTAAAATTCGTGTTCGAATCCCGGCTGGGCACAAGAAAAACCTCATGTCTTGGATGTCTAAAGGTATCCTAGAGTTGGGCCAGAAGCGATGTATGTGCCTGTATGTATAATACACACTTGTACTTAATAATATACTTACATAAATCTTACTTAAATAGTTATTATAGGGCCAATTTCTGAATTGAGAATTTTACTAAGTAACTACTCAACTGTAGTGCTGTCTCGTCAAATTTCTCAGAAACGAGCGAGACAGAACGTTACCTAAGAGTTTACTTAGTGAAATTCACAATGAGCCGTTTTCAGAAGAACTAAAATAAAAAAAATATTACGGCTGTCAAAGGAATGCAATTTTGGACCTCAGCCCAATAGCCATGTGTGATACATCATAAAATAGGTCTCAGCGAGCTGAACAAAAGTTACTATGACGCCAACAGCCAATTTTTTGTCCTTTCGGAGTTATATTTTATTGAAAATGTTAGTTTTAAAATGTTATATTTTTCAATACAATATTTATAACTCCGAAAGTACAAACATTTGGCTGTTGGCGTCATAGTAACTTTTGTTCAGCTCGCTGAGACCTATTTTATGATGTATCACACAGGCTATTGGGCTGAGGCCTAAAATTGCATTCCTTTGACAGCCGTAATATATATATTTTTTAGTTCTTCTGAAAACGGCTCATTCAGATACCGGTCTACGGTCTATAGAACTACCAGAAGCTAAGAAACTAAAGCTAAAAACTAACAGCTACTAAAGCTTGATAGGTTCGCTTCCCATTGCGAGAATGTGAGAATGCCTATAATTTTGATTAGATTAGATTAGAACTCTTTATTATACATACCAGAAAAAAAAAATACATTAGGAACCTCACATGTCTAACTTGAGAATTTGGGATACATTTCACTCCCATAATTTTTTTTTTTCCTTCCTAATTTTATTTTTCTTAATGTATGTCGCATAATTTGTACTTTCATAATGATACTTTTGTATAAACGTTCTTTGGCATAATAAGTCTTAAGAATAATGGTCTGTTATACTATACTGATTTTGACTATTGTTGTGACGCATTATAGTCTTTTGTCTTTTTGTTATTTTACCTAATATTAACTTTCCATAACCACACAATGTGGCGTAAGTTATATGAAAATAAAGATCATTTTACGAAACTCAAATAAATTTATTTACGATTTTTGATATTGCGAAATGCTCTCAAAACCAAAACTGCAAAAACAAAAAAATTGGTGCGACGAAGCGCGAAGCGTACCTACGGAGCGCGTAGGAGCGTGTTAGGTTGAACAAGTAAAGCCTGTATTACACCGGGGTAACACTGTGGGGCATTGCGGTATGCCACAAGGCCGCACGCTACAACGTCGCACGTTGTGGCAAGAACCTTGTGGCATGGCAACACCTTGTGTCATATGGCAAACTGTCGCAGCTTCTTCATCTTCTTCTGCCGCACCTTTTTAGCATGCGGCCTTGTGGCAAGCCGCAATGCCGCACAGTGTTGCCCCGGTGTAATTCAGGCTTAAGACCGAAAACAGACTCAACTTTGTAAGTGCATTTAATGCTTGCGTTTTGCGAAACGCGAATTTATTTATTTATGATTTTTGACATGGGGAATGATCTAAAAACCGAAACTGCAACAACAAAAATATAGGCGAAGTTGCAGTAATTTTTATGTCGTTTTGTGTGTATGCCGATGATCATTATGCTATGCTGTCGTTATGCTATTTTCAATCTAATTATGATTTGTTATCCGACACTTTTATTTATCCGTGTTAAAATTATGCGTAAACAGTTATGCGTATAGTTGTTGCCATCATTATCATCAAACCATTAGGTATGTCCCCACCGAGGGGCACGGGTCTCTTCCCTAAGGAAGGTATAGGCCATACTCCACCACGGGGACCAAGTTCGGTTTGGTGGAAGCTTGTAAGACTAGTGGCTGGTCTTACTGTCAAAAGTTTTCAAGCCGCCCTAAGGCCTCTGACTTGGCTTAACGACTGCCATCTATCGACGGCAGCCGGCACCAACTGCTTAACCTGCCTTGCGAATCACGGACCCGCTCGGAAAAATGCCACTAGCGTTCAAAAACCTTTAGCGTCAGAAAACTCGATACCGTTTGCAAATTCAGTACTAGCTAGCACTAAATTTGCAAACTGTTTCGAGCCCTCTACCGCTAAAGGTTTTTGATTTATTGTCGTTTAAAGTCTGAGAAAAATGTCAAGTATAGACAAATGGATCATATGTACTCTCTCTCTCTGAGATAAGACCTGTGCCTAATTAGTGGGTCGTCTAATAGCCTGCTTACAAGGTTGAAAATGCAACTCCAAGGTAATTTAATTGCCAACATTGGGGAACAATGCGAAAGCCATGGATTGTTCGAAATCGACGGACATAACGCTGTTTAGCACATTACGCCGCAGCGGCAGCGGCACCGCCGGACTTGCTACAGACTTGGTACGGACTTGCCGCCGCCGCGACGGCGTAGTATCTAATAAATATATTTAATAAAATTATTCAGACTTTTTTACCAAGATAATGAGATTTTAAGAATAGTAATGCGTCCAAAGTAGAATCATTGAGACCAGATCTCAATTTGATACAAAAATAACCTGCCGTCGAAAAGGCACGCTCAGACTCCAGGGCCCGTAGTGCGAGTTTTTTCATTCACTTTCGATAGCGAGAGCGTTTGCAATTTGTATAGGAGTGACAGAGAGACAAATAGGTGGCGCGCTTTGTCACTCCTATAGAATATGAGTTTACGTTAACACGATCGAGTAGTTAAAAAAACTCGCACTAAGCACACAGGGCCCTTAGTGCGAGTTTTTTCATTCACTTTCGATAGCGAGAGCGTTTGCAATTTGTATAGGAGTGACAGAGAGACAACTAGGTGGTGTGCTTTGTGACTCCTATAGAATATGAGTTTACGTTAACGCGATCGAGTAGTTAAAAAAACTCGCACTAAGCACACAGTATTCCACACTTGTAGGCTTGATCGTGATTAAGGCTTCGTATCATCATCATGAACCCATTACGTCCCAAGCAAGTGGCACGGGTCTCTTCCCTGAGGAAGGCTTCGTATGCCATCGTTAAAAATAAATTCTCGACCACCGGCATTTTCATGTAATGCCATTTCCCATAGCACAATTTTTTCCAAATTTATTGTTGGTGGAGCAAATGCAATACTACAACTCTTGGTCTCTTCGTATGCCATCGTTAAAAATAAATTCTCGACCACCGGCATTTTCATGTAATGCCATTTCCCATAGCACAATTTTTTCCAAATTTATTGTTGGTGGAGCAAATGCAATACTACAACTCTTGGTCGGTTTCAATGCATGTAAAAGCTCATCTTTGAAACTTTTGAAAATAGGAGTTTGAGAAGCCTTGTTCGAGCTCTGGGAAGCTTCTCTCTTACATACTTTTGTAAAAAACCCGAAAAATTCGAAAAAACGGAGAATGTTACCCGGTTTTTTTAACTCTAAAATACTCGAAAAAACCGGTTTTTTCGAATATCGAATAACCCGGGTTTAATTCCCTAGTAGTTGTAAGCCTCCATACAAATCCAAGTGGGACTAGCGCAGCGGCGGCGTCTAGCGGCGGCTTCAAAAAAGGAGGGGGCTCTCAATTCGACTGTTTTTTTCTTGCTTCTGAACTTTTGACTACGTCAAATAAAATCAAATGAAATACATTTTTTATTTGTTCAAACATAGGTTTATTGCTTTCGTAAATTCAAGGGGGTGGTTGTCAATCGAGTTTAGAATACGAGAAAAATATAAAAACATATATTTTTAAAAAATTGTAAAAAAAAGTATTGCTAATAAATGAGTCTATTATTTTCTACAGAAATTGATTGATTGATGATTTTGATGAGATTTCCCTTTAATTATTTTTAAAGTAATTACTATGGATGGATGGACAGTTAACTTTTCTGTATAACAATTAAACGGAAATAAAAATTGTAAGCAACAAAAAAAAATTTTTTTTTAATATTTTTTTCTGTATTCTAGACTCGACTCTTACGAGGTGTTACCCCCTTGAATTTGGCTCGTACTTTTTTTACACCCCATAGTGTAGCGTATGTATTTTATACGTGGACCGATTTCCATGATACTTTTTTTATTTGAAAGCTGGTGCTTACCCCTTTGCAACCGAGCTATCACAACCGTGCATATAATTTTTTTTTAATCCTGACCGCAACCTTTAAAGCAACCGGCATCGATCGATCGTGCATTTATCTGTTTTACCTACAAAAAATACAGCAAGGTGCGGCGCCTCACTTGTCGGCACCCATTGGCCACAGATTGGCTCGCGAGCCGCTGGTAGAGATTTCTGCTTATTTTGGCGGTAAACATGCTTCACGTAAAGTACCGATAATTAATATATTTTGTTTGAAGCCTTACAATAATTAAGTTTGAATGTGTATAGGAAGCGTTGTAGAATGTTTTTATAAATACAAAGTTTTTAGTCCTAAAATATGGCTGGAAAAATGTAGTAGCATCGTGCAGTTACTTTTTAACCGGACTAGCAGTAAAGGGATTTTTTTGGTTATTTTTCTTGGAATCTATGGCATACACAATTTTGTAATGCCACCTGAAGGGGAAGTAATCTTAATACTGTAGATAGAAAACATTCCTTTTTTTTTGAAAAGAAAGAAAACTGCATTCAATGATTTTTAAAATTTTGCTTGCCTCACCCGGTAATCGAACCTACTACGAGGGCTGCTACTTATGTATGCGGAATAGAAAAAATAAACAAATGTATATGGCTAAATATGCTTTTATTGTTTTTCAAAGTATTTTCCACTATGATCGATGCACTTTTGCATTCGATGAAACCAATTTGTAAAACACTTTTTCCACTCTGATTGAGGTATCTCCAAAACGTGCTGTTTGAACGCATCTACGGCATCTTCACGGGACGTGACGTAATTTATTCTTAACATTTGGGAATAAATAGAAATCATTGGGAGCCAAATCAGGGCTGTACGGTAGATGACCCATAAATTATATTTTTTGACCATCCAAAAATGTAGTTGTTTCCAGAGATGTATGACAGCTGGCATTGTCATGGTGAAGTATGATTCTGCGTCGCTGGTTGTTTTGGCGTATTTCTTCAAATACTTGCGGCAAACAAATGGTCGTGTACCACTCCGAATTAACCGTTCTGCGATTCTCCAGTGGTATTGTAGCCACATGGCCATTAATACCAAAAAAGCAGGCCACCATTTGCTTTACAGTGCTTTTTGCACGAGCCACTTTCGTAGGGTTCGGCTCATTTTGAAACACCCAAACTGTTGATTGTCGTTTAGTTTCGGGATCGTACGCGTAGATCCAGGATTTGTCACCTGTGTAGATATTATAAACAGATTTTGAGTCGCCTCCGTTGAATTTTTTTAAGGTTTTCTTGCACCATTCGACGCGAGCATCTTTTTGATCCTGAGTTAAGTTGTGCGGAATCCAACGCGAACAAATTTCTTTTACAGACAAATGTTCATGTAATATCCTATGAATGCTCGTCATACATATGCCCAGAATAGCCTCTATCTCGCGATACGTAACATGGCGGTCTTGCATTATTAGTTTTCGCACAGCTTCAATATTTTGTGGCACAACCACCGATTTCGGGCGACCTTCTTTAACTTCGTCCGTGAGCTTACTGCGCCCGCGATTAAACTCACTAAACCAGTGATACACAGTCGTTTTTGATGTGGTTTCACCACCAAAAGTCGAAGTTAATTGATCTACGCACTGTTGTTGCGTTAAACCACGTCGAAAATCGTAATAAATCATAGCACGAATATTTTCACGAGTGAGTTCCATTTTTTCAGCGATATGACATTTTAAACCCAACAAAAACAAAACACTAACGTATATAAGAGAAAAATATTAGCGGTCAGTATTTAAAAAAAAGAACGAATTTGACCATGGAGGTCAGACATTGCGTTTAAAATTATTGGAATCCCAGATTCCGCATACATAAGTAGCAGCCTATGTAAAATCTGTGAAAGTTGCACCCTGTACTTCTATTGCATCGATCGTTAGGGTCAATAATAAGGATGAAATCTCTCTAACAAACTTCATAAATTAAATGAAAGGAAAACAATGAAATCTTAAATGATTAATTCAATGGGTCAAGTTAAAGCACTTTTACTCAAAGATCCGTTTCTTTATGTTTACTTTTGTTATTAATTAATAATTATCATTGACGTCATTTATCCATTAAAATGACGAATTACTATTTAGATAGGACGATTGCAATTTGCACGTGTTTGTAATGCAGACTCCTTTCTTAGATGCGACATAACTTAGATAGGTACCTATGTAAAAAATCAAATTTACAATAAATCTTATGAGAATGTAAACGAGTTGAGAGTTGAAGTTCAGAATACGATTTATAACATTCACCACAACACGTTATTAAAGGTTCCTAGAAATGAATTCGTTAGAAGAATAAATTTGTGTATCCAAGAAAATGGAGCCCATTTCCAGCAATTAATTAGTTAGTTTACCAGTAAATAAATAAAACAATTTAAGATTTCATTGTTTTCCTTTCATTTAATTTATGAAGTTTGCTAGAGAGATTTCATCCTTATTATTGACCCTAACGATCGATGCAATAAAAGTAAGGGCTGCAACTTTCACAGATTTTAGTGGGTTCGATTACCGGGTGAGGCAAGCAAATTTAAAAAAATCTTTGAATGCAGTTTTCTTTCTTTTCAAAAATAAAGGAATGTTTTCTTTGAGTAAAATTTTCTATCTACAGTATTAAGAGTACTTCCCCTTCAGGTGGCATTACAAAATTCCACCCTGTATAGTTATATAGTTATATCCTAATCCTATTTAACTATAAGAATAACATAACAGAAAGAAATCTCAAACATGCTTGGAAATTTGAGCATCGTTTTGACTACCTTCTTCGAGATAAATCGAAATTGGCTGTGCTGGCCAAATACATGCGAGCAGATCGTGTGTATGCAGACATAAAAGTGCATTAGCGTGCAGTAAGCGGGGTCTAAAACATGCGAAGTAAACATTGACTAAAACGATTATGCCGATTTTAAATCAAACTCATCATAAATTCATAATAACTCATGCGTCATACATACCTACATAATTTATAATTACAGGGACAGTTAGCAGAAAATTAATATAGCAGAGTTTTGTGAACGCGTGTAAAGGTTGTTTGCTTTCGACTGTACCTTCTTGATAGTGTCGCTATCTAATGTTTTTTCAAGAAATCGAATAGTACCTACAGTCGACTGCACGTCAACCTTCATATTTTGTTTTAGCTGCAAAGTCGCCCGTAATGCAACGGAGTAGAGTGCATGGATGTATAGGATGATGTGCTGTCGACTGTACGTAAGTACTAAGTCAAATCACAAATAATCGCAGAGTGAGTTCGTACTTGTAGATAACTTTTTACATGTTCACGCTATTAGCTACAGAGCTCCTATGTATGACAGCGCCACCTAGTGACCAGTAGAAATATCAATTTATTTTTACTGCGTCAGCAGTGTCATCTGTTATCGAGTAGTGGAACCAATACATTTTCATGACCCTGTTTTAATTTTATTCTTTAACATTTACAGGCTTTAAATCTGCTATGCTTATGCATAAAACAATAAAACTACCTATGCTCTAAAAACCTTATCGAAGCTTATTTTACAATTACGCGGTAGTTGTAATAGCACGCCAGTTACACGTAAGAAACAGAGCACCCATTGAATTTGCCAAGAACAATCGATATCTCGGATTACGATAGGTAAAACAATAAGGCACAACGATTTCCATCCGCTATTAAATCGGACGCCCGGTATACCTAGGTGCATTTATATTACATTCAATTTGTCGACTTATCGCAGCAACGCACGCAACTTGGAGTTTTTGAACGGGACGGTCGGGTTGGCGCGTCAGTCGGGAACTGGCTGGCGTGAAAAGCGGACGCACCGCGATTCTAAATTCGAATTTCCCGAACCGCGAACGAATACGCGCCGGAAAAAAAACTTCGTAAAAGTTTGCTTTACTTCGAAAAGAGTCTGTGGAAGGGACCTCTTTGTTTTTAATCTTGCTGTTTTGGTGCGAACTGTGTTCTGTGGTTTGTTTGTTTTGTTTTGGAACTTTTGAAAAAAGAAAACAATGACATTTGTTTTTTGCGTTTTTGTTTTGGAAAATGCTTTAACTGTTCGGCTGAGCGTGAGCGGAAAAATTATCTCAGTGAATTAGTTTCGGTAAGTTTCAATGCATTTTTTTTAATAGGTGTACATACATACTTAAATAACTTATTTTATTACTTAGGTACTTACTATTACTTTTCGATATTCGTGTGAATAGGAATATAGGTAGATCATATTCCTATTGTATTTGTAATTGTGCGAGGAAGTTCCCTTTATTTTGACTCTACGTCTTAAATGAGCGGTTGATAAGATGTAACTTTTGTTCATTTATACCTATTCAGCTGACTTTATCGACAACTTATATCGGGGTGCCTTGAACCCTGACGGGGAATGGGTAATTCAAACAGATAGTGTCAACTTATTGTTCCGTGTGGCAGAGTACAGTTAGAGCCAGCCGGGTTTCCCTCGTCCTGTTATTATTTCTGTAGACATAGTGCGTTTTTTGAACGACAAGGTTCAGGCTCTGTTTATCTAGGGTTTACATACATAAGCTCATGCCTGTACCCCAGAGAGGTAGGCCAGGGTAGGGTAGAGACCAGGGACCGCCAGCTGCCGCGATCCTGACAAATCACTATCTAGGTATTATGCCCGGTAAACAACTTGAACTAAGATATGGATGGCTCTTCGTCTAAGCTATCTATCTATCTATCTAGAGATCTAATGATCTCCTTTCCCCTAGTTTCGAGAACACTAAAAATCTATAAGCCACGGCTAAACAAAACTTAATTGGGATTAAGAGGAGTAAGTATTTAATTAAGTTGGTGGAATTCTTAATACCTAGCGTAGTTTTTAAGCCAACTAAGCTTTACCGTGTAACACGTTGAAGAAATAATAGGTATCAGCCTATTGTGGCCGTTTTATAGAATGGGTGATTCTATCCAGTGGCCATAAAAGACAAACTTCCGTCTAATCTTAACCCTTTTAGCCTCTTAGCAGGTAGTATGAAGGTACTTCACACATCTTGTAAAAAATACTCCCAAAGCAATAAAACAGGCTCTCGATTCTATTAGTGCATTATAATGCAAAGAAAGAAGACACACGGTCGCAGTCGGGTCAACGTGTTTTTTCATACCATTCGCTTATAATCCATTTATCTATACTTGGTATTTTTTTTGGACTTTAAACGACACTTGAATTAAAAACCTTTAGCGTTAAATTGGTAAACTGATTCGAGTTTTCTACCGCTACTGGTTTTTGATTTAGTGTGGTTTAAATTGTGAAAAAAAATCCAAGTATAGATAAATGGATTATAGGTATGTCGTATTCGGCTCCACGCCATTGAAATCACATAGAGATTGAAAACTTTCTCATACTCCCTCACTATATTGTCACTTAGGTAGAAATCAGTGTTGCATGGAGTTACAATGAAAATGTTGTTAGAAAGCTTTCGTTTACTGAAAAGAAAATATGTTTATCTAAATACATTAAATGCAGTCGACAGTCATACATGGGCACTTTACTTGGTTACAGCAAGGATTCTCCTTGGTTACAGTATCCGACTTTGTCGTCGCATGGCCATAAATTCGGGTACAATTTGCGGGGACGCAAGATACACACATACATAAACTCACGCCTGTACTTTAGAGGGGTAGGCAGAGTCCAGGGAAGAAGACCATGCCACTTGCCACGATCCTGACCGATCACTTTCTCTTCATCGACATTGACGTGAGCAATAGATTTACAGATCATTAAAAAAAAATCTTTAAAATATGGGTACTGAATTCACACTTTAATAAGTATGAGGGTTCAAGGCCTTAGGGCGGCTTGAAAACTTCTGACAGTAAGACCAGGCACTAGTCTTACAAGCCTCCACCAATCCGGACTTGGTCCCCGTGGTGGAGTATGGTCTATACCTTCCTCAGGGAAGAGACCCGTGCCCCTCGGTGGGGACATAATGGGTTGATGATGATGAGGGTTCAAGGAGGAGGTTGATCAAGGTTAAAAGTATAATTAATACACTTTTCTTATGATTGTGACTTTGCATAGTCAAGTTCTATGCAAATACGATTCATTGTTGCTAAAAGTTGTCAGTCTTCTACCACCGACATTGAA
Organism: Yponomeuta plumbellus; assembly: GCA_947310845.1. Taxonomy (NCBI): domain Eukaryota; kingdom Metazoa; phylum Arthropoda; class Insecta; order Lepidoptera; family Yponomeutidae; genus Yponomeuta; species Yponomeuta plumbellus. Next base: position 3,502,905 of record OX371210.1, read on the forward strand.
ATTTTTATGCAACAGAATTTCATCGTCAGTTGCCTGGAACAAATTTCTGTATGTTTTGTATGGGTTTTCCTGGTACAATAAAGAAAATTCTTATCTTATCTTATCTTAATGACGATCCGACGGGTAAAATACATAATACAATAATTACTAGTAACTCGGCTTCTCACTTTTATGTAACAGAGTCTAGCCAGAAAATAGATATTCAGTCAATCACAATTAATAAAACCAATAATACTTGAAAGTTCTTCGGTAAATAAAGACATTAATATACTTTAACAAATTAGTTGAGCATTCTTCTCACACTATAGTGCGGTCAGCCTGCTAGGGTACTTGTCTGTTTGTTGATATTACAATAAAAAAAACATAAACATTTACATACAGGCACATACATTGCTTCTGGCCCCACTCTAGGATACCCTGTGTCGTGGGAACCATAAACAGTGACAACACAAATATGTAAACATCCAAGACCAGGGGATTTCTTTTTGTCCCCCGGGACAAATTTATTGAACACTTGAAGTTATTTCGTCATTGTGAAGTGGTTCGCAGCACTTAAGTGAGACTCGTACGTACAAGCTCGATGGTCGTATCAAAGAAATGGAATACTCCGAATATACCTAAAAAATATTTACTTGATAGGACATCGGTTTGCTGTACATAACATACGACATAAACTCACATCTGTCCCTTCTAGAGGTAGACAGAGACCAGGGTCCGCCACTTGCCACCATCCTGACAGATCTATTTCGCTTCAACAACATTCATTATTCGTTGCATACACGCACGCCAGTTTCGGATACTTTTTATCGTTTCCTTTACTAGTAAATCCCCTATTTGGTCGAAGCATGTCCACCTGGTACGTCTATTACCTTCCATCCACATTCACTCGATATTATATTTGTTTCCTTAATCTTTATTCCTTTATTCTTAGTAAATTACAGGGCCTGGATGCTGCTAATTCATTGTAGTACGATGACAGTTGCATTATTGCGTCGATTTCATTTCATTGCCGCTTCAAATAAACGCGCGCACGCGTGTCCGTATTCCTACGCGTCAATGGAATTAAAAAATGCGTCGCGTGACCCGACCATGCAACTGTAATTCAACTACAATGCATTAACAGAATCGAGGCCCAGCGTGGATATTTTCGGTCACCCGGTCGGTACATACGTGGTTTTTTTTCCACTAAGCTTTTCGCTAATGCCAAATCGTATTTTTGACACTTCTGAATACGTGGATATGCGAAAATCCACCCAGTTGTTAATTACATAATGAGCCCACAGTTCACCCTATAAATTGTAAGAGAGTAAGTTGATGAGTTGTCATGCTAACAGTGCCATTATAAGCCGACCGCGTTACAGAACTAATTCCAGCTCTGACCGGGCGTGATGGTTACGTCCCGCGTTAATTCATCGGCCTTTTTGCCCCCTCGCAGCGTTTGACGGTCGAGGAGAGATTTGACACGTATCCATAGTTAACTTTCAGATTATTCATAATAATATGCGCGTAGTTGACCAAAAAAGGACCTCAAGGGAAAATAATTGATTTCGAGAAAATCGCGTTTGAAGTTTCGACTCGGCTCGGCTCACAAAAAAAATCATTAAAAAATAACTACGGCACCTAAAAATATCCTGCTTAGACCAAAACAAAGCTAAAAAAATCAGAGATTAAAAAATCAAATAAAAAAAAACTGTTTCCAATCCCTCCCAGGCCCCTTTTTGGTCAACCACTCACATAATATCTAATCTACTGTTGTTACAGAGTTGTTAAACTTCTGACAGTAAGACCAGCCACAAGTCTTACAAGCCTCCACCGATCCGGACTTGCCCCCCGTGGTGGAGTATGACCTATGCCTTCCTCACGGAAGACACCCATGCCCCTCGGTGGGGTTGATGATGATGATGACTGTTGTTATCGAGCTGTCATAATAACAATTACTTCTAATAATATTAATAGATAAATTCCACTAACACTCCCCGATTGGCTGCTTGTACAATGTACCCTCCATTTTGTTATTTCGTCGATGGTTTTCCTACAAATTGTAGGAATTCTATATTGTAGGCTACAATGCAATAAATAAATAAACAGGGTACCCTAGTTTGGGACCAGGTCCAGCGATCACTTGACCTGGTCCCAAACTAGGATACCCTGTGCTATGGTAACCAAGCAAAGATATCACAAACATCGAAAAACACTCGGGCTGGGGCCATTTGTACAGAACTACGGCGGCCCCTAGTGGTAATCGAATCCACGACCTCTTTCTTGGGCAGTCTAATGATGTTTTGCTCACAGTGCGGCGGATTTAATGAAATACGCCAAATGAGGAACTTATTACTTTTTTATTAATTTAATTACTTTAATGATTAATTCAAATAGGCTATATAATTTATTCAATATCAACATATGTACAAAACTTATTAAACTAATCTATAAACTAATTAAAATAAGTAGTTACTTAATAAAACTAATATAAACTAAATTCCGCCATTAAATAATAAAAATGTAATTGATTAATTTAATTACTTACTTTAATTAATTACTCGTACTTTACTTGGTTTTTCTGGCGCCATGGTTAAAAAAGAGATACTATGAGCCAGTGTCTGAATTGAGAATTTCGCTAAGTAACTACTTAACTGTAGTGCTGTCTTGTCAAATTTCTCAGAAAAGAGCGTGACAGAATGTTAAATAGTATTTCGTCTTTCGGAGACAGTACTGGAACATATCCAAAATTTTGATAATCCAGTTTTTTACACCAAAGGTTTCAATATGGACTCCTCTAGACCATTGCAATCTAGTCCAGTATACAAATATCTTGAGAATACTCCTAGTATTTATTTGTTAATTACTAAAAACGATTACAGTCTTAAAAGATCAAAATTTTGATTGCCAATTACTTGAGTATAGTATTGAAATGGTCCAGTACTGTCTCCGATAGACGATTTACTTAAGTGAAATTCTCAATTCAAAAACCATTCCTATGAATACGGCTCTACGCGCCATACTCTACGGTGCATTACAGCCGCCACACACAACTCCGTACATAAAAACCAGTTGCAGCTGTCCATCTGTCAGTCAGGAGCACAAGTGGCCGCGAAGAATGGTTGGCTGTTAATGGTGTCTTAATTATTGATCTAAGATAAAAAGAGTAACGGTTTTATTTATAAAAGTCGATTCCACTAAAACAGCACTTATTGTGGTTTAGGTAGGTCTTAAGACAGATTTAACAAAATAATTACTTATAAAGTCAAACCACGTTAGAGCCCTCCGCCACTAAAGTTTCGTTAAACGTCCCTTAAACCCACTTTAAGCAGTGACTTGAATCTGTGGTGAGCACGCTTTTTTGCACGTACTTTTCTTTGTCTTCGAAGGTATAATACTCCTGTTATCAATACTGTTTTGAGAATTTACAACAAATCGTTTCCATACTAACATAAGAATGAATGAAATGCCCAAAAAACGGCAGCGTTTCAGCTCGTTTTTTATAAATCAAGAAAATGTTTAATGTTAATAGAGTTTACTTAGCGACTTTATGAGAGGCCTTCATAATTTTTTTAAGAGTAAAAAGTCCTTAAGATTGTTTTGCTGTATTTACTTAGTGAATTCTCAATGCAGAAACTGCTAACTTCGTAGGGGAAAATAAAAAAAACAACATTAACTCACACCTGTATTCCAGGGGGTAGGCAGAAACCAGGAACTCCTATCCTACCTGACAGATCTTTCGGTTCATCAACGTTCATTGAATTATTGCATGAACGCTTGTCGGTTTCGGAAAAATCTATCTATAAAAAACTTATCTCAAATATTACAAACATAAAAAAGCACAGCATGTTCAGCATAACATAACGTACGTAGCATTACAGCTTAGCATAAAGTAAATACAAATTGCGTAGACATCAACTTTGCAAATCGAAGTATGGCGGTCACTTGCGAGGTTCGAACCTTACCCCTATACTAAAGATATAGTAATCTCACTCATAAAGCAATTTCAAAAACTTCTGCGTGAAAAAAGTAACCCAGACAGGATTTATGAAACGAGCGTTTTCGAACGCACCACAAAAATAGACACGAAGCAGGAACTAGCGGTGGGTTATACCTAGGAGTATTAAAAGTCGTTCCAAATACCTATTAAAATTTCTGTTAAATGTTGTCTTATTTATACTGTAATGATTTTATGTGTTTCGTTTTGAGTATTGTGTAGTCAAATTTAATGAATTAATTTTCTTCTTAAAATTAGATCTTAATATTTTTGTAACTCTGGCCTATCACAAAACACAATTTATATTCTTCCATTAAAATTTTCAGTTCCAAATATGGTTTATTTTCGCCGGGGCGTCTCGTAAAAGCTTTAATTAAATTTGTCAGTCAACGGTATAAATAGTGCGAGGATAAGTATTTAAAAAAATGGCGATGTTATTAATCGAGTGCACAATTTGGAGGTAATGCAATTTTAATCAAGTATATTCTTTTGTATTTTACTCTGATACTGGTCAGAGCGAATGAAATGTGCTAGAGCAAGGTATGAGATTATTCTAACAACTGTTCTCCAGAACACTGTTGCGTTCCTTTATTTTTATTCTAGGTGCCTACAGTTCTGTTATGGAGGTCTCACCTCAAATGGGAACCTATAAAATGCTGAGAGAGCGGAAGACGCAACAATACATACTAAATAAGGAGTTTACTAGCACTACTTGGGTCTAAAATTATGTGGCTGTTAGAAATAGGTAGAGGCAGGTACAGTCAGCTTCTCAACTCTGCAGTTGACATCTATTTCTTCTACTTCTATTTATGGGAAATTCAGACGTTACGTCTGGAACCGTTTTGCCTTATAGGGTAGTTTCCAGGGTCAAAATAATTAAATTCTATCTAGTCCGTATTTTAGATTATAAAAAAATATTGGACACGTATTTTTTCTTTTTTCGATTAAACAAAAAATAACAAAGATATAGCCCATTAAAGTTACGTGTGATGTCACTCCGTGCTAAAAAATTCAGCACGGCGTTACGTCACACGTAACTTTAATGGGCTATATCTTTGTCATTTTTGGTTTAATTTACAAATAAAAAAATACGTGCCCCTTATTTTTAAATAATATAAAAGACGGACTAATTACATTTTTTAGGGCAACTAGCCCATTGAGTATTTGACAGGATGTCAAATGAGTTACTTTTTAAAACGGATTTTCTATGAAAATACTTGCTGGTGACGTCACATTTCAGAGCACTCTTTTTATGTTTCATCTATTTACAATTTGTAATAACTAGTAAATGTTTAAAAAAAATACATTTTCCGAATCATTTTGTAATATTTGTTCTAACGGGCATCTCAAATAATTTATTGTTGATAGTGTCAAATACCGTATTGTATCTACCCACCCATAGGTTATAGGCTAGCTCACAAGTTCTGTCAAGGTCCATCTAGCTGTCAAATTATGTCTAGCACCGAATAGCTGTCAAATTCTGTCTAGCTTACCCTTGGTTTCTCGAACGCTAACCCCCAATTTCTGGAACGCTAACAGTCTGTTAATCTACTGTTAACAGCTGTCAGTTGTTCTTTTTTGTATCCACAGACCTTTGTGATTAGCCGACGCGACGCGTTTGAGAAACCGGCGGTCAGTTTTTACCTTGATTTATACGTTTCAGACGTAATTGTAAAGATTTTATGTATTTGTAAATTATAGAGAACTATTTATTTATTTTATTTTAGTCTAGCTGTTAACGTCTGGCTTCAGGTTAGGTAATTATAATATTAGACATGAATAATCATAAAAGGAATGAAGTATCCTTTTGTGTTCCTTTCGGAATAGTAGAAACCAGCCTCTAGTTAAAACGTTAGAGTCAACGACTGTGTTGTTACACGTGGAATTTATTGGCGCTATTCCTAGCCACGTTTGGACTTAGCCCTACCATAAACTAGGTACAGTCGACAGCACGTCAACCTTCACATTTTAGTTGCAAATTCGCCTGTAATGCAACGGGGTAAAGTGCATGGGTGTATAGGATGATGCTGTCGACTGTACAGTCAAAAACTGACCTACCTTTACAGTAACGCAGTGTGACGACCTCTGTGGCGCTTGGCGTAGCGATTAGCGCGTCTGCCTGCCTTGCGAGGGGTCCCGGGTTCGAATCCCGGCTGGGGATAAAGAAAAGGTCCCAGGTCTTGGATGTTTAACATGTTTGTGATGTCGCTATTTCTGGTTCCCGATACAGGGTGTCCAAGTGTGGGGCCAGAAGCAATGAATGTGCCTGTATGTCATCATTATCATCGGCCTATGCTTGTCCACTGCTGGACATAGGCCTCGCCCATTGCACGCTACTGAGGACAGTCCTCGGCTATTCTCATCCAGCTCTTGCCAGCTGCCTTGCGAAGAAGTCCTACACTACGTTTACCGATCCGCGGTCTCCACTCAAGAACTCATCTGGGTAGACGGATCGGTTATCAGTTCTTCGGGTGATAATGGTCGGCCCACTGCCACTTCAGCAAGTTATTTCGATGGGCTTTATCGGTGACTGTATGCAAATCACACTAATATTATAAACGTGAAAGTTTGTGTGTGTGTTTATATGTTTGTCAGTCTTTAGCGCTGAAACGGCTGGACGGATTTTAATAAAATTTGGTATGGAGTTAGCCGATACCCTGGATTAAAACATAGGCTACGTTTTACCGCGGGGAAATATCTTATTCCTACGGGAAAATCGATGAACCGCGGGTAACACCGCGGGGCACAGCTAGTATAAATATATGATCGACTGTAGGGCACAGGCCTTCTCTCGAAGAGAGAGTATGAGATTTGTCGTCACGCATGTCCACTGCGGATTGGCGGAGGCAGGTGAATAGCTCAGACACTCAGGTTCCCTCATGGTGTTTTTCTTGACAGTTAGCTAGTGGTATGGCTACAATAACTTCAAAATCAGTTAAAAACTATGTTTAACCCCTCAAGCTCGAGGACCCCCCGGCGGGTCCAATGTAAACTACGCTGCATTCCGTCAGGCCGTGTAGACCCACCGGGGCGGGTCGGTCTTGCAACGGGCACTTTGAATCGAATTTTGAAGATGATTTAGACCACAGTAAAGTTGTATGAGCATGTTTTATTCTTTGAAAACTGTGATAATGCAAATATTACTCTGTGAGGAACTAACTTAGCTGTGAAAGAAAAAGTGTTAAGGGGTAAAAACCGACGTTATAATCTAAGTCTCAAAATGATTCTCATACAAACGTTTAGCTTTGAACGATGTGAAACTAGACTTTGTTTATTGAGAGCCACTGGCCTTATTGTAAAACATGTTTCTAGCGGTTATTCTGTACAGCATCGAACTTTGTTAACTGTAATCTTATTGTTTGATCCTACGCGCGGCTGCAACAATACGACTCAGAATCGTTGTCTCTCTTAACACTCTTGAACGTTGCCAGTTATTCGACTGCCCCGTTGGTCTAGCGGTATCACGCTTGATCAACTATCCAGAGGTCGGGGATTCGATTCCCATGTTATGTATTTTATGTAGTTTTAATAATTTTGTAAGATACTTTAACGGGCAGAACAAGTATACATTTTTCTTTGGTTTTGGACTTTATTTGAAAGTGATAAGGTTAAATTTATCGTGGGAACTATTTTCCCACTGCCTTGTAAAGGGTTAAAATGATCTACATGTATTTATTTGTTTTATTTACCCTTATGTACTTTGTTTTTTAGAATTTTTTAAGGGTCGATCGGCTCAGCTTTACAAGGGTTTTTAATTGTTCTTGTCAAGGTCGTTATGAGCTCCGATTAAAAAGGTAAATTTGTATGAAAAAAAAAGAAATTAAGTAGTAATTTCAAAGTTTTGGGCATTGGAAACTGTACACAGAGTCTGACAAGCGAGTCTTGGGACGCGATTTATTTCGAATTCTTCATATGGCCACACTCTGACTGTCAAACTTAGGTATTTCAGCTGCAAGTAGCCTACAGCACAAACAGTTTGATACTCGTCCTAGATATAAACAAGAAAAAAATTTTTGTTTCTATTCAACATAATTTTACCTATGTTTTAGTATGTACATACGAGTAATAATGTTTTATAACAAACATGAATTATTTCTTGTTGTAAGGTCTGTCGGATGACGAAAACGTTAAACTTCAGATCGAAGACTTAGTCAAAGAACTCAAAGATGTTGAGAAAAAAGATATGAATCATATTTTGATTATGGTTCAGCATTAATAAATGTTTATAAGTTTATGTCGTGCATCTTTATTATCCCCGTTTTTGGTGGAGTGGAAATGTTGGTTTTGATGTAGTTAATGTTTTCGTTTTGCTTATATTTATTTATGTTTGGACAAAAATCATTGGAGACTCCAACCAAACTAATTAAACAAATAATCAAGTTAAGCAAAAGTATCAAGATGGCTTTCAGACAATATGCAGGGTTATCAACTAAAAGATTTTGAAATTTCCCGCCAAAGGCTTGAGCCACGGCTCACTTGTCGCACTCTACCACTTTTTTTTTAATAATGCGTAATTACAACAACATTAGTTTGTAAAACTACTAATGGAGTTTATGGCCAAGCTCTTGATACAGTTCTTATTTACTTACTCAACTTTTCGTTTTCTTTTCTTTTCTAATTTTTCGTCCACTCATCCACCCACAGCATGACATTTCTTTCTACCTTGGGAAATTCCTATCTTTCCGAAATATCAATCTTTACACGAAGCTTTATGTGAATTTTGATTATGTTTGTAATGATTTTTTTTTTATGTCTATGTAAATAATTTAGGTATGTCTATTGTGTTTTGACTTAACTATAATTACTGTTTAAATTGAATTGAATAAAGTTATCTCCAACTACCTAACAACCTTCGTTCGCAGACAAACCCGGTTAGGATTTATGTAGAACGTAGGCACAGGTACCGAGGCTCTGGCGCGGTTACATGCAATTAGCATTGTGGTTTTTGGAACGTATGTAGGCAAAGTAGAGTTGAGCACCTACTTTAGTGGGGTTTGTTAGTAATGCTTTTAGTTTCCACATTTTAGGCCAGGGAACAGATTGTAACCTAAATCAAAAATTTATTTCAACGTAAAGAATTTACAATGTGAATGTACTTATAATATTAGGCTCTGCATTGGGGCCGAATGTAGAGGACAAAAAGGCAGCGAAAAAAAAAGTATACATTACTGTGATTATCTTTTTCTCAAATTACCATAAATCTAATACATAAGTTGGTACGAATATCTATATTTTGTCCAGTATCTATTTATAACAATTATTTCCTTATCTAACCAAAAAGAAGGTTCTACTGTCAATATAGATATTTTTCACTATGGTGAAAGCGTTATTTTCCTTGTGCCATAAGGAAAAAATTGCTTTATTTTTTTTGTATTTTTCTAACCAGTATGAGTTACCTTTTCACCCGGTCCCGGCTTGACGTCGAGTTTTGGGACACCCTGTGTATGCCCCACTGCAGGGCACAAACCTTCTCTCAGATAGATAATATGGACTTAATTACCACGCGTACTACCGTGGATATTGTTATTATGGTGACCAGAAATCTAAATATCAAGGACCTAATGTAATGTGTAAACAAGACGTCCAAGTGTGGAAGAGCGGAGCTTCTTGATACAAGTATTCTACATACTTAAAAGGAAAATCTTGCCCGAATGTGCTAATGTAAATATCTGTTTAAGTAAATAAACTATTTTCATTTAATTTCAGAAAAAAAACCATCTGCTGCTTATAGAGCAGCAAGTTACCACGATGGAATTGAAATGTATGGAATTTCTAGATTACTTTTTCACTATTTAGGAAGTTTTCTCCACTGTTACAAGTTTTTATTTGAACCAGTAAACCCCCTTATTTTGTCCATTATTTCTTGCTAGAAATAATTATTAACCCACCACTCTACCAAACCAAAGTAATGCAATATTCACCGTGACTAATGACTTCTTTGGTTACCATAGCAACTAACAAAGGCGCATAGCTCACTGCGGTAACCGCTCTTCAAACTCACTTCAAAGGAAAACACGCTATAGCTTCATCGTAGTAAGAGTGAAAATAAAAAAATCATTAGTTAAGCGAAAAATGTTCCTCGGCGCCAGGCTAATGAAATTTACTGCATCATAATGAGTAATTGTTGGTACAGTTGGTAGGAAAAGTGTTACTCTATTGTGTTCTTTGTAAGTGGAATTTGATAGGTCACGTGAGGTGGGAAAAAAAAAGCATTTACACACAGGCACAAACATTGCTTCTGGCCCCACACTAGGATACCCTGTGTCGTAGGAACCAGAAACAGCGACGTCACAAACATGTAAACATCCAAGACCTGGAGTTTTTTGAAAAAAAAGTTAACACAATATTGGCTTGATTTTTTTCTTTACTTCATTTAATTTCAATCTATTGACAACCTCTGTGGCGCAGCGGTTAGTGCATGTACTACCATCCGGGTTCGAACCCCGGCTGGGGACAAAAAAAACCCCAGGTCTCGGATGTTTATATGTTTGTGATGTCGCTGTTTCTGGTTGCCACGACACAGGGTATCTTAGCGGGCCAGAATCAATGTATGTGCCTGTAGGTAAATGCTTATGTTTATTATAATTGCCGTAATTTGCGCTTTATTTTAATCAATCAATCATGAATCAATATTTTTATCAACCTATTAGGTAGTTATTTAACAGGTACCTATCTCTAACACTTACAATTTTGTATTAAGTTTATCGATATGGAGAGGTCGGATGGGTGAGTCTGATACATCATCATCATCCTCATCATCATTCAGCCACAAGAAGTCCACTGCTGTACATAGGCCTCATACATAGTAAGAAATAACAAATTTTATTTCCGACTGGAAGTCTACCTTTATAACAATTCTTTTTCAGACTGTACCTACTGTGTTATTAATACGATAGTCACACATACACTCATTACGTAACGAGATAAAGAGACCAGAATAGTACAAAAGTAGATGCACTCATTCGTCCCTCTCATTAAGCCCAGTAATCATATTTACAATATCAGTCATCATTATAATTCGTACGAACAATCATTATCATCAACCCATTATGACACCACCGAGCGGCACGTGTCTCTTCCCTGAGGAAGGTATAGGCCATACTCCACCACGGGGGCCTTGTCCGGATTGGTGGAGGCTTGTAAGACTAGTGGCTGGTCTTACTGTCAGACGTTTTCTTCTTCTTCTTCAAGTGTTCATGCCGCGCTGACGGCAGCCGGCACCAACTGCTTAACGTGCCTTGCGAAACACGGAACCGCTCGGAAAAATGCCACTAGCGTTAGTCATAGAACGGTCACCCATCTATGCACTGAACGCGCCCTATGTTGCTTAACTTTAGTGATCGTTTAAAAACTACAATATTCTTCTTCGCATACTCGTAGTTCCCGTATTAAGTACCTATCCTTCAAAAAGATAAAACATACTGCTTAACACAAACTGCAATATATTTTTATGGTTGTCTAATAAGGCTAATTAATCATTATCATCAACCTATTATGTCCCCACCGAGGGGCACGGGTCTCTTCCCTGAGGAAGGTATAGGCCATACTCCACCACGGGGGCCATGTCCAGATTGGTGGAGGCTTGTAAGACTAGTGGCTGGTCTTACTGTCAGAAGTTTTCAAGCCGTCCTAAGGCCTGTGACTTGGCTTAGCGACTAATTAATAAGTAATATTTAAAGTGTTATGTGTAAGTAGACGAGGCACCATTACTGAAATACAGACTCCTTTATGGTTTGGTGAGGAACATAGCGGTGTTAGCGCAGCGGAAGAGCGCTGGGCTCTCTTTCGGGTGGTCGGTGGTTCGAATCCCCGTGTGTACCTACAAATTGACTTGGTTTTCTAAGCTACGTATATTTTTAAAGTTACAGAGCCAACAACACTCGCTAACCGTCAAGAAAAACACCGTGAGAAAACCTGAGTGTTTGAGATGTTAACGTACCTCAGCGCTTGAATATTAAAAAAAAACTGTTTTTTTTTCAGTACAGTTTTTTTTTAATAATTGTAAAGTTATTCAAGAAATTTCATAAAAATACAACTATTTTTGTAAATTAGAATTATTTTTATGTAATTTCAATAAATTAAAATGACCCTGGGCAATTTTTTAAGTTAATTTTTTTTTAAAGTCTTCCAAGCTGGACATGATTTTTAAATTTTTTAATGGCTATAATTTGTATACATACAATTTTGTTTTTTTTTTTTCTTTGTATTTTTCTGATAATCAGTATGACCTGCCTTTTCACCCGATTCCGGCTCGAGTTTTGGGACACCCTGTATATAAGCTACATAAAAAATATTAATGATTAAATGAGCGGTTCTTAGCTCAGTTAATTATTCGCATTAGCAACACATTACTGACCAACGCGTGTTTGAAGCATGTCAGTAAATCGCACAAATAAGCTGCGGTGGTCCGTTTCTGCATTCGTTGACTTCTTTTAAAGTTTATTTATGTAGTTATGTTTGTTTTTATCTGTGCGAGAATGGCCGCAGACTAGATTTCGCGAGAGTAATGATTAATTAGTTCCATCTTGACATGTGGGGAACAATGAAATGAGAGATTGAAATGGCTGACTTGGTTATATGTATCTTTAAGACCGTGTAAGTTTCACTTGTTTTGTACTTTTTCTATGCTAAAAGCATAGCTTACGTTAGCTCTTATTGCTAAATTAAATAAATAAATAAATATAAAATTTCATGAAAATCGGTCAAGTCGTATCGAAGGAGTTTGCGCACTAACATTGAGGCACGAGAATTTTGATAGTTGCGTGTATAACGGGGCGGGCTTACACGTACCTATAACATAACAAAATAATTATTCTCTTAGGCACTTAACTTCAAAACTCACTTTTATTGATATAAAACAAAGTATAATAATATCGTATATTGCAATATATGATAAATACGTCTAAAATGTGCGTCGTACTATTTTTTTGTACCTGAAACCGACGACGATGAATGTCGAAGCGAAAGCGATCTGCCAGGGTCGTGGCATGTGACACTCTCCTCTCTGCCTACCTCTCTGGGGTTCAGGCGTGAGTTTATGTAGGTATGTCTGTCGTTAATAATTTTAGAATGTGTGAGCCAAAACGAATGTGGACGCCATAAGCCCTCTTCAATTTGTCACGCTTTAAGTTGTCGTCTCTAAGCTAATTAGTTATGCACACAAAATCCAGAGTATTTCTATTCCTATACCGCTTAAACTAAAGTTTAAGCGGTTACTACTAAAGTTTAAGCGGTAGCTTAGGAGTAAAAACAAACAGCAGTTATTATATGTTCAAATATACATTTTAACCTACCTATAAGTATACCTTTTTCGTCCCACTGTAGGGCCTGTAGTAGGGCCTTCTCTCAGAAAGAGAGGCAGTTTTGTTGATAGGCAGTTAAGCGCTGAGGTATGTGAACACCTCAGACACTCAGGTTTCCTCACGATGTTTTTCTCCTTCATTCCCACTAGTTCTAATGAACAGTTCCATCGTAGGACTAATGGGATTTTTTTCCAACTAGCTCTATTTTTAAATGTCCTACCGAATAGCGGATAAGTGGGGACATTTTATTCCCAATAGTTGTACTAAATTTTATTCAACAAAGGTTAAACTTGTAATGTGTTTGTGCTGTTGGTGTGCCTTAATAAATAAAAAAAAAAACACAAAAATATTCTAAATGGAAAATAACACATCATTTTTACACAATATTTTATAAAACAGAGTACGGTTTTGAAAACAAAGTCATTCGTGCATGCCTTCCAAAATGAGACACCGGAAAATGAGGCAATTGAAATCAATTGATCTGGCCCCAGAATAGGATACTGTGTTGTGTGAAAGTTATTTATTGGTTAAACCTGGACTTTCCGAATTTAAACTTGGCCATGACTTGTAGCATATTGTGCTAAGGCATAAGACTGCCTAAGTCTCGGATTTTCTCAAAATGTTTTCCTTCACGGTTCCAGAGTGGTATTCTGCCCTCGTAACGAGAAACTGCGTTTTTAGTTTGGATGCAAAAATAAACTAATTAATCGTAGGCATTTTTTGCTGTAAAAAAAATCGTAACTGTAGATCTACAGTATTTTTTTACTGCAAAAAATGCCTAAGAGTAGCTTACTGCGTGTCTTCTCACGAGGGCAGTATTGTTACTACAAAATCACAAATGTAAGATAAACTGTAACTAACTGAGCAAAACAAATTAAAATAAATTCTTTCTTCTAAACAATCCGTTAAAAATCTAACTATAAGGTTTTTTTACAGCCCATAAAATGAAAACAAAGCCATACATGCTGGGATTTAAAATCACGACGATGTACAAAGTATGGCTTTGAAGGTCCCACCAATGCGCTTAACGTATATTATTTGTCTGCAAAGATAGCATCGTTGTGACAAAAGACTAAGATTTACCACGCAAACTCCGGCGCCTCCGAACGTGGGATGTTTTTACAAGGGTTTTATAGCATTTCAGTCAGCTGCAGGCCTAAACAAACAAGTTCAGTAGCACCAAGTTGGCTTTTACAATAGTCCAACGAGTTTATGACCGCTCCTACGCCGCAAGGTGTAAAAGAGGCGCAGTGGCTGACGGTTACCGTTTTTGAAGAAGAATATGTAAAAATATGTATGAAAAGATAGAGATTTGCTGGGATCATGTTTAGCCCTTATCATGGTAGCCAGTTCTTGACGTAGGTTAATAAAATGTATACGTCGAAGAACTGTTACTTCGAAGATGAATGATAGAAATTGGAATAAACAAAATAAAATATAATTAGCGAGGAGCAATTTGTCATTTAATGATTGATGATAGTCAAAAGTAGGGATGGATGTCAAAAGAAATCTAGAAATTGGTTACGTAATTTTAAATTTCAATTTAAAAGTTATAGACAGAATAAATGAAATATATTTAAAAAATTGTGTAAAGTGGTTGACATCGTAACACAGCCGCGAGTTTATGGCGTTATTATTCATTTATCGTGTTAAATTCATTCGAATAAATTTTTTGTTAGGTTTATCCAAATTAATGACTCCAATAAATTTACTTTTTGGTCTCTTATTTAATTTATCATTATCAGAATATAATATACTCTACGATGAAGGCGAGAATGGACAAAGAATTTCACCATATCTATCTAATCTGCCGCGTGAGCGTAGAATGGGGCGATTCTTGTCTAAAGCAAAGGCTTTTTCAAGGCGTGGTTGTTATGCAAACATATTTATGTACATTGCAAAGTTGATTGACCCACAGATTGCCAATTAGACTCTGCTACACATTGAAAGAAAGAAAGAGGGATTTTATTATAATTGTCAATTTTCATTCATTGCATTCCCATGCCTTGAATGCCTATGATAAAATTTCAATTAATTTTATGAAAATCGCCCCTGCAGTGTCTGATTGTGCTGTACTTTCTTAATACCAAACCGCGGTGGCTCTCAGCAATATATCAAGCGCAAAGGGCGACATCTTAATTATTCCTTTCGCTAGCCACTGGTTTCATTTCATTCCCTACGCCTACCTTTAAGACTCTTTTAAACCCCGTCAACAAAGAAAACGGATTGTATGAAGCAATTGTAAAAAGCAAAGTTAATAATGTATAATTCTAGATAGATAACACTTCTCAACCAGGATACAGATTTATTGTAATTTCCTTATGTCTAAGTAATGGTATACAATTAGCGCTCTTATCGCTTAGAGCGATCTCTTCCAGACAACCTTTGGATGGAGAGAATTGCACGAAAAACAGTCGGTAGATGTGGATATTTAGGATACATAAATAAGAAAATCGAAAATATATTGACAAGTAGCAAGATAAATTTAAAAGAATAAGTACTTATAATACTAGACAGAATTAACTTTATTCCGGATACACTTACTTGATAAGTCGGATGTTCGGTCACGAGCTCCGTCTCTACTCACCATGATTAAGCTCTGCGAATCAATCACTCTTTTTTTATGTTCTGTGGTATACACCCATGCACTCTACTCCGTTGCATTCCGGGCGACTTTGCAACTAAAATGTGAAGATTCACGTGCTGTCGACTGTACCTACTCTGTCTCTCAGAGAAAGCCTGACCTGCCGTCTTCCCGCTTGCGCTTCGCCAGGCGTGCGGGAAGCACTGAGTTTTTTCATTCACTTTCGATAGCGAGAGCGCGCGCCATCTGAGTGCTTAGTGCGAGTTTTTTTAACTACTCGATCGCGTTAACGTAAACTCATATTCTATAGGAGTGACAAAGCGCGCCACCTAGTTGTCTCTTTGTCACTCCTATGCAAATCGGAAACGCTCTCGCTATCGAAAGTGAATGAAAAAACTCAGTATACGCACTCAGAGGGAAACCTGCTCGAACTCTTCCGACAAAAACTCAAGTAAGCTCATCTGGAATAACGTTAATAAAACGGATTGATTTGGGTAAATTTATGTATGTATTTCTAATGGATATGGGCGAGACGCTGGCGAGGCGGGAAGACGGCAGGTGGACCAAGGCAATCACAGAATGGTGGCCGAGAACAGAGCCTCAATTCTGTTATTGAATTATAGTTCAATGACAGATACACGGTAGGGCCACGTGACGTGTTTTTCATACCATTGGTGCCTAGATTGCTTGATTTGAGTGCGCGCGTAGACTTGAAGCGGCAATGAAACTAAATCGCCATGTTCACGCAGTTGTCATTGTACTACTATGCATTAATAGAATCTAGGGCCCAAGACAGGGCCTAGGACGACGGTCAGTGGGCAGACTTACTGCCCGGTGCCGGTGGTCGGACGATGTCGTTGGGTCGGCGGAAGGTCCGTGGATGAAAATGGCGAGAGACCGTTTAAGATGGCATTTGAGGGAAAATGCCTACCCAGCAGTTGGCAACGGAGGGCTAAAATACTTGCTAAAATACAACATCATGTATTTTACCAAGAACAGCCTCTAGTCATCATCATCAGGCTATATTAGTCCACCTGGACATAGCCCTCCCCTAATGAGCGCCATAGCGCCCTGTTTTCAGCTTGGCGCATCCAGCATCTGCCTCTCTAGTGAAACGCGTTTATTTGCGTTGCCAACACTGCAATGTAGCAGAAGGGTCAAAATGCTCATAATCACTACAAAAATCTTTATATATGAGAGCCACTCTGGTATCTACCAACTCTTCCAAGATACAGAATGTGACCTTTTGTTGCTGTTGTTGTAAAAAGTGGTTTAAAGACACATTATGGCTAAAAAAAAATTACTTTTTACGAGTATTAACAGAATACTCCTATGGTCACTGTGTTCAAGTTATCTATCTTTATCACTCGTTCACATTTGAATAAAATTATTTTCGTCTTTGCCCGATATACCTAGTCCAAATCAGTTTAGCAATTAATACAATAATAATCACAATCAGTAAACACAATCCTGGTCAATATTGGCCTGGTCCCAAACTAGGATACCCTGTGCTATGGTAGCCAGGCATGGGCATTAGAAACATCGAAAAACACCCAGTCTGTTTTGTTGACTGTTAGGACCTCACGACCTCTTTCTAGGTCTCTCGTGGTCGGAGGACGAATATTAAAACATGTTAAAATTAAAAAATCATAATATTAGTGGTTCGTTTTTGTTTACACACTACTCAGCCTTAAGGAAGCCTTTGATTTCAACTAAAAATAAGGCACAGCTGTACGTATTACCTGCTGACTCTATTTATTTACATAAAATAAACACAATCACGTCTGTCTGTACAATGAAGTCAAATACGGATATTTATACGACAAATAAACGAAGGCAGGCGAACTAAAACTGTTCTATTGAATAAACCATGAACAGTAAATGAATAAAAGAACAGAAACACCACTTACGCAACAACGTTTTGATGCTCCGTAAGTCACCGGAAGGCCCTGGGTGCAAAACAAACCCTCAGCTTATAATGAGCTATACTCTGATTTTTAATTTCGTGTACTAAACTGACAGCTGCAAGCGCTCTTTCTTTTTTAAAATGTTGCTAGCTCAAGGAGTCTCGACCGACTTCTCGGTCTCGGTCTCGATCTCGACATTGTCAGCTAAAATTCTACTTTTTATTTGCTTATTGATAACTAGGTACTGCGTTGCAAACTAATAGTAATGAAAAAAATAGTATCGTATCAGCTGAGTGATCAAGTCGTTTCTTTTTTAAATTTACTAAAATAAGTAATTTTAGAATCTTAATTTACGTTGATCAGTAATAAAAGTAGCGTTGATTTCTATCTACAGTGACATTTTCAAAATGGTTAAATTAATTTAAGGAAGAAAATCATAAATGTAACATGCAACTTTTTTTTTCAAATCACCAAACCGAATACTAGTTTGGCTTTCGAATCATATCTCGTTTCAATATCTCGATAGTCTTCGAGTACTTTATTGTACAACAAAATCCAAAACTGGCAACCCACCAAATGTCAGTTTGGTACACGAAATTAAAAATCGGAGTATAGAGGCCTTTTTTCTGCTCGACATGTAGATACTCTTAGGCTACTTACACATGGCGCCGCGGTGGCGGCGGTGCCACTGCCGCTGCGGCGTAATGTGCAAAGGCCGTTATTCTTTTTTTTTAGATTTATTTAATGATAGGGTAATCTACAGCGATATCAGAACAAAATACTTAGCTTTTGTTTTTTTCTCACTGCAGCTTCATATTTCTTCTACTTTTGTCCAATATGTGCCGTATTTTTCTGTATTTACTTTTTGTTTGTAATTTTTTTGTCAAAATAAATGATTCGTGAATTCCTCACATTTTTTTGTAATAAAGACTTTATTATAAAAAAATGTGACGCTGTAAATTTGCTATTAATGGTCCTTCACATTTCGTGAGGAAACCTGAGTGCCGGGGGTTTTCGGATAGGTACTTGTAATTCAGTGCTTGAAAATGGGCGTGCGTCAAAAATATAAGTTGTAACCTTCTGTAACTTTTTACGCTGTCCAGAACGCATCCATTCTTGACAGCTTGTTTTTCTTTCTTTTTTTCTGTTATTGTACGTGTCGTGCTGCTAGAGTTTCTGAATGATGATTTGTTGATGGCTGAGATTCAAAGAGATGTTAAAACGTGTCTTGTCTGCGGACGGGGCTAGAACCCCGCTCATGATGTTTGTAATTTCACGCTCAAAATATCCCGTTGGTCGAACTCGAAATCTTAGTCTTATTTATTTAAACCGACACAATATTACTTGATAGTAAATAACTGCCTGTTTTATTTACCTACAACTCTTCGTTTGCTATGGCAATTCGAAGTAAATTTCCAACAGATTAACTGTCACATTAACAACTATACTAGGCAACGCCTATGAACTGTACTATTTTACCAAACTCTGTGTTGGTGTGCAATAATTAGCTATCCATCTATCTCTAAAACATAAATATAGGTACTCGTAAACTAATATACAGAGCCTGCGGAGAATCGGAGATTGAAACTTCAATAGATTCACCTAGAGCCAGTTTTTTAATTGGGAGTTTCGCTAAGGAACTACCTACTCGTAACAGTAGTGCTGTCTCGTAAAATTTCTCAGAAAAGTGAAATAGTGAAAATCTCAACTCAAAAACCGGCCGTTAGTCACATTCAGAGTTAATTATTCTACTGTGCCTGCAGTGGGACGAATACCTATAGGCAACTTATCTTGGAGCAGTGTTGGGCCACGAATTGTTAACTGCATAGATTTTTGTAGACTTTTCTAGAAAGCGAAGTTTAATTGGCTCTGGCTAATCTGGCTACCCGTAGCACAGGGTATCCTAGTTTGGGAGCCAGGACAAAACTGTAACACTTTTAGTACAAAATAAATAATTTTCATTTTCATTTTTCATTTTCAATTAATCTGTACTTGGTATTATTATTATTAACTAAGGGAAATCATAACTGACATTATCCGTCAAATTTTTAGGCGGCCACATACCACTTATAAGTGTGTCCGGCAAACAAACAATGCGTAGCGCCTTACGAAAGTTTTAGATCAAAAATTCTGCCATTGATATCGGATGCTGCGAACTGGACCGCACCCATAAATGCCGTGTCGTACGTAAATAATTTTGTCGCGTGTAGTAAGAAGTTGTTTGCTTGATAAGATAAGATAAGAAATCGTCAAGACTCACACTCACGACCAGAGCATAGTTTTTTGCACAGAACACGGATTTATGCGTGCACCTACTGTTGAAAGCACATGTAAGACAAAATGATTGTTCAATATTTACTTTTATGCCGATCGAACTAAGATTTATATCGTAACAGCCGTTGCCGCTTCAGTCAGTTGAATTTTATGATTTATCGTGTTTATTAAATTCAGCTCACCTTTCTATTTCCTTTTGTAATGGATGTGACTTCAAAAGATGGATCGTGAAATTTTTTTTACAACTAAGCGCAAAATGTTTCGAAGAGATTCATTTATTCGGGGCATTTTTTCATCCTGCTTGATTGCTGCTAACTGGATTGGAGTGTTTGAAATAGAAATAGAAATGATTGGACTTGCAATAATAACATCACGCAATATTATTACTTGTCAGTCAAGGGAATAGGCAAATAATGACGTTATAGCGCCCCAAAGGGCCCAAAACTCTCGATTCGAACCATCTGCATCGTTCTACCCTTGCTGCTTCCGAACTATACTCAGAGTAATGAGAAATTGGAAGCGAATTGGAGTGGAAATTGAATGCACGACTTCTGACATGGTTATCAGGCGTGATACTGATAGACCAATGAGGCATTCTGGATAACCTGGTGCTAGGTCTGAGGCATAGGGGAGCAGGATGCTGAGTCTGAGAACATGGATATCTTTCTATCATAGAGGCACACATATGAGAGGTATAACAACTTGAATACTTTATAGAATACTTAAGTTGACCCCGCAAACGCTGTTTTGCCATATTAGACTAAGAACTATTTTAAAACTTACCAAATAATAAAAAAATGTCACAAAAGTCTGTGAATCCGTTTCGAAGGAGTTCGGAAACACTGCGACAAGAGATCATATAATTTGATTAGTTTTTAAGATATTATATTTTAAGTAAACTGTTTTGAAATTGCAGTGCCCTTGCATGGATCATGTCATGGATCTATAGCTTATGGTTTAAGAACTGTTGTACCACATGAAGCAATAAACTGATTTGATTTGATTATTACATTTTGCGTTTGGTATGGTTATTAACATAGGCTGTTTAGGTTACTTTAGTAACTTTACCAATATCGTGATTCCTGAAACACCTCGACTCGACCTCATTCATGTTGCGCTATTTTCGTGCCGGAATGCTTACAACAACAGTTCTCAAGTTTCAAAATGTTACACGTTGCTGTTACCATCCGCATTTTGCGCCGGTCGTTTCTCCCCATTCAGTGCCACGTCTGCCACTAATTGAGATAGCCTTGAAGATTATCATCTTGTCTGCAAGACTGGGTCCCATTAGTAGAATTAATATTATAGGCGCCTGCACATTTCTTTCGTTAAATAATTCGGTTCAGGGGCTCCCAAAGCCAGTGCCGCGGTCTAGAGATTGACATTGCATGTTTATTTCTATAAAATACGAATTGTTCTAGCTTTGAAAGATGAATCTTCCGTAAAAAAGTATAGTGCTTCGTGAGGTTGCTCTGTATTAAAGATTATGTATGATATGGATAAACTCTACATTCCCGACCTTTTACTTATCATATATTGTTCCGTTCCGGGTGCCAAAAAAGAAAACGTTTCCTACTGAAAACCAGTTTTGCTGATGTTTTGCTCTTAACAGCATGCAGCAATACATACTTAGTTAGTGAACCTTTTTCTTGCCACGGAGGCACAATGTCGCATTTGTATGTTTGTCCTATTGTTATTTTTTGTCGTCATTGTGTGAATGAATTATTTTTTATGTGTGCATTTGTGGTCACGTAAATAAACGCTTTCTTTCTGTGTTACTTATATAAATATAAGCTAAAAAATAGTTCTCAATATATTAAGCGTCTTCAAGTCTTTGTCAGAACTTTTATTCCGAGATATACAATCTTTGGTGATTGACTATAAGTTTCTCACTCCATGGCGTCTTGAATATTTGTTGGTTTAAAAAAACTTACCTGTGCAATGGTAACATACCTAGTATTGGTAGTACAGTCTTTATCATGAGAAATTGGAGACCGCGAACTGATAAAGGTTTGGAAACCCTGCATTAGTTAATAGGTAAGTACGTCGTCAT